>ML797649.1:23347-34882 GCA_009831015.1 Picea engelmannii
AATGGAGTACGTGATGCAAATACATGTAGGATCCCATGGGAGAATATCAAAGAAAATTAGGAAGAAAAAGGTAAGTCTCTTGAATTTTCTATTTTTTTATTGTTTGTTGCAATATTGGCATAAATGAATATTCGCTCAAAACTTCATTTGCTTCTTGGAGAGATGCATGGTTGTTAGACACTGCTACTACTTTCCACATGAATTTTAGGAGAGACTTATTTGAAAAATGAATGACAAATAGAGGGTGTAGTTTAGTTTGCAGATATATGCAGTCTCAAACCTACATAAATTGGCACCATTTGGCTCAAATTTCCTAGATTCCCAACATTTATTTTGCCTGATATTCTTTACCTTCCCAAGTTATGGAGGAACTTGCTATTCAATAACAAGGCCATACTATTCACATGTTTGATGGAAAATTTTAAATAAGGAGGTATTTTGAAAACATGGTCATCATGATAGGATGAGATAATGTTGAAGCTTAAAGGGATATCTACATGGGAATTTTTTTTTGCATACCTCTCTCACCATGATGGAAGTACATTATTATCCAGTCTCTTGTGGCATGCTATATTTGGGCACATAAATTATGATAGTCTTCATATGTTGAAGAAAAATGGCGGTTTTGGTTTTCCTACCATTCCAAGGACTTTAAAGCAATGTGATGCATGTATCCTTGGTAAACATAGAAAACAACCTTTTCATTATTCCACTTCAAGAGAATGTAGAAAGCTAGAGATGATACACTCTGATTTGTGTGTTCCCATGCCTATTGCATATGCTTTTGGTAATAAACATACCATATGATTTTTATTGATGATTACTCCAAGATGTGTTGGGTTTATTTATTTCAGCGTTTCGGCACCTGGGAAACCCAAGGGTATGAACCCTCATCTTCGCAAGTTGCGAAATCCCGGTATGCGAAATACTGGTATGTGAAAATCCGAGTCAGCTTAGTGTGAATAGGATTTCGGATTTCAGGGTTTGAAGAGTCAAGAACTCGACTCTCTTGCATTTCAAACTCCTGGTTTCCGAAGTCCTGATACAGCTAGGACCGTCGGATCAGGGTAGAGATTCGCAACCGTCGATATCAGCGAAGGTACGATTTCAGGTTTCAGGGTTTGACGAGTCGAAAGACTCGACTCGACTCTCGGGCATCGTTTAGTCGCGAAATGAAAAAGGCGCCTCTTGGCTTAGCCTGGGGTCATAACCGATGATCACATGGAGGTGAAGCCTGCGCTTGGTGCTTGAGTTGTACACGAAGGATTTTCAATGAAAGAACCAGTGGATTGGTTTAGTGAAGGTCCCGATCGGAAGACCTAGCCTACGCTAGAACCTCATAGGAATTCGGGGACTCTGTCCCTCGATAAAGAAGGAAAAAGAAAAAGGCAAAAAATCTATTATGCCGTAGTGGGTGTGTGACAAATTGGTATCAGAACATGGTTACAACACTTGGCCTGCTTGGGCTCATGAATGGGTTACGGAAAGACTCCATTCGAATTACTCTTAAAAGGAGTAATCCTCTATCTTAACCCCCTTAATCACAAGTTGAAGTTAAGAATGAAAACTCCTATTGTGTGTATGCATGTGAAAAATATGAATTATGTGCTGGTTATGAATGAATATAAATATTTACTAACAACAATAATTTTACTTTTGCACACAAGCGGATGATCAACCGCGGGAAACTGCAGACGCATAGAATGGTGACTCACCATGAAGTGGGAGATGGCTCCCACAATAGAGACGAAGAGTCTGACGAAAGGAGGGTAGTAGGGACCCCTCCAGATCTAGCTGAGACTGTGAGGAGCCTCATGGTCGAACTACAATGCTGAAAGGATGACAACGAGAGGATGATAAAAGAGCAAGAGAAGAAACGAAAATTAATGCAGTCTTACTACAGAGTTTATCTGACATACAAAGACAATTGCAGCATGAACCTGACACCAGTCCAACGGACCGACGACAGACAAAGAAAAGTCGAAGTCCACCTGAGATACAAAAATGTGGTCTTTTAAGTGGCCACAATGGGAAGAGCACCTCGAGGAAGGTCCACCCCAGAGATAAGGGACAAGCATCGGACGATTCCTCTGGAAAGGAAGCTGACGACTCGGAGGGATCTTCTAGTAGCAGAACTAGTTCTTATTCTCGAAGAAAATAGAAGAAGCGAAAGCATTCCAAGAGTCATAATGTCGAATAATTCAGGAAGGTCAAACCACCCTCTTTCGACGGTGAAATAAAGAAGGGAGAGGAAGCAGAGGCCTAGCTGCTTGGACTAAAGAAGTATTTCAGAGTCCATGACTTCTTGGAAAATTTGAAGGCCCGAGTAGCCACTTTCAACCTGAATGGGAAGGCTTCCATTTGGTGGGAAGTCCTTAAGAATGTAAAAGGGATTCATGAAGAAGACCTATCTTGGGAATTGTTTGAGAAATACTTCAGGAAGAAGTATCTGTCGTAAAATTATTTCGACGAAAAGACTAAAGAATTCTATGAACTCAAGCTGGGGCAACGCACCATAGAGGAATATGTCAGCAGATTCCTCGAATTGCTGAGGTACATACCCTATATAAAAGAAGAAAAGGCAAAGGTGCAACGATTCATCAGTGGGCTACCTAAGGACTATCAGAACATAATTGAGTTTGACAAGCCAAAGACCCTAGAAGATATTATCCGAAAGGCAAGATATTGTTATGAACATCTTGAGCATCGGACAGAACCTCGTGAAGGTTGGAAGCAGAAGAATAGTTCGGGATTCCAGAAAAGGGGTTTAAATCCCCAAGATTTAAAAACTATAAAAGGGACTCCAGGATGAGCTTCCCAACCCGAAGTGTACACCAACAGAATTTACCCTCCGAGAGCAGGAATAAACCTTTTGGATCTACCTCAGGAAAGATTGACAACCTGAAGAAAGAACCCTTTAAATGTTGGGGTTGTGGAGAAGAACATCTACCGAGGGACTATCCGCACCGAAAACAGAACAGTTGGAGAATTTACAACGTTCAAGAAGCTACCACTGTCAATGACGTGGCCAGGAGCATGCCACAAATTTATGCAGCCTTGGATAATAAACAAGCTGACCACCAAGCTTTAGTGGTGGAGATGGAAGGTATGATCACCAACCATCTAGTGTCTATTCTAATTGAACCTGGTTCAAATTTGAGTTATATATCCCCTAAGGCTGTTGATAAGTGTAAATTACAGCCACATAAACACGCCAAGCCATGGTTGGTATAGTTAGCCACCGACACCAAAAGAAAGGTAATGGAGGTCATACCATCTTGCAAATTCACTATGGGTGAATTCCCCACCCAAGCAACCCTTAACGTATTACCCCTAGGATCGTATGACGCGTTGATTAGTATGGACTGGCTAGCCACATATAAAGCCAGATTAGACTGTTACCATAAAACCTTAGAATGTTTAAGTGAAGAAGGAAAAAGGATAACCCTTCAAGGGATCCAAAAACCCGTCTCGGTGAGACGAATATCAACCCTTCAAATGAGAAAGTATTGCAAAAAGGGATGTCCACTATATGCGATACAAGTGTTGAAATCAGTTGAATATGACAAACCAAGCCTCAAAGACCACCCCACACTAAGAGAATATAGAGATGTATTTCTGGAAGAGGTACCAGGTTTACCTCCGAGAAGGGACATTGACTTCTCGATAGAACTTGCACCGGGAGCAGTGCTAGTGTCTAGGACACCCTACAGGATGAGCACACCTGAGCTAGTTGAGCTTAAATTACAACTAAAATAAATGATGGATAAAGGCTATATCCAACCCAGCGTGTCTCCATGGGGAGCACCAGTCCTGTTTGTGAAAAAGAAATATGGTACCCTTCGACTGTGCATAGATTATAGACAACTCAATAAGGTAACCATAAAGAACAAGTACCCCTTACCCAGGATCGATGACCTATTCGATCAATTGGGAGGTGCTTCCATCTTCTCAAAGATTGATTTTAGATCTGGATACCATCAAGTCCGAATCAAGGGTGAGGACATCCACAAAACTGCCTTCAGGACGAGATATGGTCACTATGAGTTTGTGGTAGTACCATTTGGATTGACCAATGCCCCTGCCACTTTTATGTGCTTGATGAACAATGTGCTCAGCAAATTCCTAGACAAATTTTTACTAGTTTTTATTGACGATATATTAATTTACTCCAAGAATAGAGGGGAACATGAGGAACATCTTAGACTTGTTCTTCAAGTGCTAAGAGAACATCAACTCTATGCCAAATTTAGCAAGTGCGACTTTTTCCAGAATCAAATACATTACTTGGGCCATGTCATATCTAAAGAGGGAGTAGCAGTAGATCCTGACAAGATTAGGTCTATCATGGAATGGCCTACCCCAAAGGACGTTTCAGATATCAGATCCTTTATGGGATTAGCAGGATACTATAGGATATTTATAAAAGGATTCTCCAAGATTGGTTGTCCAATCACTGCCCTCCAAAAGAAGGGGGCTAAATTCACATGGACACAAAAATGTGAAGAAATATTTCAAACCCTAAAACATCTACTGACCCACGCACCCGTGTTGAAGATCGCCGATTCCAAATTTGACTTCCTCGTGTGCACAGATGCCTGCAAGGAAGGGCTCAGAGGAGTCCTTATGCAAGGAGGAAGTGTGGTCTGCTATGAATCCCAAAAATTGAATGAGCACGAAGTCAACTATGTGACCCATGATTTAGAGCTGGCCACCATAGTGCACGCCTTAAAAATGTGGAGGCATTACCTCCAGGGAAGGAAATTTGTACTTATGACAGATCACTGTGGATTGCGATATCTGTTTGACCAACCAAAGCTCAATGCCAGACAAGATAGGTGGATGGCCCTCCTTAGTGAGTTTGATTTTGAAATCAAACATGTTAAAGGAAAGGAAAATAAGGTGGTCGATTCCCTTAGCAAAAGTATGAAAACAATTCACCTAGAAGTGGTGAGCACCTACGAGACGAATGTCAAAGAAAGAGTCAGGAATGCACAAGAAACCGAAACATTCTTCCAGACCGTGACCTCGTACTTGAAGCAAGAACCCACAGGAATAAAGTATGAAGGCTACTAGATGATAGATGGAGGTCTTCTAACTTACATAAATAGATTGTATATTCCAGATTGTGATGACTTGAAGAGGTTCATAATAGATGAACTACATAAAAGACCATATACTGGTCACCCGGGATATCAAAAGATGATCACGGCCACTAGGAAACAATTCTATTGGCCTGGGTTAAAGAAATACATAGCTAACTATTTAGCTAAGTGCCTAGAATGCCAATAGGTTAAAGAAGAACACCGACACCCAACAAGATTATTACAACCTCTACCAATCCCAGAGTGGAAGTGGTAAAGCATTTCCATGGACTTCATCACCGGATTACCAACATCGACCAAACAAAATGATGCCATCATGGTAGTGGTGGATAAATTGAGCAAGTCCGCTAATTTTATCCTCGTCAAGTTGACTTGTAAGGCAATAGACATCGCCAACATATTCATGAAGGAGATATTCAAACTACATGGTATGCCTAAAGAGATCATGTCTGACAGAGACACGAAATTTACTTCCAACTTTTGGAAATCCTTGATGGTTGGTTTGGAGACCAAATTATTGTTTAGCATAGCCTATCATCCTCAAACCGATGGACATATGGAAAGAGTGAACCAAATATTAGAAGACATGATAAGGATGCATGTAATGCATCAACCCAAAAAGTGGGAATACTACCTGCCACTGGTGGAATTCACCTACAACAACGACTACCAAGAATCCCTGAAGATGAGTCCTTTCAAAGTCTTCTATGGTAGGTTGTGCAACACTCCAGTCAGTTGGAGTAATCCCATAAATAGAGTTACTATTGGACCCGACATGTTGAAAGAAATGGAACAACAAGTGACTCAGATAAAACAAAATCTAAAGGTCGCTCAGAACCGACATAAAAGTTACGCCGACTGAAAGAGAACTCCAAGAGAGTTCAAGGCGGGAGACCACGTATATCTCAGAGTTAGGCCCAGGAAGAGTTCCCTGAGGATGGGAGCTTGTGCCAAGTTGACACCTCGGTATTGTGGACCCTTTGAAGTTCTAGATAGAGTGGGACCTGTAGCCTATAGGCTAGCACTTCCTCCCACAGTAAAAGCACATAATGTTTTCCATATTTCAGTATTGAAGAAATATGTACATGATTCTAATCATATAATTGATTGGTCTATGATCCAGGTGGAACCAGAGGGAGAATTCCTACCAGAACCTCAATACATACTGGACAAAAAGGAAACCCCACTCAGGAACCGAACCATTGCACAGGTCAAGGTGCAGTGGAAACATTTTGGTCCAGATGAGGCTACCTGGGAAATGGAAGATGCCATGAAACATGCATATCTGATTTTCTTTACTTCTGTACATACACATCATATTGATAGATAGAACATCGAGGATGATGTTCCTTTAAGGGGGAGGGAATTATAACACCCTGTTTCCCCCAGTCTGTAAAAATAACTATATTGGCCAAGAACTATGGAAAACTCAAAGACGTGAATGTTTGATTTGATGAACCTTTTTTATGAAAGGCCGATTAATGTAAATTATGTTATGAATATGTGTTTCATGGCTGCTGGGAGGGGGATGTGCTAAAATAGACCACGATGGCTAATGAGAGGTGGTGGAAGGGAGCTGGAATGGTTGCGTTAACTTCCACCGAACCAGTACCGTATTGGTTTTACTTGCTCAAAGACTAAAGCTACTCTCTGACCCCAGAATGGATTTCCCATCAGATTGGTAGGTGGGGAGGCTCCTCAAGAGTTAATGAGGGGATGGGGGTGAAATACCCATCCGTAACAACTCCCAGACCTAACCGCAGATGGGGAAATTCGCGCCACATGCAATCTTGCAGAGAAAAAGGAAAGAGAGGAAGTGTGGTAAGGGGGGGAGAGAAGAGAGGAGGGCGTGGGGGCGTGACATGAATCGTGGAAGGAGAACCGGAGGAACTCTGAAAAATATACAGAGAGTCATGAACAGAGGAGAAGGGGAGTAACCTTCATCCTTGACTTCCGTTGAGCTGGAAGCAAGAGACTGAGTCTCAAAGCATCGTGGTCTAGCTCGGGGGTGGCTAGTGGTAAATCCGGTTGGTATCACTGAGCCTACGTTTGGGTGGAAACGAGAACCCCTCTCAACATTCACATCATGTCCAGAATTTTCTGATAAGTTTTATGTCTTGCATTTGGAATTGAATGTCACGATCACATGCTCATTTTTATACGCTCATAAATAGTTTCTGTAACGAAGTGTTTTCCTTGTGCTTTGACTGGAAATAATGGATGCATGCTTATACCGATATAACTACAAATCGGTTAATGTATAGAATGTATAAGTTCAGGATACAAGTACGTTCCCCTAGGGATTGACCCATCTAACTTGACTCGTGCTATGCCCTGGTTTATCCTCCCGAAGGCACCCTTTTTCGAGAAAGTTCCCTCGCATTCCAGAGTCGGAGTGAGCCCCTTGAAAAGACTACCATTGTAGTAAATCCATGTGTTTACTTTTCCCTTGTCTCGAAGTAAATTTGATTCAGAGTTTCTCTCAGAAAACCCAGGTACAAGACCCCTCGTCTTCGCACATCGTGAGGTACCGACATGTGAAACCTCAACAAGAGCTTAGTGTAAATGGGATTTAGAGTTTCGACTACCGAAAAACCAAGGTGCGAGACCCCTCGTCTTCGCACATCGTAAAGTACCGACATGCAAAACCCCGACAAGAGCTTAGTGTAAATGGGATTCGAAGTTTCGGCTCCCGGAAAACCCAGGTTCGAGACCCCTTGTCTTTGCACATCGCAAAGTCCCGACATGCGAAACCCTAAAAATAGCTTAGTGTAAATGGGCTTCGGAGTTTCGACTCCCAGGAAACCCAAGGGTATGGACCCCTCGTCTTCGCAAGTTGTGAAATCCTGGTATGCGAAATCCCGGTATGTGAAATCCCGAAGCGGTGTAGTGTGAATTGATTTCGGTGTTTCAGCACCCGGGAAACCCAAGGGTATGGACCCCTCGTCTTCGCAAGTTACGAAATACCGGTACGCGAAATCCCGGTATGTGAAATCCCGAAGTGGTGCAGTGTGAATTGATTTTGGCGTTTCGGCACAAGGGAAACCCAAGGGTATGAACCCTCGTCTTCGCAAGTTGCGAAATCCTGGTACATGAAATCTCGGTATGTGAAACTCCGAGTCGGCTTAGTGTGAATAGGATTTCAGATTTTGGGGTTTGAAGAGTCGAAGAACTCGACTGTCTTGCATTTCGAACTCCCAGTTTTCGAAGTCTTGATATGGCCAAGACCGTCGGATCAGGGTAGAGATTCGCAGCCGTCGATCTCAGCGAAGGTACGATTTCAGGTTTCAGGGTTTGAAGAGTCAAAAGACTCGACTCGACTCTTTGGCATCGTTTAGTTGCAAAATGCGAAAGGCGCCTCTTGGCTTAGCCCGGGGTCATAACCAATGATCACATGGAGGTGAAGCCTACGCTTGGTGCTTGAGTTGTACACGATGTATTTTCAATGAAAGAACTAGTGGATTTGTTTAGTGAAGGTCTCGATCGAAAGACCTAGCCTACGCTAGAACCTCGTAGGAATTCGGGGACTCTGTCCTCGATAAAGAAGGAGAAAGAAAAAGGCAAAAAATCTATTATGCCGTAGTGGGTGTGTGACATCAATGATATGGAAGTTTCATATGATTGTGAGTTGAATTTATATACTAACTTTGAACCAAATTCCTTTGAAGAAGTTGTTTCTCATGATGAGTGGAAAGAAGCTATGCAAAAGGAGCATGATGCTCTCATCAAGAATGAGACATGGAATTTGGTGGATACTCTATTTGGATCCAAACCAATTAGATGTAAGTGGGTCTACAAGAATAATTAAAAATCAGATGGCTCACTTGAAAATCATAAGGATATGCTTGTGATGAAAGGACATACACAGAAAGAATGCATAGACTATGAGGAGAAATTTTCTCCCACAACAAAATGGGCTACCATTTATGCTTTGTTGGCTTTGGCAACACATAATAGGTGGATGATTCATTATGTGGATGTGAAGAGAACTTTAATGGATAGAGATTTGAAAGAGAATGTATACATGTCTCAACCAAAAGGATTTGTTGTGAAGGGTCAAGAAAATAAGGTATGCAAGCTCCTCAATTATTTGTATGGCCTAAAGAAAGCACCTTGCACATGGTATGAAAATTTAACTGAGCATATTTTGAAGATCAATTTCAAGAACTTTAATCTTGATGATGCAACTTTGTTTGTCAAGAAAATATATGATTTTAGGGGATGAATTTCGTTAATGGGATAATTTTCCATGGTTTTACCCAAAACAAATTCACCAATTTCCATTTTTTCTAAAAACGATTCGCCCAAATTCTATAGTATAATATTATTTTACCTTAAAATTTGCCAAAATTTTATAGATATAAAATACTTAGAAATTTGAAAATTTTTACAAAAATATTGCCAAACATTTTACATTTTGGATATTAAGGACTAGTAATATTAGCCCATGTTTCAACATTTTAATATAAATTTCCATCCTTAAAATTATCCCTGGTCAAGAAAGTTGGAAAAACTATTGTATGTCTTGTGGTGTATGTAGATCATATTTTGATAATAGGGAACACTAAATCATATATGGGGGATCACATGAAGATGATGGTCAAAAAATTGTCAATGGAGTGCCCATGAACATGCTCATGTTCTTAAAAATGTGCATGTGTTTGTGAGCTTCTAGCTCTGAAATTCCCTGAAATGCCACTAAGGCTATTATGTTAGTGTTAGATAGGATTTCTCATGAATGCATGTGCATTTATAAGAATGAACACGTCACCTAGGAACATGTGCACATTCCTTTGGGTCATTTTTTTTAAAGTCTGTGGCTGGTCTATTTCACTAACATACTACACCACACATTTTGAGGGTTATTGAGAAAATTGAGAAGTGGAAATTGAGGAAATAATGATAAATCATTATCAAACTTTGTTAACATAGTCATCAATTAGTTCTAGGTAAATATTTTGATTTAATTTCATTGTTTTTTATTTCCTGATTTGTTTAAATGATAAAGAATAAATAAAAAATTAATTTTGCCTTATTCAACTGCAACACTCTTAATCAATATGAATCTTTGAGAAAAATCAAACCCAATATTACCACATGAAGACACACCAAATCCAAACACACAACAAATAAACATAAACATGGAAATTGATGTAGGGTTCAGGTGTCTTAAAACATTCGTACAAGATTTAGTAAATACCAAAGAGACCACATGATTGTCACTAGCCACATCCCTAGACAAGATTGTATAATCTATTGCAAATTCCCAAGACCAATTAACACACATTTATAATTACAGGGCCAAAATGTATGAATATTATAGGACAAGTCTAGATAAAAACCAAGTTAGAGACCTCAATGTTAAAAAATTGTCTTCCAATTATACAAAATTTTTCTTCCAAATAACAACAAGACAAATACTTGCTTTCTGATTACACTAAAAATCATAATAATCATTTTTTGTTGTTGTTTCCATGTAGGGGATGGGTAATATGCAATAATGAGACTTGAGTTCAAAGAGAAATAGTTTGGGAATTGTGCTCGCCTTGATTTATAACTCACAACAACGTGCATGTGTTCCTCACAAGAGTGCACACACGATCTCTTGTGAGTAACATTCCAAAAAATCATAAATGACACATGTACCTTTAGGGATGAAGAAGGTGTGGAGGGGCATAGGGGGAATTGGGGCATGGGGGGATAGCATTGCAGGTGGTTTGAGGCCTAGGGAAGTGACTAGGGAACTAGGGTGAAAGTGTAGGGGATGCAGGGTCCCGAGGAAGAGATGTGGGAATAACAATCTTAAGGCCCAAGTGTAGAGGGGGTTAGGGGTTAGGTAGAGGTGGGGGCCTAGAAACAAAGGGGATTAGTTGTTAAGAAGAGGTAGGGGGCCAATGGGGAAGTGGGCTATGGGTACCAGAGGTTAGGAGCCAGTGGTGGAAGGGACTCATGGGAAGCGATGTAGGGATTATAGGTGGAGGGGGCTAAAGGAACACACTTGGACCTAATGGATAAGGGGTCTAAGAGGTTAGGGGAAACATTTCTTGATGGTAGATGTGGGGAACAATGTGTGGAGGAGCCCATGGGTGTCATATGCTTTGGGACCATGGACACAATGTAGGTTTTTAGGTCCTAAGGGCATAGGGTCTAGGGAAAAATGGGTATAGGGGGAGAATGGCCCAAGGGTAAAGGGGTCTAGGTGTTAGGTAGAGGTGGGGGTCCAAGTATATATGGAGCTAGGGTCGAAGATATGATTTCTAAGAGACTAGTGTTGGGGGACTAGTTGGGAGGTGAGGACCTAAGGGAAGAGGGGGATGTAGTGAGGGTGGTGATGATTGTTGGAAGAGGTAAAGGGGATTTGGATCCATCAGTGAAGGATCCAAGGCAAGGTGGATAGGGTCTATGGAATTGGGGGCCAAGGGTTTTGGTT
>ML797649.1:44686-74362 GCA_009831015.1 Picea engelmannii
CAAAATCATCATCACCATCGTGATCATGATCATCATGATTGTCATCATCATCATATGCATCGGTAATGGCATCATTGTCATATGTATATGTCATCATGGGCATCATCTTCCATCTCAGCATCAAACCCAACATCATGATATGGATCTATTTGTTGAGGATGATCCAAATCTTATGGAAGATCCTTGTTCTGCAAAAACAAACATTTCAAATGAAAAGTTATTATTTATTTCATGCAATAATTAATTTCTTGGTTACATATCTAATATCACAACATATGAAATGAAACCATAATCATATTACATCATACCAAAGTGCACATATGATAATAAAATATCAAATAAGTTACAGTTGAGATGTCATTACAATGATGTAAAACATTCAACAAATCTAATAAACGTTAGTAAAGATCATAAAAAAACGATATGCCTAGTCTTGCCTTGACATGTAATGCCTTGCATTGACATGCCTTTCCTTGACATGCCATGCCTTGCCTTTACTTGGCATTCCATTCCTTTCCTTGGCATGCCATGCCTAGCCTTTCCATGCCTTTCCTTGACAAGCCATGCCTTGCCTTGACATGTCTTTCCTTGCCTTGACATGCCATGTCTTTCCTTGCCTTGACATGCCATGCATTTCCTTTCCTTGACATGCCATGCCTTTCCTTTCCATGCCATGCCTTGCCTTGACATTCCTTCCTTTCCTTGACATGCTCCATGCACCACATAAGGACTAAGTCATCAAACCTTGAAATAAATAAACCAAGGTAGAATGCACAAGTTAAAAGGAAAGTGAAGCTTTGGTCATGCTTCAAAATGATAAAGGATAGACAATAGGGGTCACCAAGTCATTGTAATCACCCTTCAAGATGTTGGACATACTAAAAAGGAAAAACAAAACTTATGAAAGAAAATAGGTCACTAAACGAATCATAAAATAGTATAATTAATCATCAGTGGTCCCATTACCAAGAATACATGTACCCATGCACTTAAGAAGACAATGAAAATAACGAACTAGTTTCCCAAGGTCCCTAGTCTATCAACGATGTTGCAGGGCTTGCAAGTTTTGCATGAAACTCAAACAACCAATTTAACACATTATTCAATATGTTTTATGATGATAAGAAATAAATTAAACCCACTAGTACAATAGTTTTATGGGAGATGCAAGAGTCCATAGAAGCTATGATGTAGGCTACATCAAGTTGCAAATTACACCAAAAATGTAGGTGAGGAAACAAATAAGTTAGGTGGAAGACACAACAAAGAGCTTGAGAAGGAATCAGGGATAAATACACAACCATATCAAAGAGATGATAGAGTTTCCAACATAAAAATGGGACATGAACACCTGAGAGAAATAGAGGACACCATGCATATAGAAGGTGTGAACTGAGTAAACACTTAACTATGCCACATCAATGGAAACAATTGAGGTGCTCACAAACAATACTAATTATGTTGAATACATACATAATAAGATCCAAAAACACTATGACATCATGCAATTTATCACAATAGATACCTAGGAGAGCATCTACAATGTTGTTGTAGTTAGGCACCACAGGGAGAGAGGATGAAACAAGAGGTGCACACAATCACATAGAGACTTCAATGCAAAACAATAAACTTATATCACACATAAAACCCTTGGTGGTGCTATACTCCACAACCTCACAATATATAGACATTCATGTAATATTCAAAATAATTGATAACGACACACAAGGCTTTGGGCATGGAAATTGTCAACGGGCTCATTAGAGAAATGCAACTCAACTTATATATATAAAGGGACTTGCATATTTCCCAAAATTAGTTAATCCATGTTGAAAACAAAAGATATAATTTAAGGGAAAAAATTCCAACGGTGGTAGATCAACTTGAATAGGTCTATGCAAAATCATGCTCATGTGGCCAATAATACAAGAAACAAGCTTAGAGGTCAATGATATAAGTAAATGGAAACTTCCATTGATGTTATTGGATAGGTTGTAGGAATCCTATTATAGATTAGATCATCGAGAAACTAACCTTTAGAGTGAATTACATTTAGAACACACACAAGGAGATTCTCAAGTAAAATCCTTAGTGGAGAGTATAGAGCCATTGGTACAATAGATGGGATAGGTAAGAACACAACTCAATGTTTTAGCCAAGTATAGTATCGAATTACACCCATCAATCACTAATTAGTCAAACATCAAGAGGGAAATAATGACATCAATGGACACCCTAAAATGATAAGGTGAAACTACTACAAGTTAAAGTGGAGACATTCATTGGTATTACCCGTGTGAAAAATAAGGGATAACAATTGGTTGCAACTTGGGGACATGTGCTCTTCTTTTGAGTGCATGAGATACTCAAAATATCGTCATGTACATATGAGAATGATATCCACATCCAAAAAAAAATCACACTTACATTAAAATATGGCTTTTACAATGCAAGGAATAAGCTAGGAATTCCTAAAACACATTAAATCAAGTCTAATGATCAAGGGAGCTTATTCATGATACTATAATCCTTAAGGGAGATTATTTCTCTCCTACCCTATTGTTACATGTGAAAGATGTTGGTACTAGGCGAAATCCAAGAGAGAATGCAATGACCTTAGCACCTCATCAATATAATGACCATTTCTTTTGTGTTTGGTCAACATTGAAAACAAAGCAACATTCAAACTCCAATGTTCATCAGCTGGAATATCGATTACTTTTGGGCTAAGCATGGGATTGGGTACCTGCATATAAAAAGTGTCTTCCAATATATGCACAAATGAACATGGTTTGCTACAATATTTTTCAATCCACCATTGGAGAGGGATGTTATAGTCACTACACAACCATGGCATGTCTTCCTATATTTCTAATAGCAATGAGATTTCTCCTTCCTTTTCTTCTACCTTAGAGTGCATAATTCTACTTCAGTTCCTCTTGCTGAAATTTGTATTTGAGGACTTAACCATATAGTTGATTATTTGGCACAGGGAGGATATTATATGTGGGTTTACACTGGTCCCATAGGTTGTAAATACATGACAATATTTTGGTTTCGAAATCTGCAAGGATTGTTACCATCTTTCCTGTAGCATATAGGAAATACTTTACAAAATTTGTAAAGACATCATAAATGCCAATTTTGTCCCACAATATTAAGAAGAATATCATTTACTACTTGTGTCCCAACATTGTTGTTAAGGGATAAATATATAGCTTCATGCATCCTATAAATTCTATCACAAAAAATAGTTTGAAGAATAATGGGGGTAAGGTCCTTCATACGTATTATAGGCTGATGTCTTCCAATGATGATTATGACCTCATCTAGTGCAATGTTTTTATCTTGGATTTTATTATCATTTCTAGTCATAGCAAACAACATATTCTCAATCTTTTTGATAAATGGATTTGTTCTCAAATCAATATGTGTAGGGTCCTTGATAATGGATAGTACATTGAACTATTCCCTTCTAACTCCTGAGTCAATTATGCTTCCATGAACCTTAATAGACCTATGGTGGTGGAAGTCTAACTACTTGGCCTTGAAGCCAAAAAGATTCATTTGATTATTCAACTTGGAATTATTCCACTCTAACTAAAATTAGTGATACAGTGTGGAATTATCAACCCTTTCACTTAGGCCCTCAATAGTAGAATATTGTTTTTCTCTTAGGAAATTAGTATGATCATGAGTAAGATGAACCGCATCTTCAATGCATCTAAATTCATGATTGGCACATTTTCTCTCTAGAAGATATGCCAAAGTGCATTGTTATTTTCAATGTTATTATTCCCACTAGAAAACTCTATTCTTATCTCAAGAAGCTTCGAACCAATTACCTTATTTGACACCTTAGGCTTATTATAAATCATATCTTTCTCTTTTTATTTAATACCATTTCAGGATTTGCAATGATACCCATCCATGTATGTTTCCCAACAAATGATCCCATGATCTCAATGATACATGTCCATTATGGGCTCGTGGTTTTGAAAAAACATCGAGCAAGACCCCCCAGTAGCAAATCAAAGATATAATTTTACAAATTCTCCATAGATCAACCCTTTATAATCAGATCAGCGATGCATTTCCACATATTGTACCACAAAAGATTCTTATTTTTCATATATAGAGTCATGCTAATTTGTTGAGACCTGTGATTCTTCCATAGACATATGTGTTTTGATGTTATAAACCCTTTTCGTATGCTCAATTATATCAAAGCCTATAGAATCACTAAGAAATACTGGAGGCCCATCCACATTAGTCTGGGCACGAGTTTTAGCAAGAAGAATTGAGCCACAAATAATGTTATCCTTTCCTCAGGGAGTAAGAACGTGGGTTGATATTGTTTCAACACTAGGAAAAACCCATTGAAGATTTAAGAGAGAGATTAAATAGTTGAATAATGAGGCTCAAGCTAACAAGCACTCAACAATCCTTTGGAGAAGAGAGATAAATTTTAGGAGATCTAGGTTGTGGATGATAA
Organism: Picea engelmannii; assembly: GCA_009831015.1. Lineage (NCBI taxonomy): Eukaryota > Viridiplantae > Streptophyta > Pinopsida > Pinales > Pinaceae > Picea > Picea engelmannii. Next base: position 49,182 of record ML797649.1, read on the forward strand.
ACTCACTAAGCTACATGATGCAACCTTAGTAGATAGAAATTCTCTCTAAGAGTTTAGACCAGGCTACCCAAGACACTTACTTAGATTTGTAGTAGTTGGAAGAATTTGTAGATTCATAATGGGAAGCAATAATGTAGAGCTCTAATTGGTGATGCTTAGATATGGAACTGATTAACATGCACAACCGCCACTGTGGTTGTTGTGCATGCCAATTTGGCATGCACAACGGCCACAGGGACAAACAATGTACTAAACCTAGCAATAAATGAACAAACATGTATAAATGAAATGAAATGTAACTAATATGCAACCTATGAATGCAATATGAAATGAGTTGGAATAAACCCTAATTTGAAGAGTAAAGAACAAGATCCAAAATATGAAACCAATAATAGTGAGAATAGTCCCTTGTGTTATCATAAATGAACCTGGATAGGAGTCTCCCAACTCTCTTCGATAGTGAAACAATCCAACAATTAGTACCAAGATGAACAAAATTCACTCACAAATAAAACAATAGAGAGAATAGTTCACCAACTAATACACATCCATAATCAAGGATCCAAAATTGAGAATAGACTCCAATCATTGAAAATGTATTTGTTTCATATCATTTATTATAAAGAATAAGATAAATATAAATAAACATCTTAACATGAAAAAAAACCCATGGATTAAAACACTTATACCTATAAAAATCCCAAGAACAAACAAAATCCTACCAAACTATCAAGACACTAAGAAACAACATCCTCTTTATTAATTATAAATACCATTAAGACCAAGATGTCATACACATGCAACTGATTTCTCATTCATCTATGCATGCATCAAAGTCATTCACAGTAGAAAATGGGATGCTTTCAATATGATTGGGTTCCTCAATTGGATACCCTACCACTGTCGTTGTTGGTATATCAATCATTTATATTCTCCTTTCCCTTTTCCAATTAGGTGGAGGTCTGTCTGGAGAGACTCACAACAACATTTTATTTGGTGTTTTATATATTGGAAGAAGATACTAATCCACCCAAAATATGCCTTTTTGTTTACATAGCCTTTCCATGATGTCATTTTTTCCTTTTGGAAGAAGATTGTATACTAGACCATTGTATGCATATGCTCTACATTATTTTTAGCAGAGTAGAAAAATAAACGTTAACACCATATGTTATGGCCATACATAGCAATATCAATGACAGGGACATTGTTATGTTTCTTTAACACAACAAATCACAGTCTACTTCTGGAGAAAAGCAAGGAATATTTTGAGGATGGAAAATTATTTTAAAATGTAGAAACCTTGGCGAATCTTACTAATCCTTCATATGCCAACTATAAATGTTTGGTGACATTTTTGTAAATATATTCAAATTTATAAGGATTTTATATAGTTTGTATAAAATTTTGGCGATTTTTAAGTGAAAATAATTTTATCCTATAGAATTTGGGTGAATCATTTTTAGAATAGCGAATCGTTTTTTGGGAAAAAACATGGAAAATTAGCCCATGAGCGAACTTTATCCCCTAAAATCACCCCTGGAGAAAAGATAAGGGATACTCATAAGAAAATGAACCATTTTAAATAAAAAGTGGTGAGATGGATCAACCTCCAAGTGGGCCCACATAATAGCATCCTCCCTACATACTTATTGAGCTCCCATACTATGCACATGTTCACATAGACTGGTATATATAGAGAACTTGGAGAGCCATTTTTCCCCATCGTCCAACCTTTTTTCTTGAACAAAATTCTTCCTCATATATATTAATAAAATGTGTAAGTACAGAGCATTTTATACCAACAAAGCACCACAAGCATGAACAAAAATAGCTAATAAAGATCCAACACAAATACGAACAAAAAGAGCTAATAAGCCTAGTAGCTAAGTGTCCACAGGAAAAAACTGTTCCATAAAGGCTACAAATTTTTTTTAACTCCTTCTTTGAAAGCCACATAAATAAAGTGACAACAACATGATAAAACAACCAACTGGCTAGTGCGAAATTTCACTTTAGGTCTTGAACTATTGATAACAGAACCATTACTTGTCGTATTGCAACAATGGGATTATCTTAGTTTCATTGCTAGATGACCTTGTTGAAACGAGAGACTAGTAGAGATTAGTAATCATAACTATCACATAAGTAGTGTGATTAGAATACCAATGGTCTTAGTTCATGTGATCAAGCTGGGCTATGTTGTGCATAATGTAACGATTACAAGATTGAACATGTATTAGCTTAGACCTAATCAATGGGATACATACTAGCTTAGATATTTATACTAATGTAAGCATATACCTAATTATAACAATGAAGTTAGTACGAATATAAATATACCACAATGTTCTGGAATATGATTAGGGTAATAGTAATTCTTATAATGATATTGGTTAAGTATTATCCCTATCTAATAATATGTATTCTATCTCTATCAGTACTTGCTTACAATTATGGTATCTCTCTAATCAATTCAGCTTATCACATGCTTGTAAGTTGATCAATACACATGTTATCCCTAATCAATGATATAGGTTGTTGTGCATTCCAAATTGGCATGCACGACAATCATTCCCTAGGGTTGTTGTGCATGCCAAATTGGCATGCACAACAGCCACACATCAACCAATTTGGCATGCACAACATCCCTATGGCTGTTGCACATGCCAAATTGGCATGGACAATAGCCCTATTGGTTGTTGTGCATGCTAATTTGGTTTTTGTTGCAACGGCCTTCAATCACCTCTTGAATCAAGGAACCAACCACCAAAATAGAAGCAAAACCACATATTGAACAAGGGAATAACAAAAACAAACACAACTCATACATAGATAGGCTACTATATTATTATTTTGGTGGGGTGTTAAGTCATAAACTTGGAACATGTAACAAGCTTCCTCAAACTCCTAGAGAATACTCATAGTTGGCATTGGTTGAGAATCATCATGGGATTCTTTCTTTACTATAGGAATTATTTGGGATATCATAGACACGAGCTTTTATAACAAGGAAACACCATGAAACAACCCTTCCTTCAGAGCATTTCTCTTTGCTTTCTCCTTTTAGTTACAAAGAAAAAGGGATAAGAAGTTGGAAGGATTTCTTTTAGCCTCTTTAGGTATAGAATTTTCAAGTACAAAGTGGAATAAGAATAATAAAAAGTTGGTGGAAGTATGAATACTAAGTATTAAGAGTTGGTTTTCTATTTTATTAGTATTAAGATAAGAAGAGGGGTTTAGGTTGTTGTTTATAGCCCTTGAGGGTTAAGAATAATTCTTTAGTATTTAGGTAGTCTTATTTGGATCTCTTAAGAGGAAGTCCTTGTTTATATAGTTTTATTCGTTAGATAAGATAAGGTATAGAGTTGTATCTTTAGAATATAGAATTTAGTCTCTAGGAATAGTTATCAAGGTTGAGATATATTATCCTTAGAAATGAGTAGCCCTGCTATCCTTACCCAACACACCAATTCCACTGGCCTTCTTTAACCTTTTATATATTGAAACACCCTAGCTCCCTCAAGACCCATAAACACACAAAAAGAAGGGTTTCTTTAGGGTTGTTGTGCATTCCAAATTGACATGCAAAACAACCCTATTGGTTGTTGTGAATTCCAATTTGGCATGCACAACAACTAATAGGGTTGTTGTGCATGCATGTCAAGTCTAGACATCATCCCACATTGTTAAGGAATGTCATGTCACATTGGGTAGGGACATATGATACTTCATCCCACAGCCTCAAGGGACATAACAAACTCAAGTGTAGCAAATAAAATAATATATCATGTCGTAACCAACTCCAACTAACTCAACTTGTAGGTAAATGAGTCAAGGAGAGAGAGAGAACTCCCATAAATGTTTCAACAACCTAGCATGTGTGGCTCCAAAAAACTAGTAACCACCTCAAAAAACTCAAGAAATGGTTCATGCAAGTGTAACAAAGTCCAAATACCTCAGCGAGGCACAATGAAAATCCATCACAGGGGGTCGAATTTCACAAACCCTATGTTGGGCGATTGTGGGCACCGTGGTCGTGTGGGAATTGGCCATATGGACCTTCCAGAGCTTACGAAACTCAGTGATGTCACCCGATTGTCATTTTGTTCCCCTGGACCAAATTGTCATTGTCTCCCTGAATGGATTCAGGAGGCGAGTTGCAACTTAGCATAACGTGCAAATCGTACCTTAGATCGATGAACCACCAATTTTGTTGGACTCCTGGCACTGACTTCCAGCCAAGGGGACCCCTCTCCTGTGATTCTATCACCCGAAAAAGTGTTTCTTAGAGGATGTCTGGAACTAGAGTTTTTCTCAGTGAGGCACAATGCAAATCCAACACAAGGGGTAAAATTTCAAAACCCCTGTGTTGGGATATTGTGGGCATTGTGGTCTCATGGGAGTTGTCCATACGGACCTTCCGGAGCTTATGGAACTTAGTTATATCACCCGATTGTGATTTTGTACCCCCGGATCAAATTGTCATTGTGTCCTTGAATGGCTTCATAAGGCAAATTACAACACGCCATAGCATGTAAACCATGCCTCGGATCGACGAACCGTCAATTCCATTGGAATCCTAGCACTAGATTCCAACTAGTGGGACCCCTCTCCTCTGATTTCGTCGCCCATAAAATTGTTTGTTAGAGGATCTCTGGAACTATGGTTTTTCTTAGTGCGTCACAATGAAAATCTAACAGATGGGGTCTACTTTCACAACCACTGTGTCATGCGATTGTGGGCACCGTGGTCACATGGGCTTTGTCCATACGGTCCTTCCGGAGCTTACAAAACTCAGTTACATCACCCAGTTGTGATTTTGTGCCCCCAGACCAAATTGTCATTGTCTCCCTGAATGGCTTCAGGAGGCGAGTTGTAACTCGGCATAACATGCAAGTCGTACCTCAGATTGACAAACCGTCAGTTCCGTTGGACTCCTGGCACCGAATTCCAGATAGGGGAGCCCTCTCCTTTGATTTTTTTGCCCAGAAAAGTGTTTCTTAGAGGATCTTCGAAACTAGAGTTTTTCCCGATGAGGCACAATGCAAATCTAGCACAGGGGGTCAACATGGAATACCCCTATGTTGGGCGATTGTGGGTGTCATGGTCCCATGGTGTTGTCCATAGGGACCTTCCAAAGTTTACAAAACTCAGTTATGTCACTCGATTGTGATTTTTTACCCCTAGACCAAATTGTCATTGTGTCCCTGAATGGCTTCATGAGGTAAATTTCAACACGCCATAACACGCAAACCATGCCTCAGATCGACAAATCGTTAGTTTCGTTGGACTCTTGTCACTGGATTCCAGCTAGGGGGACCCCTCTATTGAGATTTTTTTGCCTGTAAAAGTGTTTGTTAGAGGATCTCCAGAACTAGGGTTTTTTTTAGTGAGGAACAATGCAAATCCGACACAGGTGGTCGAATTTCAAAACCCCTGTGTTGATTGATTGTGGGCATCGTGGTTGCGTGGGAATTGGCCATACGGAACTTACAGAACTCAGTTATGTCACTTGGTTGTGATTTTTTACAACCGGACCAAATTATCATTGTCTCCCTAAATGGCTTCAGGAGGCAAGTTGCAACTCGACATAACATGCAAACCGTGCCTCGGATCAACGAACCATCAATTCCATTCGACTCCTGGCACCATATTCCATCTTGGGGGACCTCTCTCCTATGATTCCATTGCCTGAAAAAGTGTTTCTTAGAGGATCTATGAAACTAGAGTTTTTCTCAGTGAGGCACAATGCAAATCCAACACATGGGGTCAACTTTCAAGACCCATGTGTCGGGCAATTGTGGGCATCGTGGTCCCATGGGAGTTGGCCATACGGTCCTTATAGAGCTTCTGGAACTTAGTTACATCACTTGATTGTGATTTTTTACCCCCATACCAAATTTTCTTTGTGTCCCTGAATGGCTTCAGGAGGAAAATTGCAACATACCATAACATGCAAACCATGCCTCGGATTGATGAACCGTCAATTCTGTTGGACTCCTGGCATGGGATTCCAACTAGGGGGACCCCTCTTGTGCGAATTTGTCACCCATAAAAGTGTTTTTTATAGGATCTCCTGAACTAGGGTTTTTCTCAGTGAGGCACAATGGAAATCTGGCACAGGGGGTCAACTTTCACAACCCCTGTGTCGGGCGATTGTGAGCAACATGGCCGCATGGGCGTTGGCCATACAGACCTTCCAGAGCACCATGGTCGTTGGGTGTTGTGCCACCAGACCCCTGAATGGCTTTAGGAGGCAAGTTGCAAATCGACATAAAACACAAATTATGCCTCAAATCGATGAACCATCAGTTACGTTGAACTCCTGGCACCGGATTCCAACTAGGGGGACCCCTCTCCTGTGATTCCATCACCCGAAAAAGTGCTTCTTAGAGGTATTAGGGACTAGAGTTTTTCTCAATGAGGCACAATGAAAATCCGAAACAAGGGGTCAAATTTCAAGACCCATGTGTCGGGGTATTGTGGGCATCATGGTCCCATGGGCATTTTCCATAGGGACCTTCTGAAGCTTATGGAACTTAGTTACGTCGCCCGATTGTGATTTGTGCCCATAGACCAAATTGTCATTGTGTCCCTAAATGGCTTTAGGAGGTGAATTGAAACATACCATAACACGTAAACCATGCCTCGGATCAACGAACCGTTAGTTCCATTGGACCCCTAGCACGAGATTCTAGCTAGGGGGACCCCTCTCCTATGATTTTGTCACCTATAAAAGTGTTTGTTAGAGGATCTCCAAAACTAGGGTTTTGCTCAGTGAGGCATAATGCAAATATGACACAGGGATCGACTTTCACAACCCATGTCTCGAGAAATTTTGGGCATCGTGTTCACGTGGGCGTTGTCCATACAGACCTTCCAGAGCTTACCGAACTCAGTTATGTCACTTGGTTCTGATTTTGTGCCACCGGACCAAATTTTCATTGTCTCCCTAAATGGCTTTAGGAGGCGAGTTGCAACTCGACATAACATTCAAACAATGCCTTAGATCGATGAATCATCGGTTCCATTGGAATCCTGGCATCGGATTCTAGCTAGGGGGAACCCTCTCCTATGATTTTTTCGCCCGAAAAAGTGTTTCTTAGAGGATCTCCAGAACTATAGTTTTTCTTAGTGAGGCACAATGCAAATCTAGCATAGGGGGTCAACTTTGAAGACCCTTGTGTCGATTGATTGTGGGCATCATGGTCCTATGGGAATTGGCCATATGGACCTTCCAGAGCTTATGGAACTCAATTATGTTGCCCGATTTTGATTTTGTACCCCCAAACCAAATTGTCATTGTGTCCTGAATGGCTTCAGGAGGTGAATTTCAACACGTCATAACACGCAAACCATGCCTTGGATCAACGAACCGTAAGTTCTTTTGGACTCCTAGCACAAGATTCTAGCTATGGGGACCTGTCTCTTATGATTTTGTCACCCGTAAAAGTGTTTGTTAGAGGATCTCTAGAACTAGCATTTTTCTCAATGAGGCACAATGTAAATCTGACACAGGGGGTCAACTTTCACAACCCTTGTGTCGGGTGATTGTGGGCATCGTGGTCGCAAGTAAAAACATGTCAAGGTAAGTCATGGAATGTTAAGTCAAGGAAATGGAATTTCAAGTCAATGCAAGGCATTTCAAGGAAATACATGGAATGTCAAGGTAAGGCAAGGAATGTCAAGGAAAGGCATGGAAAGGCGTGCAAGGCAAGGCAAGGAATGTCAAGGCAGGGCATGACATGTCAAGGCAAGGAATGGAAAGGAAAGGAAAATGAGTGTATGGAAAAGAAAGGCATGGCAGTACAAGTCATGGTAAGGCACGACAAAGCATGGAAAGGAAAGACTAGGTATGGCATGTCAAGGCAAGGCATGACAAGGAAAGGAAAGGGAATGCATGGAAAGTCAAGGAAAGTCATGGCAACACACAACAACACATGACAACACATGACAAATCATGGCAAGTCATTCCATGTCAAGGCAAGGCATGACATATCAAGGTAAGGAAATGCATGGCAAGGCATAAAAAGGCATGCATTGCATGCTAAGGAAAGGTATAGAATGTCAAGGTAAGGAAATGCATGGAAAGGCATGACATGTCAAGGAAAGGAAACGCATGGCATGTCAAGGCAAGGCAAGGAATGGCATGTCAAGGAAAGGAAAGACATGTCAAGGGAAGGCATGGCTTGTCAAGGCAAGTCATGACAAGGTTATGCATGACATGTCAAGGCAAGGCATGGCATGTCAATCAAAGGACACTAGCCCTTGGGTTGGTGTGCATGCAAAATTGGCATGCACACCAGCCATATTGGTTGGTGTGCATGTTAATTTGGCATGCACAGAAGACATAGGGGTATTGTGCATTCTAATTTGGCATGCATAGAAGCCATAGGGCTGATTTTCATGCCAATTTGGCATGCACACCAACCCAAGGGATGGTGTGTTGGTGTGCATGCCATATTGGGCCAATAATATCCTGAATGTAAAACCTTCTATGTTGATGTTTATCATAAAAATGACCACCACATGGACCATCATGGAAACTTTATAAGATATCCATTAGCTCTTATTCCCAAACACATCTTCGAATGATCAAATTGGGTCCCATACGGAAAAGGTCATGGACAATCCATGAGTAGTTAACACTTTGTGTTATAATTCGATGTTTTTCATGAGGTGACAAGTGAGCTAGTAATTTTCCAGTGGCTAAGTAATTTTTCGTATCTGCAAACCATGCAATGTTTACAGAAATGGAAAAGAGATTCTCATCTGGGAAACTATCATCAACAGGAACAATATCATCTTCATGATTAATGCGAGAGAGAAAGTCAACTACTAAGTTCTCTTTTCATGGTCAATGAATGACAATAATATTGAATTCTTGTAATAAAAGGAGCCACCTAGTTACTCGACCATTGGTAATAGGTTTGTTCATGATAAATCTAATGGCAGAGTGATATGTATGTACAAAAACTTCATTAAATGTAATATAATGGTGAAACTTATTAATGACATGGATGATTGCTAAGAATTATTTTTAAGTGACTGTATAGTTCATCTCAGCAGGAGTCAAGTTTTTACTTACAAAGTAAATGGCATAAGACTATTGGTCTTCTTTTTGTCCTAAAACCCCTCCTATTGCAATATCAAAGGAATCAGTAGATATATGAAATGGGAGGGCCCAATTGGGTCCTCTAAGAACTGTTGCACGGATAATTTAGCTTTCAAGGTTTCAAAGTCACTTTGACAATAGTTAGTCCAATTAAAGTCAACATCTTTTGTGAGCAATTTAAACATTGGTGTGGAAATTTTCGTAAAATTTTCAATGAATCATTGGATCTTATTAAAATTAGAAAATTTATAAAGTTGTTTCTCATTTCTAGTAGATGTCGATTTCAGTGTTCATGACAGAGAAAGGTGGAACATTGATGTAGGGGCATCATTCAAGTTCTGTTGTATTGACTCCTAGAAAGTCAAATTAACTAAGTTTGTTTTACATAGGAATTAGTTCCTTAAAAATAGTGTTAAGTTTGTGTAATAATAGATATTGATTCCAAAATAAGCTCTGGAGTCTCTTCGAACTAGAATGAGGGATTTTATCTAAATTTAGACCAACAATTTCTCCAATTTGTTGATAGATTATGATTGTACGAATATAGAAAGATGGTGAGATTTGAATGTATTTTGTAGCTTGTAATACAGAGTGTTGATTTTTTTGGGGAGAATAGAGGAAAACAGAGTGTGTACTCTGTATGTGAAAAAAAAAAATCTTCACCCATTTCCTGTTCCATGTAGCATGTTCTCTTTGTGAGCAGTATCTTTGTGGTTGATTAAATAAATTTGTAATATATAGTTTCAATCTTGATCCATAGCATCATGTTTTTATATTTGCAAGTTGTGGTTTATATGATCTGTGTTTAGATATATAGATGCATATATCATAACTTGATGAGAGTTATTGAGTGGAATGAAACTAATGCTTAATGTTTAATAGCGCAACAACTCACTATGTTATCTAGAAATGTGTGTGCTATGTCCAACAACCTAAGTCGATTGGTTATATATTGAGATTGGTTGTAGTGATCAAATTGAGGAACAGAAGGGTGTTATTTCCTATTTGAAATCGAAGTGAGTATAGAGTTCTCCACACTATGTTGAGAGCGAGCTGGAAGATTAATTTCATCATTGAATCTAGATCCAACCTGCTATGAAAGTTGAAGGAAACCCTAGTGCACAACACTCAACTCTCTATGACTTCGATAGCAAGTTAAATAGTGAGTAAATGCTTCCAGAATGAGTTGCATCATTGGATTGAGAAAAGGAGGGTCACGATTGGTTGTACACAGAGGAATCGTTGAAAGGTCAAAGTCACTCTCACCATTGATTTGATTCTCATCAATGGTGGTTGAGTCATGTTGGGGTATAGGTTTGAAGTTTCTCCAAATTATTTAAGAATTGTCGAAAATCCTTGGGATGAAGCTAACAAGATTAAACCTACGTCTTTAAATTTAAAACAGATATTTGTGGAATGAAAATATAGAAGGATCCAAAATTATTTGTTTAAGCGGGAGTTCAATATTTTGAACAATGCAACTAGTGTAGCTCAAAGGCAAACCATTTTCCAACAAAAGGAAACAAATCTAGCAATTATTCAGGCGTGCAATATCATGAATAAAATTATTTACGGATGAGAAAACTTTAGCAAAAAGGAAGTGGCATTATTCAGGAGGACGATATTATGAAAAGAGATAATCACGACCACGGTTGAGAAAGACTCGATAAAAAAATAAATTAAATTAAAAATGAGCAGGGTTTGCATACTTGATATTCGTAATTTATTGTGATTCCACTAGTGAGTCCTTTCAAAACGGATATTATCAAAATCAACAGAGTGCTGAGGATAACATAGAAAAAATCAGGAGTTGCAGAACTTATCTTACTTAAATATCAATATTTAACCTTCGAATCCCTGCAAAATGCACATCGGCATAATCGATGAAGTATCAGAAACTCGTTTCAATGGACGAATTGAGCCATGAAAACATGCAGAGATCTCAAATTTCATGATACTCTCCTCCCCTTCGCCCTCTGTGTGGAGCTCGGCTCCTCTCGAAAATAGATCTAGTTGATTAGGTAGAGTGGTCATTCAGTTTGATCACATTGGCGAGTCAAAACAAAGTGAAGTTTAACCATATGAAAATACTATGCTAGAAATGTAGATCCAAAAATGGAGAATTGGTTCCCTATAAAAAAAATCCCCATTTAAAATTCCCCTCTATATTTCAACTTTGCCACCAAATTTTCCAGCCTTTCGAATATTTACCACTAAGGCCACACCATTCACGTTGTGGAGAGTGCAACAGGGGTTACACAAAAGTAAACCATATGACCATAGGTTTGATTCTTCCACCCATAAACCCTACACTGTTTATGTTCCATTCACAAGAAACATTAAATAGAATGGAGTGTGATCTATTCTTGGAAAGAAATTTCAGAAGCCTTGGGTCTTGAGTCTGTACTAAATGAGAGTTTTGTTTTGTTTTAGAACGACATTGAATTTAAATTAGGTTTTTGAGTGATTTATCATATTAACAAACATGTCCATAATTAATAATGCCATGTTACCAATGCCTAAGATGATAACATTGCATACACGATGGATGACATGGAAAATATTATGGATGCTGAATGGGAGGAAGAAGATGCTTTGTGGTCCAAAGAGGGTATTTTTCAACCAGATCAAATGTACAAACATATGTATAATCTCCAGTGTGTAAAAGTGACAGGTGGTTGTCATTGAAGTCTGGATCTGACATTGAATTGGGAGAATTTGTGAAGTTCTTGATTGATAATAATGAAGTTCATGAAACTTCTAGGGTTTCTCCATTAACTTGGACCGATGAGAAAGATACCCCAAAAAAACCTAGATCTATATCTGACATTAACCCTTTGGTCACAAAACCATATTGCTTCAAAGCTATAGAGAATAGGTAGCCCCGACTGTACGGAGGTCAAGCGAAGGCAAAGAGACAGCAAAAAAATTTGAAGTTGCGAAACAACCAGCCTCTCTATGTTCTAGGGAAGGATGTATCATTAGAGCGGGTTGTAGGTATAGCGGGTTTTCAGTCTGTGTAGATTTCTTAACCATGGCCAACAACTATAGTGAGTCTGGTTGTTATTTTATGTGTGAATTTTCATATGTATAGAGGGGAATAAGGGGATGCAAACACTGTATCTTAGAGGCACAATATGAATTGTCAAACTCTTTTAGGTGGTGGTCGAGATGCTAGGATGACTAGGAGTATGAATTCATGGTGGAGAAACAAATCTGAGACCAACAAGCAATAAATAATTCCCTTCAACTATTGACATAGCAGGAAAGGGAGAGGGAATTTTCTAAATTCATGCATCGTCATAGGGGAGGTATGAGGAATTGAAAAAAAGATTGGACTTTCTACACTCTTTATTTTATGGGATTGTTTCTCGCCTTTAGCCTCCAACATTTCCTATGCAATCCTTCTCTTCTCAGGTTAAGAAAGAAGCCTTGGAGGTGTTAACACTCGGTAATTTCTTTGGGCTGTATCAAAGAAATCCCTGAGGTAACTGTTTCAACCAAATTTAGATTGTATTATAACCTATACAATCAAAGAGGGCTCTCTCATATGTCTAATGACTGGTAATAACTCAAATATTTCATCAATAAATGAATAGAGGTCAAATTCTGCAATAAAACAAGTTTATTTTTGTTTTAAAAGGGATGGTAGGACAAGCAAGAGAGAAAGTACCATTGGGAAATGGAGTCTATTTGAGAAAACGATAAAAACAAATGACTCAGTGACTGAAATCGAGAGGATAAAGGCTAAATGAGAAACATTCTTTAATTTTAAAATCGTTGAGTGTGGAAAGAGAAAATCACATGAAGCAACTCGAAACACCGATGGGGATGAATTCAGAGTTAACTTAGAAGAAACACAGTTTGTCTAAATGGTGTGAATCTAGAGCACTACGCAGTGAATTCTAGATTCGAAATCACATTCTGATTTAGACAGAAATTACATATGTGAATATAAAGAGCATAGGAAAAAACATACACAAAGACAGAATACAATACATTACACTGCCACCGTTAGAATCTTTCCATCAAAGCTTCAGGACTTTTCCATTAAGTTTCAATCAGATAAAAAAAACTACAATCAATATTCCCTATATACATTGTTTTTCCAACCCAACCCCTTTTACATGAAAATGATCACCATGTATAGAAAACTAATGTCACCCTTGGTTGCTAGGGTCGAACTAATCTCTCCTAGAATCATGGATCTGATTTCATTGAAAGAGAACAATAAATTCCATGGATTTACTAAAAATAGAAAACCCGACTTTGCCAAATCATAATCGTAACCGAAATATTCTTTACAATCATTGATCATGATAAACATTCGACGATATGGTTGTGATAAGCCATCATGTGCATTGATGGACACTCTGTCACCCCTACACAGCAAGTCTGCTACGCAACAATAACCTACAACAAAAACGCAGCGAATTGCACAACAAACTAGGAAACTAAGCGTTAAATATGAAATCATATATCACTAATAATAAACTATTTTTCACAACTAAGAGAGATTTTTGTAGTTAATATTGTTATAAATAAAAAAACTCTCTCGGTTTCTTGAAATTCATCTCCAAATGGTCAGAATATGTATCACAAAAACATATCTCGAACAAGAAATCATGAAAACTGAAAAATAGGGCTCAAATATTCCTTTGAATCTCCCAAAATTTGAAACGTTTTTCAAATCTGAAAGAGGGTTTTAATATTTGGTTTGTCCTCAACAAAAATTTCATGGGGATTTTGAAAATTCCTCTCTAGTTGGTGATAAAGTGATCTTTAACTTGACCACTAAACCAGTCATTTGCACAACGTGACCTGTAGCATGTACGCGGGAAAATCCTCTACATGAAAGCATCCTCTGCGTGACAAAATCCTTTGTGTGATAGAATCCTTTGCACAAAAAAATCCATTGCACAATGACATCCTCTGCGTGAAAACATCCTATGCGTGACAACATCCATTGTGCGACGAAATCCATTTCACGATGACATCCTTTGCGTGACAACATTGCATGCACGATGAAATCCACTACACGATGAAATCCACTGCACGATAAAATCCACTACGCGAAAAAATCCTTTGTGCGTTGAAATGCTCTATGCAGTGCATAACAAATTTTGCAGTGCGCAGTTGCAAATGGAAATGGAACAAATAAATGATAAACTTCCTTTTGAAATTGACCCTTGGATATGTTAGATGATGTCAGGCATAAAAACAATATGGGTGTGAACAGGCATGACTTTGCAAATTGTTCACAAACCTCTAACCTTAGCTATGAAAATCATGGTGCTAACAGGAGGCACATCACTATGCATAAAACGTGTCCCAGAGTTATATTCAAGAGAGAGCATTATAGGGTCATAGGTAGATGTGGATATGCATCCAATGAAGCACGTTATGGAGAACTAGGTTGGCTTAAAGAAGCATCCCCTCAAGGGATAAAATTAATGTAATATTTCTTTGTTTTTAACATGTATCATCGGGTAGTTTTTTTGCTAAATCAGTGTGTATGAAAATATACTTGTCAAACATATACGATTAGAGTTTGGGAAGGATGAATAGAACAGACTTTGGGTGATTTTTTTTTGGGGGGGGTGGGGGACCTTTATCTCCATGGGTTAAGACAAGAGCGGGAGAAAGAGCATAATAATAGGCTAGGGCTAAGGCTAGTGCACCTAAATCACACGTTGAAGAATCCCAACCAAGATCAGGTAACAAATCCTTGCTCAAGTCTAGTGTATCATTGGAAACATAAATTATTCCATTCATGGAGATACGAGGGTTCCACTAGTTACCCCTTGTAGATTATGAGGAAATGAACAGAGAAAATTGATGTCTCATCAAGTCATGCTAACTTCTTTCTTCACTGAGGAATTCCTTCCATCTATGTGCTAGTTATTCAAAGAAGAATACACCCCCTAGACCCCCCAATAAGTTCCATGGCTATCAATTTTGACCATGTCTCTATCCGTGCACTAGGCACTTGTTATTTAACACATTTTGTAGATTCATCGATTGAAGTAATCCTTCCTTCTGAATTCAAAAGTTTGAATGTTGTTTAAAGTGCCCAGGCCCTATTTACATTGTGTGTGCTTAGTTTATTCATGGAGCGGGATTTTATTTTTATTTTTTCGTTTTGTTTGAATAGTCGGTGCTAAATTGGGTGCAATTAGTGTCTACTATTGGCAAAAAATTTAATCATTTTGGGGCCCTAAATGGGGAGAAAATTGCACCTAATTTAACGCCTACCATCATCAAATTGCACCTAATTTAACACCTTGTTAGGTTTTGTCCCTAATTCTTTCCATTACCTTTTTCTGCCTCAACCTTCTCCATGACCTTCTAGTGACTTTTCATGTAGATTGTTTCCTTTCCCTTGGGAAACCCCTACCAAATCAAGGGTACCCTATTAGCAACATTTCTATCATTGATGATGTGAGGAGAGATTCCATGGAGTGTATAGACATGCTTGAATAATATATCAACAATCTCATAAGTTATAAGTTCATTGATCAAATGTATGAAATGATCATATTTATTAAATGATTAACAAACACAGAGATAACATCCTTATCTTTTGAGAGTGATAAACTTTATTCACTAAATTTATTAATGAATATACACAAGTAAAATAAATATATAGCTACCTAAAGTAGCTCTACCAACAAAAGGACCATCCTAGGTGACTCCCAAGAGAAGGTCATTGATTCAAAACAAATAGACGACCTTTTGTGAGTTTGTAGTAGAATTATTCTTGGGAAAACTAGTTTTGTAGTTTTCCAACCTGAGGGGTGAGTGTTATCATAATATTCTCCTTAGTAGGTGGGATTTCCATCGTTGTAAGTGAAAAAAAGTAAAATAAATATATAGAATAATATAGAAAAACTTATGATGTTGACCACCTTCTTTAGGCAATCACGATTTTAACAACCTCCATATATTTTATGGGATGTTTTTTGTCTATGGGTCCATACGTTTACTAGCATATACAAATCACTTAGTAATATGTATTTTTTATACTTAGCGAAAAATATGATTTCCCCATTACAACACATGGATAAAATGTAACCATGTAACCATGTAAAATTTCAATGCATACAATAACATTTTGAAGAAATTTCATTGTTGGCCCCATTCACTGCTCACTATGTCGGGTCAGTTGATGAAATTGCATATGGGCATGTTGGAAGACATTCCATGACATTTCAACAGAGTTTCAACCAAGATTCTGTAGATGGGAATGACAAATGATGAAAATGAGACCGCATAATGAAGGTTCATGCAAACGTGGAGGATGTCAAAGATTATGCGGGGACGTCAAACATCCTTGAGTCTTGAAACCCTCACATAGATTCAAGGCATGTGTCTCATCTAAACATGTCAAATTTCAACGCATACAGGCACAATTTGAAGAAATTTCAATGTTGGCACCATTCACTACTCACCATGAGGCATCAATGGATGAGATTGGTGATGGGAGTGTTGGAAGACGTTCCAGGACATTTCAAGAGAGTTTTGACAAAGATTCTATAGATGGGAATGAGGAATGATGACAGTGAGACTGCATGATGAACATTGATGCAAACATGGATGATCTCAAATATTATGCTGGGAAATCATGAATCCTTGAGTCTTGAAACCCTCACATACCCTCAAGGCATGTGTTTACTCTAACCATGTCAAATTTCGATGCATATAGGCATAGTTTGAATAAATTTCAATGTTCACCCCATTCACTGGTCATCGTGCGGCATCAATGGATGACATTGGTGATGGGCATGTTGTTCTAATATGTTCCATGACATTTTGAGAGAATTTGAACAAAGATTCTATAGATGGGAATTATGACGAATGATGACAATGAGACTACATGATAAACGTTGATGCAAACATGGACAGTCTCAAATATTATGTGAGGACGTTAGGAAATATCCTCCAATATTGATACCCTCACATATTGTCAAGTCATGTTTCTAGTCTAACCATGTCAAATTTTGATGCATGTAGGAACGGTTTGAATAAATTTCAACATTGGCCCCATTCACTACTCATTGTGCAACATTATTGGATGACATTGGTGATGGGCATGTTGGAAGACATTCCATGACATTTCAAGAGAGTTTCTAAAAACATTCTGTAGATTTGAATGATGAATGATGACAATGAGACTACATGATGAACGTTGATGCAAACGTGGACGATCTCAAAGATTAGATGGGGACATCATGCATCATTGAGTCTTGAAACCCTCGCATACCATCAAGGCATGTGTCTAGTATAACCATGTCAAATTTCAACACATGCAGGAACAATTTGAAGAAATTTCAATGTTGGTTGATCCACATGGATGTCGGTGGCCTCCCACCTATTCCAACTAGCTCATTTTGGCAGTTTTNCATACCATCAAGGCATGTGTCTAGTATAACCATGTCAAATTTCAACACATGCAGGAACAATTTGAAGAAATTTCAATGTTGGTTGATCCACATGGATGTCGGTGGCCTCCCACCTATTCCAACTAGCTCATTTTGGCAGTTTTTTAGTTTGGCAGTTTTTTCCCTAGTTTTCGGGTTCCTGACTTGTGGGGTCGTTTTGAGGCCCTAAACAACGTTTTTTAGGGCTCGCCATAGTCAAAATTACCTTTGATAGAAAACAAAAAAATGTGTATTCCTCTGATAGACCTTTCGAACGGGCTATCGTTCTCCTAAAACGGAGATCATATGCAAAAGTTACGACCCCGGGAAGTTGATGTACTAACTTACCCAAATGGGGCCCACATGACTTTTGGCACTTCATCTCCTAGGGTTATGTTTTTTGGATGTCTAGGGTTTCTTACATTCATGTTTATTTTAAAAAGGCCTTCAGAGCCTCATTGTAATCATCTTCTTGTGAATGAGCACAGTCGTCACATCTCTTCTCAGAGATAAGCCGCCACCATTCTAGCAAGCTTATCTTCGTTGCATTTTGCAGTTTCCACTTATTTCCTTATTGAATAGAAACCAATTTTATTGTATATTTGTTATTCTATGTTAATCATATTTTGATAATAATATGTATTCATTTCATTCTGCAAATATATTTTGGATCAGTGGTATCAGAGAGATCTTCTCCTTTTTCGTTCTTAATGCATGTCCCCAGTGAGGTTAGGGTACAAATAATTGGGTCTCGAACTTGTTTCTCTTGAGGAAAAAATTTCTCTCACGCCCAAATGACCTCGCATGGTAGAAGAAAATAAAGACAACGATATAGGATATCCCTTCAAAATGTTGCTTGAGGAATCCCTCATGCAACAGAGGAATGAGATGATGGATAGTTTTGTGCAAATCCTTTGGCAGCTACCAACAGGTGACGTGTCTTCCTCAAACGGAGGCACCGCCCCCTTCAAGGTACAAATCAACTTCGATATTCCTATATTTGAAGTTCATATAGATGCAAATGTGGTAGACAAATGGTTGAATCTACTAGAAGGGTATTTCTCTGTCCATTACTTCTCGAATAGAGAAAATATTACTTTTGCGCTCCTCAAAGTCGTCCCCCATGTCAAATATTGGTGGGAAACTTTATGTGAGGAAAAGGAAATAGAGGAACCCTAATTATTTATAGTCGTAGTCACCTAGGATTCCTTCAGGGATTATATTAAGGAAAAATACTACCATTTTTTAAGTTATGACGACCTGTACAAAAAATGGACCATGTTGTGACAGGAAAGAGACCAAGCGGTGCCCGAGTTCACAAATATCTTCCATACCTTGCGCACCAAGATGGGTATCAAAGATTATGAGCGAAATATGGTTATCAAGTATCACGGTGGTCTACATAGATACATCCAAATGAAATGGATTTTCTCGACATCTCATCCTTGGGCGCGGCCTACCGATATGCCATCAAAATCGAGCAAAATATCAAACAAAAGACGCGGCAATTTGGGCCTAGGAACCCCGCACAGCAAAAGCCAGAAAAGGGCGACCCCAACCCACAAAAAAAAGGACAAAGAAAATATAGATACCCTCAGGAAAACCATTCCAATCCTCAAGAAAAAAAGGACACCGAAAAGACAAAGAAATATATCGGGAAGTGCTTTGACTACCATAATATTCCCTGCTATAACACTGTTGATTGTCACTCGATGCAGTCATTGGTGGCTGAGGTGAAAGAATCTGAATCAGATGTGGGTTCTGACTTTGAGTCAGAACCAGAAAGGGGGAGATGGATCATAGACGCAGAATCCAGTGCTACCGTTGCTACCACCAAGCTCTAGTCCAGTGAACCAGATGAGCTAGAGGAAGGTGAGCACCTTTTTCATTCACAGATGTGGGTGAAGGGTACCCCGCTGCAATTCATCATTGATAGCAGTAGCCAGAAGAACCTCATCTCAGCAGAGGTTGTCAAGTGACTTGCCCTACCAATAATGTCACACCCGTAGACCTACACCATTGGATGGCTCCGCCAAGGGAGCGACATCCGCGTCAACCAACAATATCACATGTCATATGACATCAATCCCTTCAAAGACGAGGTATTCTGTGA
Source organism: Picea engelmannii (assembly GCA_009831015.1). Lineage (NCBI taxonomy): Eukaryota > Viridiplantae > Streptophyta > Pinopsida > Pinales > Pinaceae > Picea > Picea engelmannii. The sequence continues at coordinate 68,833 of ML797649.1, forward strand.
TGTTTCCCCTCTCGAAGTTTGTAATGTTATTTTGGGCCAACCATATTTATGGAAATGTCATGTTGTATATGAGTCTAGGCCTCGCAGTGTTATTATTACTTTGAACAAGAAATTGTACAGGATACCCAAGGCAGTCCCACCTAGTGTTATTTCATTGATCTCTGCCATGCAATGCAGAAAGGTCATCTCTCAGGCAGGAAAGTTTGTCTTCTTTGTGATTTACTCTCAGAATGAGAGAAAGATCACAACCACATCCAGGGCCTCCGCGACCGACCTCTCCACACAATAGAAGCAAGTGGATAAGGTCGTGGAAGAATACTCAGATATATTCTCCTCACCTATCGGGGTACCTATGCACTGTCAGGTCAAGCACCTCATCAATATGACCCCTGGCACCCCACTACCCAATGGGCCAATCTATCGCTGCTCTCTATTAGAGAATGAGGAGATCAAGCGGAAGATATAAGAAATGATCCACAAGGGGAACATTCATCCCATATCATCACCTTGTAGGATCCCAATCATGTTGGTACAGAATAAATATGGAACCTGGTGAATCTACATTGATTATCGGGCCCTAAATAAAATCACATTCAGAAACTGGTACCCAATTCCCCGAATCAACGACCTCCTTAATCAGCTCATGGGGGCCAAATACTTCAGTAAGATTGATCTGAAGTATGGATACCACCAGGTCCAAATAGAACATAAATATGTATGGAAGAGCACCTTCAAGTCAAAGGAAGGTATTTTTGAATGGTTGGTCATGCCCTTTGGTTTGACAAATTCTCCAGCCAGTTTCATGAGGATAATGGACGATATCCTGCAACCATTCACTAATACTTTTGTAGTGGTGTATCTAGATGACATCCTCATTTTCAATAAGACTTGGGCAGAACACTTGCATCATATCCAGTCAGTTCTTCACACCCTGTGGCAACATCATCTCTATGCCAACTTGGAAAAATTCTCCTTCGGCATGGACAAGGTTCATTGTTGGGTATGTGTTATATTCTTTGCATGTGTGTGTGTGGGCGCGTCAGATATGACAATTGCGTCTAATGATCCCTTTAGTAGTTCTCTTTGTGTCATGTGTGTAGGGTGATTTCCTAGGGGGGGCAGGTATGCCCCCCTTGGTTACGCGCAACGTTCGGAAATGGGCAGTAGCCCAAGGCCGACAGGGTTCAGGGCAGCGCCCTGAAATTGTTTTTTGGGCGGTTTTCGCTATTTTTAACAGTTTTGTAAATTAATAACGAATTAAGGGATTATGGTTTTGGTATCTACGGAATACCTAAAAACATTGTATATATATTGTATAGTGAATGGTGAAATTCAATATAATGAATATAAGAAAGGATTTCTCGCTTGAGGGTTTTCGGTATAAAATCTATGTGTACTACGTGTATGAGCCATTGATTAAAATCTGTTTTGCTTAAGAATCTATAAGCATTGGTTTACTTCAAAGGTTTAAAACTTACATTCATTACCTGGGCTACATCATTGATCAACATCACGTACTTGTGGATCTAGCCAAAATCCAATTCATCTATGACTGGCCAGCCCCAACCACACTCACTGAGCTTCAGAGCTTCTTGGGCCTTGCCAATTTCTATCGTAGGTTCGTGTTGGTATTCTCCCATATTGCATGGGCCCTCTACCAAGTAACCAGGGGTGGTGGTAAGGAGAAATTTGTATGGGGTTGGTCCCAACAAAAAGCATTCGATGATTCGAAGTAGCTCTTGTGCTCAACCCTAGTACTTTCACTACCGAACCTACAACAACCCTTTGATATCGGGACAAATACTTCAGACTATGTTGTGGGCGTCGTTCTCACTCAGCACAGCCACTGTGTGGCCTATCATAGTGAGACACTATCGGATGTTTTATGTAAGTACCCTACTTATGACAAAGAAATGTACTCCATTATGTAATCCTACCACTAGTGGAGACATTACATTCTTGGGAAGGAGACAATCATCCACACTAATCATAATCCATTGCATTTCATGAAGAAACAAGGAAAATTGCAGAATGACCACCATCAGAAGTGGTCCACATACTTTCAACAATTCCACCTCAACATCAAGTATAAAATGAGAAGCACCAACCGTGTCATTGATTTCCACATAATACTGCCAATCGCAGCACTCACTGTGGTGTTGAACTATTGCGGCCATGAGACCTCTGGATGGCCCCAACTCTATGAGACAAACCCATACTTCTCCACCACCTACCAAATGTTCGGTGAAAACACAGTTGTCACTAATTTCCATCTTCAGGATGGGTTGTTGTGTCATTTGGGCCATATCCACGTTCCATCAAGCAAGCGAGTGAAGTTGATATGGGAATCCCACTACAGTCGGGTGGCAGAACACTTCAATGTCGAAAAGACAATGGCAATGTTGCAGAAACATTTCTACTATATGTAACTTCGACAAGAGGTCAACAAGTATATCAGGTCTTGCATTACCTGCATGATTTCCAAATCAGCCACTAAGAAACAAGGCTTGTACACCCCTCTGCCTACTCCTGACAAACCATGGGAATCCATCTCAATGGAATACAGGTCGGACCTCCTGTCCACCAAGAGGGGAAATGAATATGTTTTTGAGGTTGTGGATCATTTTTATAAGATGGCTATTATGGTCGTCTGGAAGAAGAGCATCATAGCAGAGGCCACTGCCAAGATTTTCTTTGAACGAGTTTGGGTACATTTTGGAATCCCACAAACCATTGTCTCATATTGGAACAGTTGATTTCTCAGCACATTTTGGTCAAGCCTTTGGTCACTGTTGGACACCAAGCTCACCAAATCCATGGCCTTCCACCCCCAGATAGATGGCCAAACTGAGGTCATAAATCGAATGATCATGCATATCCTGCACATGTATAATTCCAGGAACCCTCACACATGGAATGAGAGTCTCCCCTATGTTCAGCATAGCTACAACCGAGCCCTGCATAGCTCAAACGACCATAGCCCCTTTTAGGTGGGGTTGGGATTCCAACCATTGGGTCCCATAGATGTTGCACTACCCCTTGCGGTCACCTTGACTGACTCATATCCTACTCCAACTGAAGTTGATAAAGCCACCTGGTTCATTGATCAGATCCATCACATCCGCCAACAAGTTCAGGATATCCTATAGAATTCCAATGACAAGTACAAGCAACGCCATGATCAACACGAGGTGCCACACAAGTTTCAGGTGGGTGACAATGTTTGGTTGCATTGCTAGAAAGAGTGCCTTACAGGACCCCATCGGAAGCTTCTCCCACTCTATTATGGGCCATACACCATCACCAAGGTTGTGGGTGATAATGCTTTCGAGCTCAACATTCCTCCTTTCCTTGGCTTTCACCCAGTGTTCAATGTGGATATCCTTCGACCGTATTTCCCACCATTATTGGACACCTTAAAGATAGAAAAAAAACTTACACCAACAAAGCTCAACCCCAACTTCATAAAACAAGAATCCAGTGATCATATTTTGGAAAAACAGATCAAGGGCACTCACCAACAAAGGATCCATATTTATTGAGTTCTCAAAGCAGGGCAGCTCATGCACCAAGGCAAGTGGCTCACCCGGGGCCAAATTCAGCAGAAATTTCCTCATCTGATGGGGGAACTCAACGCATTGGATACCATTTATTCCTAAGGGGGGAGGATTGATCCAGATGGATTTTTGTGGCCTCCCGCCTATTCCAACTGGCTCATTTTGGCAGTATTTTCCCTAGTTTTTGGGTCCCTGACTTGCGGGGTCATTTTGAGGCCCTAAACAATGCTTTTAGGGCTCACCATAGTCAAAATGACCTTTGATAGATAGAATAAAAATGTGTATTCCTCGGATAGACCTTTCCAACAGGCTATCATGCGCCTAAAACGAAGATCATATGAAAAATTTACAACCTCGGGAAGTTGATGTACTAAATTACCCAAATGGGTCCCACATGACTTTTGGCACTTCATCTCCTAGGGTTGGATTTTTTTGATGTCTATGGTTTTTGACATTCCTTTTTATTGTAAAAATTCCGTCAGAACCTCATTGTAATCATCTTATTTTGAATGAGCGTAGCCGTCACATCTCTTCTCAGAGATAAGTTGCCACCATTCTAGCAATCTTGTTTTCGCCGCATTTTACAATTTCATCTTATTTCCTTATTGAATAGAAACCAATTTTACTATATATTTGTTATTATGTGTTAAGCATGTTTTGATAATAATGTGTATTCATTTCTTTCTGCAAATATATTTTGGATCTTTTTCCCCATTCACTACTCACCATGCGGCATCAATCGATGGCATTGGTGATGGGCATGTTGGAAGACGTTCCATGAAATTTCAAGAGAGTTTTGACAAAGCCATAAATCCCCTAACCCCTAAGTCATTTACCCTTAAAGACTTAAGCCCTAATCCCTCAACCTTATTTAAACACTAATCCCTTAACACAAAATCCCTAAATCCCCTAACCCCTAAGTCATCGACCCTTAAACACTTAAACCCTAATCCATAAACCCCTATGCCCTAATAACTTAAACATTAATCCCCTAGCCCATAATCCCTAAGCCATTAACCATTAAACTACCTAACCCGTAAGTGCCAAATCCCTTAGCTATTGAATCTTAATCCCTTAAACCCTAAACCATAATCCCTTAACCCTTAATCCATGTACCCCAAATCCCATAATCCAGAAAGCCCCTATCCACTTAACCCCCAACACCTCAACTAATTAACTATTTAGGTGCATCTGATGCTAAACCCGGTGCTAAATCCGACGATAATTTTGACATTATTTCCAGTTCTAAAAACGATGTTATTTACGGTGCTAATTTTGGCACTATTTTCCAGCGCTAAATCTGCTGTTAATTCCGGTGTTATTTTTGGCACTAACTCTAGTGTTATTAGTTCCTAATTTAACACCTAAATGTTTTGGTTGGTGCAAAAAATGCCAGAAATAGCACCATCCCGATAAATAGCGTCAACTTTTTCAAAAAATTGGAGAAAAATACACTAAAACAAAAAAAGGGAGCAAATCACAGGGATTTGTTGTAGTTTCTACACGAAAAAAAATTTAAATGAAAAGAAAACACATGCACTCTAGGAAAGTGCAAGAGCTTTAGGAATGCATGGTAGGTCTAAAAAAAGTGTTCCAAAGGAATATTGTATGCATCTAAGTCCATCAACAACATCTTAAATCACCACAAAGGAATTTTCAAGGGTATCTTTGTTAGGCGAAATATATGTCGTTATAATAACGTTGTAGTACTTGCCCAACCATTTAATTGTCAACTCGGGGTACGTAGACTGACGAAGCACACGCACTGTATATGCAGGACTGAAGTAGAACTAATCTAATCTAATCTATGTTGCTGAAATCAAACTGATATAAGAAAGCATTGAAACACTAACTAGGAAAGCATGAAATTGCCTAAGGGAAATACAACATGTGAAGAGTTAACAACAATGAGCTCATACAATATATCAATCTCAAATCATATTACAATAGTCAAATGACAAAACATGAAAGAA
>ML797649.1:83727-94756 GCA_009831015.1 Picea engelmannii
AACCAAAACCCTTGGCCCCCAATTCCATAGACCCTATCCACCTTGCCTTGGATCCTTCACTGATGGATCCAAATCCCCTTTACCTCTTCCAACAATCATCACCACCCTCACTACATCCCCCTCTTCCCTTAGGTCCTCACCTCCCAACTAGTCCCCCAACACTAGTCTCTTAGAAATCATATCTTCGACCCTAGCTCCATATATACTTGGACCCCCACCTCTACCTAACACCTAGACCCCTTTACCCTTGGGCCATTCTCCCCCTATACCCATTTTTCCCTAGACCCTATGCCCTTAGGACCTAAAAACCTACATTGTGTCCATGGTCCCAAAGCATATGACACCCATGGGCTCCTCCACACATTGTTCCCCACATCTACCATCAAGAAATGTTTCCCCTAACCTCTTAGACCCCTTATCCATTAGGTCCAAGTGTGTTCCTTTAGCCCCCTCCACCTATAATCCCTACATCGCTTCCCATGAGTCCCTTCCACCACTGGCTCCTAACCTCTGGTACCCATAGCCCACTTCCCCATTGGCCCCCTACCTCTTCTTAACAACTAATCCCCTTTGTTTCTAGGCCCCCACCTCTACCTAACCCCTAACCCCCTCTACACTTGGGCCTTAAGATTGTTATTCCCACATCTCTTCCTCGGGACCCTGCATCCCCTACACTTTCACCCTAGTTCCCTAGTCACTTCCCTAGGCCTCAAACCACCTGCAATGCTATCCCCCCATGCCCCAATTCCCCCTATGCCCCTCCACACCTTCTTCATCCCTAAAGGTACATGTGTCATTTATGATTTTTTGGAATGTTACTCACAAGAGATCGTGTGTGCACTCTTGTGAGGAACACATGCACGTTGTTGTGAGTTATAAATCAAGGCGAGCACAATTCCCAAACTATTTCTCTTTGAACTCAAGTCTCATTATTGCATATTACCCATCCCCTACATGGAAACAACAACAAAAAATGATTATTATGATTTTTAGTGTAATCAGAAAGCAAGTATTTGTCTTGTTGTTATTTGGAAGAAAAATTTTGTATAATTGGAAGACAATTTTTTAACATTGAGGTCTCTAACTTGGTTTTTATCTAGACTTGTCCTATAATATTCATACATTTTGGCCCTGTAATTATAAATGTGTGTTAATTGGTCTTGGGAATTTGCAATAGATTATACAATCTTGTCTAGGGATGTGGCTAGTGACAATCATGTGGTCTCTTTGGTATTTACTAAATCTTGTACGAATGTTTTAAGACACCTGAACCCTACATCAATTTCCATGTTTATGTTTATTTGTTGTGTGTTTGGATTTGGTGTGTCTTCATGTGGTAATATTGGGTTTGATTTTTCTCAAAGATTCATATTGATTAAGAGTGTTGCAGTTGAATAAGGCAAAATTAATTTTTTATTTATTCTTTATCATTTAAACAAATCAGGAAATAAAAAACAATGAAATTAAATCAAAATATTTACCTAGAACTAATTGATGACTATGTTAACAAAGTTTGATAATGATTTATCATTATTTCCTCAATTTCCACTTCTCAATTTTCTCAATAACCCTCAAAATGTGTGGTGTAGTATGTTAGTGAAATAGACCAGCCACAGACTTTAAAAAAAATGACCCAAAGGAATGTGCACATGTTCCTAGGTGACGTGTTCATTCTTATAAATGCACATGCATTCATGAGAAATCCTATCTAACACTAACATAATAGCCTTAGTGGCATTTCAGGGAATTTCAGAGCTAGAAGCTCACAAACACATGCACATTTTTAAGAACATGAGCATGTTCATGGGCACTCCATTGACAATTTTTTGACCATCATCTTCATGTGATCCCCCATATATGATTTAGTGTTCCCTATTATCAAAATATGATCTACATACACCACAAGACATACAATAGTTTTTCCAACTTTCTTGACCAGGGATAATTTTAAGGATGGAAATTTATATTAAAATGTTGAAACATGGGCTAATATTACTAGTCCTTAATATCCAAAATGTAAAATGTTTGGCAATATTTTTGTAAAAATTTTCAAATTTCTAAGTATTTTATATCTATAAAATTTTGGCAAATTTTAAGGTAAAATAATATTATACTATAGAATTTGGGCGAATCGTTTTTAGAAAAAATGGAAATTGGTGAATTTGTTTTGGGTAAAACCATGGAAAATTATCCCATTAACGAAATTCATCCCCTAAAATCATATATTTTCTTGACAAACAAAGTTGCATCATCAAGATTAAAGTTCTTGAAATTGATCTTCAAAATATGCTCAGTTAAATTTTCATACCATGTGCAAGGTGCTTTCTTTAGGCCATACAAATAATTGAGGAGCTTGCATACCTTATTTTCTTGACCCTTCACAACAAATCCTTTTGGTTGAGACATGTATACATTCTCTTTCAAATCTCTATCCATTAAAGTTCTCTTCACATCCACATAATGAATCATCCACCTATTATGTGTTGCCAAAGCCAACAAAGCATAAATGGTAGCCCATTTTGTTGTGGGAGAAAATTTCTCCTCATAGTCTATGCATTCTTTCTGTGTATGTCCTTTCATCACAAGCATATCCTTATGATTTTCAAGTGAGCCATCTGATTTTTAATTATTCTTGTAGACCCACTTACATCTAATTGGTTTGGATCCAAATAGAGTATCCACCAAATTCCATGTCTCATTCTTGATGAGAGCATCATGCTCCTTTTGCATAGCTTCTTTCCACTCATCATGAGAAACAACTTCTTCAAAGGAATTTGGTTCAAATTTAGTATATAAATTCAACTCACAATCATATGAAACTTCCATATCATTGATGTCACACACCCACTACGGCATAATAGATTTTTTGCCTTTTTCTTTCTCCTTTTTTATCGAGGACAGAGTCCCCGAATTCCTACGAGGTTCTAGCGTAGGCTAGGTATTTCAATCGAGACCTTCACTAAACCAATCCACTAGTTCTTTCATTGAAAATACATCATGTACAACTCAAGCACCAAGCGCAGGCTTCACCTCCATGTGATCATTGGTTATGACCCCGGGCTAAGCCAAGAGGTGCCTTTCGCATTTCGTGACTAAACGATGCCCGAGAGTCGAGTCGAGTCTTTTGACTCTTCAAACCCTGAAACCCGAAATCGTACCTTCGTTGAGATTGACAGCTGCGAATCTCTACCCTGATCCGATAGTCTTGGCCATATAAAGACTTCGAAAACTGGGAGTTCAAAATGCAAGACATTCAAGTTCTTCGACTCTTAAAACCCCAAAATCTGAAATCCTATTCACACTAAGCCGACTCAGAGTTTCACATACCGAGATTTCACGTACCGGGATTTCACAACTTACGAAGACGAGGGTTCATACCCTTGGGTTTCCCGGGTGCCGAAACGCCGAAATCAATTCACATTGCACCGCTTCGGGATTTCACATACCGGGATTTCGCGTACTGGCATTTCGCAACTTGCGAAGACGAGGAGTCCATACCCTTGGGTTTCCCGGGTGCTGAAATGCCAAAATGAATTCACACTACACCGCTTCGGGATTTCACATACCGAGATTTCGCATACCAGGATTTCGCAACTTGTGAAGACGAGGGGTCCATACCCTTGGGTTTCCCAGTAGTCGAAACTCCGAAGCCCATTTACACTAAGATATTTTCGGGGTTTCGCATGTCGGGACTTTGCGATGTGTGAAGACGAGGGGTCTCGCACCTGGGTATTCCGGGAGCCGAAACTTCGAATCCCATTTACACTAAGCTCTTGTCGGGGTTTCGCATGTCGGGACTTTACGATGTGCGAAGATGAGGGGTCTCGCACCTTGGTTTTTCGGTAGTCGAAACTCTAGATCCCATTTACACTAAGCTCTTGTTGGGGTTTCGCATGTCGGGACCTTGCAATGTGCGAAGATGAGGGGTCTCGTACCTGGTTTTTTTGAGAGAAACTCGGAATCCAATTTACTTTGCGACAAGGGCAAAGTAAACACACGGATTTACTACAATGGTAGTCTTTTCAAGGGGCTCACTCCGACTCTGGAATGCGAGGGAACTTTCTCGAAAAAGGGTGCCTTCGAGAGGATAAACCAGGGAATAGCATGAGTCAAGTTAGATGGGTCAATCCCCAGGGGAACGTACTTGTATCCTGAACTTATATATTCTATACATTAACCAATTTGTAGTTATATCAGTATAAGCATGCATCCATTATTTCCAGTCAAAGCACAAGGCAAACACTTCATTACAAAAACTATTTATGAGCGTATAAAAATGAGCATGCGATCGTGACATTCAATTCCAAATGCAAGACATAACACTTATCAGAAAATTTTGGACATGATGCGAATGTTGAGAGGGGTGCTCGTTTCCACCCAAATGTAGGCTCAGTGATTCCAACTGGATTTACCACTAGCCACCCCCGAGCTAGACCATGATTCTTTGAGACTCAGTCTCTTGCTTCTAGCTCAACAGAAGTCAAGGATGAAGGTTACTCCCCTTCTCCTCTGTTCATGACTCTCTGTATATTTTTTAGAGTTCCTCCGGTTCTCCTTCCACGATTCATGCCATGCCCCCGTGCCCTCCTCTCTTCTCTCCCCCCCTTACCACACTTCCTCTCTTGCCTTTTTCTCTGCAAGATTGCATGTGGCACGAATTTCCCCATCCACGGTTAGGTCTGGGAGCTGTTACGGATGGGTAGTTTACCCCCATCCCCTCATTAACTCTTGAGGAGCCTCCCCACCTACCAATCTGACGGGAAATCCATTCTGGGGTCAGAGAGTAGCTTTAGTCTTTGAGCAAGTAAAACCAGTACGGTACTGGTTCGGTGGAAGTTAACGCAACCATTCCAGGTCCCTTCCACCACCTCTCATTAGCCAGCATGGTCTCTTTTATCACATCCCCCTCCTAGCAGCCATGAAACACATATTCATAAAATAATTTACATTAATCGACCTTTCATAAAAAGGTTCGTCAAATCAAACATTCACGTCTTTGAGTTTTCCATAGTTCTTGGCCAATATAGTTATTTTTACAGACTGGGGGAAACATGCTGTTATAATTCCCTCCCCCTTAAAGGAACATCGTCCTCAATGTTCTATCTATCAATATGATGTGTATGTATAGAAGTAAACAAAATCGGATATGCATGTTTCATGGCATCTTCCATTTCCCAGGTAGCCTCATCTGGGCCAAAATGTTTCCACTGTACCTTGACCTATGCAATGGTTCGGTTCCTGAGTGGGGTTTCCTTTTTTTCCAGTATGTATTGAGGTTCTGGTAGGAATTCTCCCCCTGGTTCCACCTGGATCATAGACCAATCAATTATATGATTAGAATCGTGTACATATTTCTTCAATAATGAAATTTGGAAAAAATTATGTGCTTTTACTGTGGGAGGAAGTGCTAGCCTATAGGCTACAGGTCCCACTCTATCTAGAACTTCAAAGGGTCCACAATACCGACGTGCCAACTTGGCACAATCTCCCATCCTCAGGGAACTCTTCCTGGGCCTAACTCTGAGATATACGTGGTCTCCCACCTTGAACTCTCTTGGAGTTCTCTTTCGGTCGACATAACTTTTATGTCGGTTCTGAGCGACCTTTAGAGTTTGTTTTATCTGAGTCACTTGTTGTTCCATTTCTTTCAACATGTTGGGTCCAATAGTAACTCTATTTATGGGATTACTCCAACTGACTGGAGTGTTTCACGGCCTACCATAGAAGACTTTGAAAGGACTCATCTTCAAGGATTCTTGGTAGTCGTTGTTGTAGGCGAATTCCACCAATGGCAGGTAGTCTTCCCACTTTTTGGGTTGATGCATTACATGCATCCTTAGCATTTCTTCTAATATTTGGTTCACTCTTTCTGTCTGTCCATCGGTTTGAGGATGATAGGCTATGCTAAACAGTAATTTGGTCTCCAAACCAACCATCAAGGATTTCCAAAAGTTGGAAGTAAATTTCGTGTCTCTGTCAGACATGATCTCTTTAGTCATACCATGTAGTTTGAATATCTCCTCCATGAATATGTTGGCGATGTCTATTGCCTTACAAGTCAACTTGACGGGGATAAAATTAGCAGACTTGCTCAATTTATCCACCACTACCATGATGGAATCATTTTGTTTGGTCGATGTTGGTAATCCAGTGATGAAGTCCATGGAAATGGTTTCCCACTTCCACTCCGGGATTGGTAGAGGTTGTAATAATCTTGTTGGGTGTCGGTGTTCTTCTTTAACCTATTGGCATTCTAGGCACTTAGCTAAATAGTTAGCTATGTATTTCTTTAACCCAGGCCAGTAGAATTGTTTCCTAGTGGTCGTGATCATCTTTTGATATCCCAGGTGACCAGTATATGGTCTTTTATGTAGTTCATCTATTATGAACCTCTTCAAGTCATCACAATCTGGAATATACAATCTATTTATGTAAGTTAGAAGACCTCCATCTATCATCTGGTAGCCTTCATACTTTATTCCTGTGGGTTCTTTCTTCAAGTATGAGGTCATGGTCTGGAAGAATGTTTTGGTTTCTTGTGCATTCCTGACTCTTTCTTTGACATTTGTCTCACAGGTGCTCACCACTGCTAGGTGAATTGTTTTCATACTTTTGCTAAGGGCATCGACCACCTTATTTTCCTTTCCTTTAACATGTTTGATTTCAAAATCAAACTCACTAAGGAGGGCCATCCACCTAGCTTGTCTGGCATTGAGCTTTGGTTGGTCAAACAGATATCGCAATCCACAGTGATTTGTCATAAGTACAAATTTCCTTCCTAGGAGGTAATGCCTCCACATTTTTAAGGCGTGCACTATGGTGGCCAGCTCTAAATAATGGGTCACATAGTTGACTTTGTGCTCATTCAATTTTCGGGATTCATAGCAGACCACACTTCCTCCTTGCATAAGGACTCCTCCAAGCCCTTCCTTGCAGGCATCTGTGCACACGAGGAAGTCAGCTTTGGAATCGGCGATCTTCAACACAGGTGCGTGGGTCAGTAGATGTTTTAGGGTTTGAAATCTTTCTTCACATTTGTGTGTCCATGTGAATTTATCCCTCTTCTTCTGGAGGGCATTGATTGGAAAACCAATCTTGGAGAATCCTTTTAGAAATCTCCTATAGTATCCTGCTAAGCCCATAAAGGATCTGATATCTGAAACGTCCTTTGGGGTAGGCCATTCCATGATAGACCTAATCTTGTCAGGATCTACTGCTACTCCCTCTTTAGATATGACATGGCCCAAGTAATGTATTTGATTCTGGAAAAAGTCGCACTTGCTAAATTTGGCATAGAGTTGATGTTCTCTTAGCACTTGAAGAACAAGTCTAATATGTTCCTCATGTTCCCCTCTATTCTTGGATTAAATTAATATATCATCAATAAAAACTAGTACAAATTTGTCTAGGAATTTGCTGAGCACATTGTTCATCAAGCACATAAAATTGGCAGGGCCATTGGTCTATCCAAATGGTACTACCACAAACTCATAGTGACCATATCTCGTCCTAAAGGCAGTTTTGTGGATGTCCTCAAACTTGATTCGAACTTGATGGCATCCAAATCTCAAATCAATCTTTGAGAAGATGGAAGCACCTACCAATTGATTGAATAGGTCATCGATCCTGGGTAAGGGGTACTTGTTCTTTATGGTTACCTTATTGAGTTGTCTATAATCTATGCACAGTCGAAGGGTACCGTCTTTCTTTTTCACAAACAGGACTGGTGCTCCCCATGGAGACACGCTGGGCTGGATATAGCCTCTATCCATCAGTTATTTTAGTTGTAATTTAAGCTCAACTAGCTCAGGTGTGCTCATCTTGTAGGGTGTCCTAGACACTGGCACTGCTCCCGGTGCAAGTTCTATCAAGAAGTCAATGTCCCTTCTCGGAGGTAAACCTGGTACCTCTTCCGGAAATAAATCTCTATATTCTCTTAGTGTGGGGTGGTCTTTGAGGCTTGGTTTGTCATATTCAACTGATTTCAACACTTGTATCGCATATAGTGGACATCCCTTTTTGCAATACTTTCTCATTTGAAGGGTTGATATTCATCTCACCGAGACAAGTTTTTGGATCCCTTGAAGGGTTATCCTTTTTCCTTCTTCACTTAAACATTCTAAGGTTTTATGGTAACAATCTAATCTGGCTTTATATGTGGCTAGCCAGTCCATACCAATCAATGGGTCATACGATCCTAGGGGTAATACGTTAAGGGTTGCTTGGGTGGGGAATTCACCCATAGTGAATTGGCAAGATGGTATGACCTCCATTACCTTTCTTTTGGTGTCGGTGGCTAACTATACCAACCATGGCTTGGCGTGTTTATGTGGTTGTAATTTACACTTATCAAAAGCATTAGGGGCTATATAACTCAAATTTGAACCAGGGTCAATTAGAATAGACACTAGATGGTTGGTGATCATACCTTCCATCTCCACCACTAAAGCTTGGTGGTCAGCTTGTTTATTATCCAAGGCTGCATAAATTTGCGGCATGCTCCTGGCCACGTCATTGACAGTGGTAGCTTCTTGAACGTTGTAAATTCTCCAACTGTTCTGTTGTCGGTGCGGATAGTCCCTCAGTAGATGTTCTTCTCCACAACCCCAACATTTAAAGGGTTCTTTCTTCAGGTTGTCAATCTTTCCTGAGGTAGATCCAAAAGGTTTATTCCCACTCTCGAAGGGGAAATTCTGCTGGTGTACACTTCGGGTTGGGAAGCTCATCCTGGAGTCCCTTTTATAGTTTTTAAATCTTGGGGATTTAAACCCGTTTTTCTGGAATCCCGAACTATTCTTTTGCTTCCAACCTTCACGAGGTTTTGTCCGATGCTCAAGCTGTTCATAACAATATCTTGCCTTTCGGATAATATCTTCTAGGGTCTTTGGCTCGTCAAATTCAATTATGTTCTAATAGTCCTTAGGTATCCCACTGATGAATCATTGCACCTTTGCCTTTTCTTCTTTTATATAGGGTATGTACCTCAGCAATTCGAGGAATCTACTGACATATTCCTCTATGGTGCGTTGCCCCAGCTTGAGTTCATAGAATTATTTAGTCTTTTCGTCGAAATAATTTTACGACAGATACTTCTTCCTGAAGTATTTCTCAAACAGTTCCCAAGATAGGTCTTCCTCATGAATCCCTTTTACATTCTTAAGGACTTCCCACCAAATGGAAGCCTTCCCATTCAGGTTGAAAGTGGCTACTCAGGCCTTCAAATTTTCCAAGAAGTCATGGACTCTGAAATACTTCTTTAGTCCAAGCAGCTAAGCCTCTTCTTCCTCTACCTTCTTTATTTCATCGTCGAAAGAGGGTGGTTTGACCTTCCTGAATTATTCGAGATTATGACTCTTGGAATGCTTTCGCTTCTTCTGTTTTCTTCGGGAATAAGAACTAATTCTGCTGCTAGAAGATCCCTCCAAGTCGTCATCTTCCTTTCCAAAGGAATCGTCCGACGCTTGTCCCTTATCTCTGGGGTGGACCTTCCTCGAGGTGCTCTTCCCATTGTGGCAACTTAAAAGACCATGTTTTTGTATCTCAGGTGGACTTCGACTTTTCTTTGTCTGTTGTCGGTTCATTGGACTGGTGTCAGGTTCATGCTGCAATTGTCTTTGTATGTCGGATAAAATCCTTAGTAAGACTGCATTAATTTTCGTTTCTTCTCTTTCTCTTTTATCATCCTCTCGTTGTCAGCCTTGCAGCTTTGTAGTTCGACCATGAGGCTCCTCACAGTCTCAGCTAGATCTGGAGGGGTCCCTATCGCCCTCCTTTCGTTAGACTCTTCGTCTCTATTGTGGGAGCCATCTCCCACTTCGTGGTGAGTCACCATTCTCTGCGTCTGCAGTTTCCCGCGGTTGATCATCCGCTTGTGTGCAAAAGTAAAATGCATGTTGTTAGTCAATATTTATATTCATTCATAACCATCACATAATTCATATTTTTCACATGCATACACACAATAGGATTTTTCATTCTTAACTTCAACTTGTGATTAAGGGGGTTAAGATAGAGGGTTACTCCTTTTAAGAATACTTCGAATGGAGTCTTTCCGCAACCCATTCATGAGCCCAAGAAGGCCAAGTGTTGTAACCATGTTCTGATACCAATTTGTCACACACCCACTACGGCATAATAGATTTTTCTCCTTTTTATTTTTCGTTCTTTATCGAGGGACAGAGTCCCCAAATTCATATGAGGTTCTAGCGTAGGCTAGGTCTTCCGATCGAGACCTTCACTAAACCAATCCACTGGTTCTTTCATTGAAAATCCATCGTGTACAACTCAAGCACCAAGCGCAGGCTTCACCTCCATGTGATCATCAGTTATGACCCCGGGCTAAGCCAAGAGGCACCTTTTGCATTTCGCGACTAAACGATGCCCGAGAGCCGAGTCGAGTCTTTCAACTCTTCAAACCCTGAAACCTGAAATCATACCTTCGCTGATATCAACGGCTGCGAATATCTACCCTGATCCGACGGTCCTAGCCGTATCGGGACTTCGGAAACCATGAGTTTGAAATGCAAGAGAGTCGAGTTCTAGACTCTTCAAACCCTGAAATCCGAAATCCTATTCACACTAAGCCGACTCTGAGTTTCACATACCGGTATTTCGCGTACCGGGATTTCGCAACTTGCGAAGATGAGGGTTCATACCCTTGGGTTTCCCAGGTGACGAAATGCTGAAATAAATAAACCCAACACATCTTGGATTAATCATCAATAAAAATCATATGGTATGTTTATTACCAAAAGCATATGCAATAGGCATGGGAACACACAAATCAGAGTGTATCATCTCTAGCTTTCTACATGCTCTTGAAGTGGAATAATGAAAAGGTTGTTTTCTATGTTTACCAAGGATACATGCATCACATTGCTTTAAATTCCTTGGAATGGTAGGAAAACCAAAACCGCCATTTTTCTTCAACATATGAAGACTATCATAATTTATGTGCCCAAATATAGCATGCCACAAGAGACTGGATAATAATGTACTTCCATCATGGTGAGAGAGGTATGCAAAAAAA
>ML797649.1:94856-113229 GCA_009831015.1 Picea engelmannii
CGATGATGAGATCTACATTGTCCACTGTGAGCACATTCTTCGACTGAGGCTTATTGGCTTAGGTCTTCTTTCTGGCTGAGGGTTTCTGCGAGAAACCTTCCTTTTCTTCGATGTATCGTCCTCTGTAAGGGTATCCTTTGGCGGTGTCACTTCGCCTTTTTATTTCTTGTATCCTTCTTCCCCTCCTTCCTCTTGGTTCACTTTGTCTCCCCCTCCTCCTGCAAGTGAGTCAGGCATAGTTTCCTCCGATGGGTTGTCCTTCTCATCACTTTCTATGTTCTATACTTCCTCCTTCTCATTCTTCTTCTTTTTCTTTGTGCTTCTTTGTCCATCATACTCAATTCGGGTGACCAAAGGACTTCTGATGATGTCAGGGTCGGAGAGTTCTGCATCTTCTACCGGTACAAGGAATTATGTTGGCCATTCCTGAGTGATCTCTTCCATGTCTTCCTCGGTCAATTTATAGTAAGACTGTATGATGTCATCCCTTCATGCGGTGATTTAGATGAAGTGTCAGTCTACGTGGAACTTCACGAACAGTATGTATTGATGCAAGGTACTCAGGGGAATGATTCAATGGCATGTTTCAGTTGTAAGTAGTAGGCGTGGAACACCACATTCGATTTCCACTGCTTCTCCATATCACTCGTGTACCACAAGGTGGAGAACCTTGCATCCAATGGCTCGGATGGCTTGAATTTAGGAAATGTTGCTCCCTCCGACATCTTCCAAGTGACAAATGGAATTAAAATTAGTAACCAACTGAAATGAATACCCATAGCCTTGGTTCTGGGCTTCAGGGCAGTCCTTCTCCAACTTGTTGATGAGGTAAATCGCCCAGTTCATCTGCATTCCTTCGACACACTTCCCTGTGAGGTCGACTACAAACCCTGGGACCTGTGTTGGGCGATTCTTTTTGACAATCTTTCCAGCAATGAGTTGATAATCTAGGCGCATTGCACCATCATGGATGCAGGATACCTTGTATCCTTGCTTCCCCTTCTCTACATCACCATAGGATTCCTTTATATGTTGGGTCAGGGCACGATATGCAACCTTCCA
The DNA here is from genome assembly GCA_009831015.1 of Picea engelmannii. Classification (NCBI taxonomy): domain Eukaryota; kingdom Viridiplantae; phylum Streptophyta; class Pinopsida; order Pinales; family Pinaceae; genus Picea; species Picea engelmannii. Next base: position 95,919 of record ML797649.1, read on the forward strand.
TGGCTAGAACTGGTGAGGGTCTAATCCATGGATGCTCAGTCCTGTGATGAGGTGGATCAGCACTGGATCCACAATGACACGCCTATCAAGCCATAGATACCCTCCATGGTAGCACGACAGGAGGAGTTTAACGCAAGGGTTAACCTCCTGATGTCATCCAAAGTGGGGGATATTCATCACATTCAAGATCTAGGAGCACGCGAGCTCCTTAATCCATGTTTGGGAGACTATCTTGGGCTTCTTCCCAGTCATCTTCATCAGGTACCTATGCGGCACGAGCATCGTATAGTTCTTTCGATCTTCGAGGTTGAAGTCATTGATATTGAGATCTAGGATCAATCCCAACTGGGGTCCAACTTTGCGTATCCCCTTCGGGAGGTACACAGTGATCAGTGTGTATTCGAAATCACGCAGGACACTATTGTGGTTAAACATGCTAGTCAAAGGAAGGATGTAGTCTAGCAAGATCGACGGGATCTGCTTCACGTTAGTGAGATCATTGCAGTGTTTGATTTGTTTCTCAGCAGCACGGCCAGAATGTCGTCCAATCGATGGGGATGCTTGCAATCCGCTATTTGATGATGCATGTATTCCTACAGACATGACTTTCCCAGTCATGAGATCCACGAGAATTTCCTCCACGGACTTCTCTACTACGCAACGTTCGCCCAATATTCACACTTGTAATAAAATAAATCGGGTAGGCGAACGGACAAGCAAGGTAATCAAATGACTGGTAAGGTCCAGAAAGCACAGCGTGATAGGAAATCAGTTCTCTGCTAGTGCAGATATCTCAGTTTGCAAAAAGTGGGTCCAAAATCCTTTCAGTGGGAAGGTGTGATCAAAATTTGGACCAGGGGTCAAAATTTTGCTCAAATTTCAAAGTGCTCGGAATGCAACAAAAACAGTTCCATTGCATCTGTCTCGTCTTCTTGATTCTAGCGGTATATTTACTTTCTCAAATGGAGTTCGTATGGAGAAGATATCGTGATCTGTTCGCCAAGCCAAACAGGAAAAATTTGATGCTGACTGTACTTGTCCGTATAGTCCATACAGGACACGTGGAAGATCCATATAGGACACGTGGCAGGTTTGTACAGGACACATGGCAGGTCCGTACAGGACATGTGGCGGCTCCAGGTGATGACACGTGTCAGGAAGATTTGGCTTTTTGGGCATACGGTTGGACCAATTTGGAGGTGACACGTGTCACCACTGGAAGGGTGACACATGGCACGGGCGACGTCAATAGCCTGCGTGTCGGATGATGTCAGCAGCATACGTGGTGATGACATGGTGGTTTGTGATTGGCATACGTTCGACGAATGATGATGTGACATGTGGCATGTTTTGGGCATATGGTAAGGTGCCACGTGGCCCAGTCATGGGCTGCCACGTGGCACCCCGATTTTTGTCTATTTGGTTTTGGATTCAAAAGTTTTTGGGGTCGACCGGATTCGAACCGGTGACCTCCCCCCTGGCAGCACCTTTGTAGTTCACCTCCTGGAGCTATGCCTCCAGCTTCCTCAACTATAGATCTTCTGCAAGGTGCTCATAGGTTTGCGCACTTCGATCACTTAATTTCTTACACTCTGAGGCGAGTGCCCTAATTCTTTCTACTATGTTCCTAGAAGCTTCTTCCCTCTGATCATTCACTTCTTGTGGACTGCTTGGCACTGCTTGGATTTCTAGCTCCATTACTCTTGCTTGAAGTTGTTGAATGGCCTCAGCAGCTTCCCCATTTGCATCTCAGTTGACTCTTCTTCCTCTTTCACTAAGCCCGACATAGAGTGAAGTTCTCTAGTCACTGCCACTTTAACCACAATCTACTCTGCAAGTAGTTGGTCTTTTTCTTATGCATCTTCTCTTTGTCCTCTTCTAACTTTGCTCTAATTTCATATTTATTTTGTTGCGCAACTCGAAGTTTCTCTAAGGCATCCTTCTTTTCCTACTTCAAGGCCTCTGTGGCCTGCTCCTTTTCTTCTTGGACTCAATGAAGTCGAGCCTCAGTTGCATCTTCTAGCCTTCATAATTGGGTGGGCTCATCCCCCAATTCTGTAATTTCTGATCACGATGGTGCAGTAGACACTGTGCGGCTCGAGTAGATGGCTTGTTTTATGTCTTTGAGCTCCTTCTCTATTCCGTCATACATTGTTTCTTGCTTCACTTCATGTCTCTATAGGAGATATTCTAAAGCGTCTTCTATGGCTACGATGATGAGATCTACATTGTCCACTGTGAGCACATTCTTCGACTGAGGCTTATTGGCTTAGGTCTTCTTTCTGGCTGAGGGTTTCTGCGAGAAACCTTCCTTTTCTTCGATGTATCGTCCTCTGTAAGGGTATCCTTTGGAGGTGTCACTTCACCTTTTTATTTCTTGCATCCTTCTTCCCCTCCTTCCTCTTGGTTCACTTTGTCTCCCCCTCCTCCTGCAAGTGAGTCAGGCGTAGTTTCCTCCGATGGGTTGTCCTTCTCATCACTTTCTATGTTCTATACTTCCTCCTTCTCATTTTTCTTCTTTTTCTTTGTGCTTCTTTTTCCATCATACTCAATTCGGGTGACCAAAGGACTTATGATGATGTCGGGGTCGGAGAGTTCTACATCTTCTACCGGTACAGGGAATTATGTTGGCCATTCCTGAGTGATCTCTTCCATGTCTTCCTCGGTCAATTTATAGTAAGACTGTATGATGTCATCCCTTCATGCAGTGATTTAGATGAAGTGTCGGTCTGCGTGAAACTTCATGAACAGTATGTATTGATGCAAGGTATTCGGGGGAATGATTCAATGGCATGTTTCAGTTGTAAGTAGCAGGCATGGAACACCACATTCGATTTCCATTGCTTCTCCATATCACTCATTTACCACAAGGTGGAGAACCTTGCAGCCAACGGCTCTGATGGCTCGAATTCAGGAAATGTTGCTCCCTCCGACATCTTCCAAGTGACAAATGGAATTAAAATTAGTAACCAACTGAAATGAATACTCATAGCCTTGGTTCTGGGCTTCAGGGCAGTCCTTCTCCAACTTGTTGATGAGGTAAATCGCCCAGTTCATCTGCATTCCTTCGACACACTTCCCTGTGAGGTCAACTACAAACCCTGGGACCTGTGTTGGGCGATTCTTTCTAACAATCTTGCCAGCAATGAGTTGATAAGCTAGGTGCATTGCACCATCATGGATGCAGGATACCTTGTATCCTTGCTTCCTCTTCTCTACATCACCATAGGATTCCTTTATATGTTGGGTCAGGGAACGATATGCATCCTTCCATGGCTAGAACTGGTGAGGGTCTAATCCATGGATTCTCAGTCCTGTGACGAGGTGGATCATCACTGGATCCACAATGACATGCCTATCAAGCCATAGATACCCTCCATGGTAGCACGACAGGAGGAGTTTAACGCAAGCGTTAACCTCCTGATGTCATCCGAAGTGGGGGATATTCATCACATTCAAGATCGAGGAGCACGCGAGCTCCTTAATCCACGGCTGGGAGACTATCTTGGGCTTCTTCCCAGTCATCTTCATCAGGTACCTATGCGGCACGAGCATCGTATAGTTCTTTCGATCTCCAAGGTTGAAGTCATTGATATTGAGAGCTAGGATCAATCCCAACTGGGGTCCAACTTTGCGTATCCCCTTCGGGAGGTACACAGTGATCAGTGTGTATTTGAAATCACGCGGGACACTGTCATGGTTAAACGTGCTAGTCAAAGGAAGGATGTAGTCTGGCAAGATCGACGGGGTCTGCTTCACGTTAGTGAGATCATTGCAGTGTTTGATTTGTTTCTCAACAGCGCAGCCAGAATGTCGTCCAATCGATGGGGATCCTTGCAATCCGCTATTTGACGATGCATGTATTCCTACAGACATGACTTTCCCAGTCATGAGATCCATGAGAATTTCCTCCACGGACTTCTCTACTACGCTACGTTTGCCCAACATTCACACTTGTAATAAAATAAATTGGGTAGGCGAATGGACAAGCAAGGTAATCAAATGAATGGTAAGGTCCAGAAAGCACAGCGTGATAGGCAATCAGTTCTCTGCTAGTGCAGATATCTCAGTTTGCAAAAAGTGGTCCTGGTGCAATGTCCGACCGGTTAAATATTCAACATCATAACAGATTCCTTCAACGGGTAGGAATACATCCATCAATGTGAATCCATCCATTATGGTGTGGTCTCAACCGTCCAATGGCGATATTTCTATTAATAACTATGTTTCTAGTCGTTCTGGAGCGTCGTTCTAATGGTCAGGACACCTCCAACATTTATATAGCTTCGTCATGGTGAAGTCCCATCCTACGTAGTTCTGTTATTCTAGCTAGGTTCAATTTTTTTAATCCTTCCTTCTGCGAAGTCTTCTCTAGAACTTCATGTAGTTTTTCTAACTTTTCTTTCTTCTTACTAAGATTTCTTGTCTTCTTTCCTGTGATCTGAGTCTCTGGATTCATCTTTCCATTCTTATTCTTACTTTCTCTTAGCCTAGTAACTTCGTATTGTTGATGTTCTTCCAAAGGGTGCAAAGGTATTACCTCTTCTCTTACTATTTCCAGGGTGGATGCACTTCTTTCATGCATGGATAGGTTCTTTAAGCCTTCTTGTGTTTTTTCAACTTCGACAGTTAATTCTCTGGAACTCTATTGCTTCGACTTATCCTCTTTTTCTTATATTAGTCATTCTATTTTTCTGGCTATGAAGTCCCTTAATTCTTTCTTTTTCTGTGTTGTAGCTTCCTCCTCTGCTTTCCTTCTGTTCAGGTCCTTCTCAATCCAAGTCTTTCCTAACAAAAGTGCAAAAGGGTCATTGTTCTCAACAAACTTAATGACTTCAAATTCTTCTTCAGTTGAAGTTTCATTGGCAATCATAGGTACATTAGTAACTCTTCCACATAGGGTTATCATATTTCCTTTAAACAAGCCTATATTTCCCAATGAAGGTATCATAGCAGGCTTTCCCAAAATTTCTCAAGTTCTTTCTGGCATAATATTCACATGTGTTTCTTCATCCAATACACAGTCTATGTCGAAGTCTCCTATTCTTGTTTCTATGCATTGCTTTTCCTTCAAGATCCCTGGTAAACTGAAGTTTCTATGATCATTCAGTGTTTTTTCAATTGTAATAACATAGTCTTTGATTCTTTATGGTTCTCTAACATATCCTTAGCCTCTTTTCCTTCTTTATAGTTTTCTTGTCTCATGTTCATCTTTTCAACTTTAGCAATAATATTTGGGAAATTATCAACCACGTGACAAATAGATTTACAGTAAAGACAAATAGGACCTATACCATGGCATTCCTTAGCAACATGTCTTGGCCTTATACAATTGTAACACAATGTCAATCCTATATTTCTTTTAAACGATCCCCAACCTTTCATGTACTATGCACTAGGATCACAATGATGGACCTGCAATGTGCAAAAATTCTTTCTAGGTTCCTGCATCCACTTGTTAGTCCAAAAACTCTTTCTATGCATAGGAATAACATATCTTTCACTATCTCTATCAAATTTATTTATATCGACTCTTTATTTTAACTGTGCGCTAGTTTTCAGACTACGAAAAAATCTATCAAACATACCTAGATTCATACTTTTGAAGAAAAAATTTCCACTTATCTTACCTTTACCAGAGAACAAAGCTTTAAGATCTTACCTCTTTCCTTAGATCGGGTTTCTTTCTTACACAGAGCTTCGCAAGTCAAGTAGAATATTTCTCACTACAGCAACAGATCTACGCACAGAGATTTCTCTTTTCTTCAGTTCCTAGCAATCACAGTTTCAGCCCCAGCAAAGGAACCATTGGTTGGCACAGGGGCAGACCCGGGGTTCAACGCTTCAACAGTGCACCAAAAAAACCCTAATTATCGGCCCTTTCGGAAACACTTGTGAAGCAGATGAAGTCTCACCCAAGATAGAGGCAGGGGGGTTGCAGGACTTAGGTGTCTACAACCGAGCTGGGACACAGATCTGTGATTACAACACTTAATAGAGCACTTAGCCAATAACATGCATTAGTTCTTAAACATTATTCACATCGCAGGTTAAACCCTTATTACAGATCAGCGCAATGATAATCAAGATTAAGAACATCCGATCATTTATCACATAGCATCATCTCAGATCTAGCATTCATCATACATAAGCACTAAGCATCCATAGATCTATCTATCATACATCAATATCGGTGCACTAAATAGATAAATACATAAAAAACATGAACAACATTGCACAAAGCACATCAACACAAGATATATGTAGTTCACCCTAGTGTGGGGCTATGCCCACCAACTCTTCTTCTTATTTATTAGTCATTGAGCTTCCTACATTCTTCTTCTCTTGTCCACAAAGCCATAGAGGTCAACTTCACATTGGACATGTGATATGCGCACAATGCACTAGATCCACCTTCCTCCAAAACCAAGTCAAGGCAAAGAGTCAACTCCTCAATAGCACAAAGCCTTACATACAATGTTTGTGCACAAAGAAACTTACATTTTCTTGCACTAAGCCAATTACAAGTCTTTCCACATAGCTAACACTTACACTTATCCACACTACTTTCATCACCTAGCTACTTATTTATACATTAAAAAAAGGCCTAAACATGGGTAAACCCATGGGCCGACATCCCATAACCGTTACATAAACCCTAATAACCCAAAAATCCCGCAAAACAAGTGAGATCTCACGATATCAGCTCCACCTGGGCGCTCCATCTTCGACCAGCCTGTCAAAGTCCCAAAAATGGTCAAACACGACCAATGTTGTCTCAAAACTTGGTCGAGGGCCAACACTCACAACCAAAACCTATAATCTAACATCAAACAGAATAAGAAGAACATCCAACACATGGCTTTTGACATTGCTTCCATCAATTCTATATTTACAAACTTCCATGACCAAGTCCAGAACAAATTTGAAGCCATGGATACCAAATTCACAAGTGAATTTGACACCATCAAATCCACTCTCAACCAATCGTTGAACATATCCCCAAGCCCTCTCTTCTCTGAAAAATCGTCATACTTAGATGGTGTTGACTCCTCCCATACTATGGCCTTGCAATCCAACTCCTTTCATTGTGACCCATGTCTTCCCAGAGTTGAGGTCAATATATTTAATGTCTCAGATCCCACGGGTTGGGTCCCTCAAACGGAGCTTTATTTTTCTTTTCATGGAATTAATGATGAGATGGCCAAACTTCATTATGATGTTCTCTATATAGATCGTGAATGTTGGAAACATTGGCAATGGCACAAACATGCACACCAGGGGTATGTTGCTTGGCATTGGTTTGTTGCAGAGCTCTATGAATGATTTGACATTGAAACCCACTGTTTAGGTCATTTGACCAAGTTGAAACATTCTAGCATAGTGGAATAATTTATAACTACCTTTGATAGCTTGGCTTTCAAAATGGAGGGCATGATAGATGCCTTCTTCAGGGAATGTTTTATCAGTGTCCTAAAGGATGAAATTTGATCCCAAGTATTTATGGTTCACCCCTAGATTTGGTTGGAAGCTACTAAACGTTCCAAATAAGCACAACAAGTTGAATTTCCTAGAACCAAAAACCCTATTTTCTTCCTCACCCTTGACCTACCAATATTGCCCCTCCTTTCACCCCTCTCAAGATCCAAAAATTTATTCAGGAATAAATGGATAAATTCCAACTCAAGGGTCTTTGCTATAATTGTGATGACAAATATTTCCTAAGAACAAATGTAAGGAACATAAGATTTTTGTGGCCATTTATGAGGATGTTGTTGACAAGGAGGATAAAGTCTCCCCTTTGGTAGAGCTAACCCCAATAGATGACCTTATTTTGCCTACTGATCTACTAGAAGTTGAATTGTTGATTTCGCTGCACACCCTCACCAGCTTCTCTGCTCCCCAAACCCTCAAGATAATTGGCTACATTAAGCATAGTAAATACATCATCCTTGTTGACAGTGGCAACACCCATAAATTTATTTACCATCACATTTCCCAGGAAATCAATTGTTATATCTATGTCATTAACATTTTTTAATTCATGATTGCCAATGGTGGTTCCATGAAATGTGTTGGGCATTGTGAAAATGTGTGCCTACAAATTGGTCAATACCACTTAAAATCTCATATGTTTGTTATTGACATGGGCAGTTGTGAAATTATGATAAGTATTGAATGGTTACACTTTCTTGGCCCCATTATCATGGATTTTAAGGATTAACCATGTAATTCCAACATGAGGGACAACAACATCATTTCCAAGGCGTCGCAATAGGATCCCATGAGATCACCAGTTCCCATCAAATAGAAAAGATCCTAAAAAAAGGTCATTCGGGAATTATTTCCCAACTCCATTCCATTCAAGTAGTTGAGAAACCCTTTATGCATCTTCACCTCCAAGCTATCCCCTCCCAACACCAAGCTATTTTTACCACTCCCCATGGACTTCCCCCTTCCCGTGGTGTTCATGATCATTACATTCCTCTATTCCTAGACAACATCCCTCCTAATGTTCGCCCTTATCATCATCCCTTTGCCTAGAAGAATGAAATTGAGAAAATTGTTCAAGAATTTCTCGAAGCAGGTGTTATCTATCCTAGTACCAACCCCTATTTCTCTCATGTGGTCATGGTACTCAAGAAAGAAGGAACTCGGTGCATGTGTCTCGACTTTTTCACCCTCAACAAACTCACCATCAAAGAAAAATTTCCCATTCCTATCATTGATTACCTGTTGGATGAATTGAGTGGTTCTTAGTACTTTACTAAACTTGATCTCCATTATGCTACCACCAAATATGTATAAAAGAGGAAGACATTCTCAAGAATACCTTTACAACTCATGATGGTCACTATGATTTCTTGGTCATGCCCTTTTTCCTATGTAATGATCCCTCCACTTTCCAAAGTCTCGTGAATTATGTCTTTCATCCTTTCCTCCATCATTTTGTCTTATTTTTATTTGATGATATTCTAATCTATAGTAAAACTTGGAAAACAAATCTCACCCATGTGGATCAAGTTCTCCTTCTACTCTCTCATCACAAACTTTTCCTCAAACAGTCTAAATGTTCCTTTGGATCCTCAGAAGTGGAGTACCTGGGTCATATTTTCAACAAGGATGGCATACAGTTTGATCTTAAGAAAATTGAATCTATGAAGGATTGGCCTTGCCCTAAAAATATTAAGAGCTTGCATGGTCTTCTAGGTTTAAAGGGATATTATCATAAGTTTGTTCAAAATTATGGAAAAATTGCAGCACCTCTCACTGTTCTCCTTAAAAAAAATGATTTTACTTGGACTCTAGTAGTTGATCAATCCTTCCACGCATTGAAAGAGGCTACGTGCATGACTCCTACCCTAGAACTTTCTGCCTTCACAAAGACTTTTTTCTTGGAATGTGATGCTTCAAGGAAAGGAATTGGGGCAGTCCCCATGCAAAATGGTAGGCCTTTGGCTTTCAATAGAAAACAACTTTCGGAGAGACATTTATGCCAATCAATCTATGAAAAGGAAATGTCGGATATTCTGCATGTTGTGGATCTATGGCATCCTTATTTATTGGGGAAAAACTTCCAAATTAAAACTGATCATCAGAGCCTCAAGTATTTTCTAGAACAATGAATTTCATCCCTGGAGCAACAAAAATGGGTGACCAAGATATTTGTATATGATTGTGAGATCATTTACAAGAAGGGAAAAGAAAATGTGGTTGTTGACACTCTTTCTAGGAAATATGAAGAAGAAGGGTCCCTCTTTTCCCTCTCCTTCATTGTACCAAATTGGCTCCAAGTTGTTCACCAAGAATGGTTGCAATTCCCCAAACTTTCTCACTTGATCCAACAACTACAACACCATTGTCAAGATTCTCCTAGGTGCTCTTGGAATAATGAAGAAATTTGCTACAAAGGACGTATGTATTTAAGCAAACAATCACAACTTAAATCCACAATGCTTTCGGAACTTCATGCTTCACCCACAACTGGGAATTCAAGGTTTACCAAAACCTATGAATGGGTCAAATGTTATTTTTTCTGGGATTGTATGAAACAGGATGGTCACACCTTTGTGGGTGAATGTGATACTTGTCAAAATAATAAGGGAGAAATAGTCAAATCTCCAGGAACACTCCAACCACTTATGATTCCCCCTGCTATTTGGGGGGATATTTCTATGGATTTCATTGTTGGCTTACCTAAATCAAGAAATAAGTCAGTCACCATGGTGGTAGTAGATCATGTTTCCAAATATGATCATTTATATGCTCTTCAACACATGTTCACAACATCCACAACGACTCAATTTTTTATGGATAATATATTCAAACTTCATGGCATGCCTCATTCTATTATCTTTGATCAAGATCCAACTTTCACTAGAAATTTTTGGCAACAATTGTTCAGGCTCCAGGGAAACCAATTGCATCTCAGCCCCACTTATCATCCCCAGAATCATGGCCAGAATGAAGTTGTCAACAAGTGTTTGGAAACATATTTGTGGTGTTTTTCATCTGATGGATAAAATCAATGGGCTCAATGGTTAACCCTTGTTGAATGATGGTACGACACATCTTACCATACTGCTACTTGCATGACTCCTTTTGAAGCGGTGTATGGAAAAAATTCATTGTCAGTTCTCTCCTACATGCCCCATGTCTCCAAGGTTCAGGAGGTTGAAAACAATATTACAATATGTACAGGCATTCTCCGTACCCTCAAAGACAATTTGGTCATGGCTCAGAATCGCATGAAGCAACAAGAAGATCAAGGTCATTCTGGATGTCAATTTGTTGAAGGGGGCTAGGTATTTCTTCATATGCAACCTTATAATAAGACTTCACTCAAAGTTGAACATTGTCAAAAAATTGCTCCTAAATTTTTTGGTCCTTATAAAATTCTCAAGCGAGTGGGACCCGTGGCCTACCGGCTATCTTTGCCCAATCATTCTAAGATCCATCTCATTTTTCATGTCTCGTGCTTAAATAAAATGATTGGAACTAAGTGAAAAACTCAAACCAATCTCTCTGAGTTGGATGGAGAAGGTTCCATTTGGTTTCATCCCCAAGAAGTCTTGGACCAACGAGAGTGTCGTCTCTGTTAATGCACAAACAAAGAAGTTTTAGTTTAGTGGAAAGATACAACTCCAAAAGATGCCACTTGGGATTTGGCCTCCATTCTGCAACAATTTCCTCATCTCAAGCCTTGAGGACAAGGTTATTCATCAAGGGGGAGGGCATGTTAGGGACCTAACCTCCCTAAACCCTCACATCGGTAGAATAATATATTATCTATGTAATAAAGTCTGACATTAGTTAATAAGGCCTACTTATTAATGAGAACAAGTCTAATGTATGAAGACTTAATAGAAGCCTCCGCTTCTAGAAAGATCTTCCTCTAGAATGTTCTTTAGGAGACAGAATTAGTATAAATAAGAGTAGGAGGAATGAGAGAGCCTTGTCTTGAGAATTATTGTAATAGAGCACTGCTTTGTTGGAGGTTGTCCCCTCTAAGAGGCAAGTGAACATTGTTTTATATCATTAAAGGTATCATCTTTAGTGTTTTGGTTCACTACATTTTGTTGTTCCACTGGTATTTGTTGCAGTATTTCTATTTTCTACTCATTATAATAGATTTGGAAATTATGCTCCATATTTCTTGACCATTCTACATATTTTTCTTTACCACCCACACCAAAAATTGAGACAAGAGAATGCATTTTCATAAACAAAATCACTTAAAAAATATAAGCAATGTCAAATACATGTCTTTTCTTAAGAAGAAGATACAAGGTCGACCTCCTTCATCCAAATAAAAAATCAATAGATTTCCACCACCAACTACTCTCCGCAATACAACTTCCTACTCCACAAACTCAACAATAGATGAAATGGAAAACAATCTCTACAATACAATAATAATATTTGCAATGGATGTAATGGAAAATGATCTTTTCAATATAATAACAACCTCTGCAACGAATGTAATGGGAAGGAATATGGAGGAATGATATCTCTCGAGTATTGGATAACACCCAGAGGTAGCACACAAACAACACAAATATACAGAATGAATTTGATGTGTATACCAGAGATAGAATGGATTTAATGCATTGGTTTTTATCCCTCCATGGTCGCCAATGAGATATATCTAACGCTTCGTATGCAAGAACAAAAAATCATGGAAGTATCATCATTGTCTTCTCCAACATGTTGTTGTATCTCCAACGACACACATTAACTAAACATATTAGGGTTTCCATGAAGCATAGGATAGCTAGACATGTGATAGTTGGATTAGGTTAGAGTTTCTTTACTATATCTCTTTAAGGTTAATGTTTGGAGGAGTGACTTCAATTTTCAAATCACAATTTTCCCATGTAAGACCGCACGGGGGAAAAGGGAAGCAACTCCAGAGAGTATGCAACAAACAAAATGTTGAAAAGGGAAGAAATGAGTAGGAAAGATCACAGAGTTATCTAAAAAAACCAAGGCTCCAATACCACTTACATGCATTCAATAACTCTAGGATTGAATCAATTTTATTAATGTGAGTCACATGTAAATACATCAATATATGACCTTTGGTTTCATCTTCCATGAGGCTTTATTATTATTCCTATGCACCTATGAATTTTCATATTTCTCCTAAATTAATAATATTTACAATACACCATAATTCCTAGGATTAGTTATCTAACATTTCTAGCCGGAATGCCTAATTTCTCAATTTTTCATGACAGTGGAGATGAGAAATATTATGCACAATAATTGAGTAATCTAGATGGCATGATCTCCTTCATCATGATGTTTGACTATTCTTGCAAATTGGCAGGAGATTGAAAGTATAGCCATTCATGCACTAGCCATAGTCAACACGCAAGTTGATCAAATGTCTAATATTTGTCAATTCAATTCAGTTACATTATGAGTTTGTAGGCTAGATGTTCCATCCCATGAAACAAACTAGGAAAGCATGTATCACTTCAAAAGACATGCGAAGATGAGGATGAAATACCAACAAAATTTCAAGATGATAGTACTTTTTCAAACCATCCACTTTGAATAAATTTCAAAGAGCTCATCAAAGAAGTTTCGAGGAAAATTTGTGAAGATGAGGATGCATTATCAACAAAATTTCAAGCTCAAAGTGCTTTTTAAGACCATCCACTTCGAAGAAATTTCAAGGAGTTCATGGTGCCTTTTCAGGCCATCAACTTCAAAACAATTTCAAGGAGTTCATGGTGCCTTTTTAGACCATCCATTTTGAAGAAATTTTGAGGAATATTTGTGAATATGAGAATGCATTTCAAGCTCATGGTGCTTTTCTAGACCCTCCATTTCGAAGAAATTTCAAGGAAGATTTGCGAAGATGAGGATGTGATATAACAAAATTTCAAGCTCATGGTGCTTTTTCAGATTGTCCACTTCGAAAGAAATTTTATTGAAGATTTGCAAAGATGAGAATGCAATATCAATGAAATTTCAATCTCATTATGCTTTTTCAGATGAAATTCCTTATCTCAATTGCAGATTTCGTGTGCATCCAACAGACATGGAACAAAGTCAATAGAAGTCAATCCTTATCTTAATTGCAGATTTTGTGTGCATCCAACAAACATGGAACAAAGTCAATAGAAGTAAATCCTTATCTCAATTGAATATTTTGTATGCATCCAATGGACATGGAACAAAGTCAATATAAGTCAATCCTTATCTCATGTAGCAAAGTCAATCCTTATCTCATGTTTTTTTTTCAAATCATGCACTTGTAAGAATTTTCAAGGAAGATTTGCGAAGATGAGGATGCAATCATGGATCAAATTTGAAGGGAAGGGTTATATTTCAAATTGAAGGGCTAAGTTAATTGTAACCCTTCTACATTGACAAGTTAAAATAAATTATTCTTTACATATGAAAATGATTTTTTTAAAATTTAATGCATATATTATTATTTTATAACCCATTCATTGTAAAAAAAATGAACTCTTAACTTCTCATTCTCCAAATATAAGCTCTTAATCATCAAATTAAATTCAAATAATTTGGCACAACTTCATTTTTTGTTAACTAAGTACATACAATAATAATATTTTTACACATTGACATAAAATACTCATTTAAATGCATTACTCAAAATATTGGATATTACAAAATCAAATCAAATATCATGACATTTTAACTTGCTCCACCTAATGAAAGAGGTTGTCGTGTTTTCAATCTTGTTCAAATTTCATAAACTTTGTTCCAATTTATAGACTCGTGCAATTCCTGAGGTGTTGATAAAGATAAAAACATTATAGTGTCTAACATTTCTAGACCAAGTCTAGATCTATCATCATTTTTTATATGAGAATCCTCTTTCACAACTAGAAATGGCAACACGAAGACTAAGAATAATTTGCCACAATTTCATTAAATTTGGGTAAGACTCACACCACTCAGGTTCTCAACCACATTGTTCTCATGCTACAAACATGATTTTCCTTGGACATGTCCAATGTAAAGTAATAGTAAAACTTTCCATTTCACCTTCACATTTTTTTGGTATCAATTATTGGTCAGTGTCCAATATCAAAGTTTTCACATAGCCATCTCAACCATCGCTTTGTTTCAGAGTCCTTAATACTATCATATTTTTCTTATAGGAACACCTATCTTTGCTCTGTTGTCAAGTGGGAATAGCTACTGTCAAGTGGGATTAGATACAAAATAAATGTGGTATTGCATATGTGTCACCTTTTGATGTGTAATGCAAATGTAATATTCTTTCTAATCCAATGTCATTATCACCATATGTATACTTACAATATTATCATAGTTTTCTTATAGGAACACCTAGCTCTGCTTTGTTGTCAAGTGGGCATATAGTGGTTTTATCATTCTCGCATTTTATTGTATTATTTCTTTGTTTCACACCATCACAGTGCTTTACCAGGTTAATACATGAAGTAAAAGATCCCTCTATTCATATAACCATGTGGATGTTTAGAAATATAGTTATCACTTACTTCATCGGTTCACTCAATCAAAAGATTGGTTCTAGATGGTCTTTTGTTGTTTAAAGGTTGGAAATGTGCCAACTAGGGAGGTCATGTGATGACCAATTCTAATAATGTCAATTCTAATGATGACCTTCTGTTAATTGATTTTTTGTATAAATTGTAATATATGTTCGTAAAAATAATGCAAAAATTGATTTGCTAAATTTAATTTTTATCTACAAAACATGTGAAGTGTAGATTGTTTGGACGTCGTTCAAATCACATTGTCTAATTGTTCTATGTTTTTTCCCTTGTCACCGAAATCCAGTGACATAAATCTACACAAAATCACAATTTTTTGTTGTGTAAATAGTATTTTTGAATGCATAAATAGATTCAACATGTTGAAAAACCCTCGGGGCACTTGGATTACACATAATTAACCACTCCACTCCAATATGTAGATACAACAATTTATGGCCGGATTTCGGGAAAATATCCCTGAAAAAAAGGCCAAAACGTAGAACATTTAGACTACGACATAAACACAAATCAATACCCACATGCTACAAACATATATTGAAAAATTACATTCAACAAATCAAATTTTGACAAATCCCTCTTTGCATTATTGCTACGAACATATATTACAATTTACGATGCAAATCATTTAAAATAGATGGACACATTGAAGACACACATAAGATCAATAAGATAGGTATAGTGAAGACCTGCAGTGGACCAGAGTACCATTGGCACTTGAAGATGAGTATCCCCGAGTACCATTGGCACTTGAAGATGGGTATCATGCACAAGTATTGTTAGTAAATCCAACCAACAAGAGAATTCAGGATTTGAACATCAATCTCCATTGGCTTTAATAAATAGGAGATACATGCATGCATGAACTCCATGAAAATAGGATTGTATTGTATAAAAATCATAACAATTCTTTTTTTAAATTGACATGTAAAAAAAAGTAAGCATTCTTATTAGTCCCTGTCGGAAGGCCATGGGCAGGGACTATAGCGATGAGTTCATCGCTAACTTGATATTAGTTTAGGGTTGACTTTAAAAATTTTCAGAAATTATAATGTTTAACTTAAGAAGTTTGTATTCATATATTTTAAAATAGAAAAAATATATATTTGTTACGATTTTATTGGCTCATAAGTTTGAAGTGTTATTGCCAGCTTCACTTCTTCCAATGCTTTAATTAATGTTTACTTCACTCCTTCCAACTGCCACCCTTAAATCAAGTACTCAATGTCCTTTTCCATGCGATTTGAACTAATCAACCGGGTCCACGTTTCCAAAATCACATGGCTTGATTGTCCTCAAGCTGATAGGAATCTGCATGAGGTACGAGTTATGGGCTCAAGGGTTTCTTGTAATTTGTGACTGAAGTGAGGTTTTTCTAACTCTGTATGCATATTTCTCACCCTTCATTTGCGTTTGAATAATCAATATCAATCTTGCAAACATCATTTTCACCAAATATCACGGTATTCATCCCCCTGCCTGGGATTTAATTTTGACGGGAAATTTATTTAGGGTCCTCTTTCTAATATTTAGCTCATTGTTATTGCAAGACATATTTGGGGTTGAGAGTGACACCACCGCAATGACAATAGAATGGGTGATGACAGAACTCATCCACAATCCGAAAAATATGAAACATTTCCAAGCCAAATTGGAGGAGGTAGTCGGGTGTGAGCGAATGGTGGAAGAAAGTGACACAGAGCATCTCCCTTATCTCTGCGCAATGGTGAAAGAAGTGTTATGATTGCACCTGGAAACTCCTTTTCTCATCCCTCATAGATCCGATAACCATTGTGAGATTGCGAGATTCATGATACCCAAGCACACTCAAATAATAGTCAACGTCTGGGAAATCATAAGGGACCCTTCGATCTGGAAGGAGCCCTTGAAATTTATACCAGGGATATTTATTGATAAGGAGACGAGTAGTGTGGATTACAAGGGACAAAACTTCGAGTTGGTTTCATTCGAAGCAGGAAGGAGAATGTGTGTGGGGATTCCCTTGGCCAGTCGGATGGTCCATATGTTGTTGGCATCCCTCCCTTCATTCGAGTGGGAACCTCCCCAAGGCATGAGTGTTGACGAGGTCGACATGAGCAATAGGTTTGGACTCACACTGATGAAGGAAGTGCCACTAGAAGTGATTCCAACGCCACGCCTACGCTCTGAAATGTTTTGATATTAGATTAAACTATAACTGGACTCGGTCTACAGCAACAACTCTTTCATCCATTCTCTTACATATGTATAGCTTCTATTAGAGCTAAACTCGCTCTGTAACAACTCTT
>ML797649.1:130084-172293 GCA_009831015.1 Picea engelmannii
CTCAAACTTGGAAAAATATTTTAAATGTTCTCCCGATTATACTCCATTGGATAGCTTGGAATCCTGGATCCGGGCAGTCAATAGTTCTCGGGCGAGATTTCATTCTGGGCATGGGTAACGATTCTCTGTTATCTTCTAGTCTTATTGATAAGTTGAATCTTCATAGAATTTTTTATCTGTACCAAGCTATATGTGTCCCAACGCGTGGAAATTTCTATACAGACTGGGTGGACGACGCCAACCTGGAGCTCGAGGAAGATGAGGCAGTAGAATGGGAAAAGTTCAGGAAGAACTTGATATGCCTGAGAATTAAACTACGGGATCGTCTGAATACTCTTTTATGGACAGTAGGAGACAATACGGGCCAGCTCTCGGTAAAAAATGTTTATGATGCGGTGGCAACAAAGATTTGGACAACCAAAGTTGTGGGATGGCGAAAAAAGATTTGGAAATGGGAGTGCCCATTAAAAATAAAGATATTTACATGGTTGGTGGCTAAAAATAAGATCCTTATATGGGAAAATCTCCAAAAACGAGGCTGGGATGGACCCATCATTTGTATCCTTTGCAAAAACTCAAGCGAATCAGGTCAGCACCTATTTGTGAGTTGTCCATTTACTCATGTTGTCTAGAATAACGTTACTCATATACTAAAGGTAACCAGGGGCTGGAATGGTATATCGGTAATCGAATGTTTTGACAACTGGATAAAATTAAATTCTTCTTACTCTTCGTTGCCAGCCTTCATTAGTTGGTATATATGGAACGAAAGAAATATAACAATCTTTGATGCAAGATCTCCATCCATACAGAAGATAGTTATAAGAAGATAATTATAAAAGTTATAGGAGATGTTAAGATATATGTAAAAAAAGAAAAAGTTCCCCATGTGCGCATTCCTTAAGTTATTCTACCAACTGGAAGAGCTATCAAGTGGTTCGACGGAGCTGCGCAACTTAGCGGTAAAATCAATGGGGCTGGAGGCAAGATTATGTTAAATAGTTATACATCTTACCATTGGACGCTTAACTGTGGAAAAGGATCAAACACCCGGGCTGAACTCATGGGGGCTTGGGCTTCCCTTTTTTTGGCGCATAGACTGTCTATTGATGATATACTTCTGCTAGGAGACTCAAAGATCGTAATAGATTGGCTCAAAAAGAAGGCAAACCTCCAGGCAGTGACATTGGAAAGCTGGAAAGAAAGAATTAATGAGTCTATTAATTTTTTTAGGGATCTGCCATTTGACCACATTTACAGAGAAGATAATATGGTAGCAGATAAACTATCAAAAAAGGCTCTTTTAGAGGTGCTAGGTCAAATTGAATACACACAATGGGAGGAGGGCAATGAGGGCCCATCTTTTATTTTGAAATTATTCTAGTTGTTGAGTACATGTTTAGTTTTGCTATCTTTTTTGGATATGTAATATGACTTTTTACTCAACAGACTTCGAATGTTGGTTCTTGTATGAAGTGATTGGTATAGTATGTATTGGTAGGAGGTAAAGATCTCAATTTTTTTATTATGACTTTTATTTTCGAAAAGTCGGATGTAAAAAACTATTATATTTTTATGAATAAAAAGAAGAAAGACAATTTTCAGAATAGTTTATGGTTAATAATAAATAAACAAAAGAATAATATCTTATTGGGAAAAGTTCAAAACTAATATCCTTATATTATACTTCATATTTTATTATATTATAATTTTAAAAATGTGAATGATAAAAAATAAATAAAATAAATGATCTCATTTATTTTTATTTTTTTTTATTTCGTTTGGTAAACATAATTGAAGCGTGAAATGATAGTAATAATTTTTTAAAAATATATTATTAAAAGATAAATTCATATTTATAATGTATTATAAATAATAAAGAGGAGTAAAACATAAATGAACCCATTTATTATTTCTTGGTAGTAGTGATAGTAGATATAATTAAAGCTTGAAATAAAGGTATAGATTTTTAAATATATTGATAGAAGTAAATTGATCTCGACAATGTATGTGAATAAAATTAATACTTACAAGATAGATAAATTGGGAGATGATGGGGTGAATAAAATATATAAAAATCAATGTTTATAAGATAGATAAATTTAGAGCTGATGGGTGAATAGAATATATATAAGTACGTTATAGTTGATTGCATTTTAATAAAAAAAAAAAGACTAATTGGTGTAAAGAGAGATTGATATTGACAATGCATGTGAATAAATCAATACTTATAAGATAGATAAATTGGTGAATAAAATACATAAAAATCAATGCTTACAAGATAGATAAATTTAGAGGTGGTGGGTGAATAGAATACATATAAGTACGGTATAGTTGATTGCATTTTAACAAAGAAAGAAAAAAAAGGCTAGTTGGTATAAACATTGAGCTCCTTTGAATCAAAGTATGTAGTAAAAACATATTTACACAATCATATGCAAAGATGAAGAAAATGAAAAGGAAATCAATTTCTTTATTAAATCTTCAAATGGCTAACGCTTTAGGACCTTATTACAATCATAGGGACAATTCTAAGATGTCTCTCTCTAATTTTGTTATTCCAAAGGTCAATAGTTGTTCTTTGTTCTTTGAGGTTCAATTTATACACACAGATTTTTAGTCATTGTAGTAGAATGCCAACCACTTCAACTTCTTGAGCTTATTGAAACATCTATAGTTATCGGTCCTTATCATAGACAATTCAAACTCAATCTCTTCACCTAATTTCCAATCACTTCCCCATAATCTGCATCAATATCTCATCGTCCCTCATGAAAGTGCATCTTGTTCTCCTTCATTATAGTGTATCATCACATTGCTTCATCATCAGGATGTATTATCAGAATACTTTTATCAAGCTTTTTGTAGAGTGCAAGTTCCTTCCAACATTCAAGAATCATTTGACTAGCTTCTTCTCAATCATAATCTTAGTGACTATTCTCATTGAAAATCCTTCTTGATACACACACAATCTCGACAACTAGACTCAAACACCTAAGATTCTACTGGCAACAAAACCACTTAAAAACTAAGTAAAAGAAACTTGATGAAATGAAATCTTTTAGGTGTGCAAGATTATGCGAAGCTCAAGATTGAACCATAAAGTTTTTATGGAATCATGATAGCAAGTTTGAAACCACCTAAAATCGAACCATAAAGTTTTTATGGAATCATGATAGCAAGTTTGAAACCACCTAAAACTACGGAGATGGTACTATAAAAAAAAWTTATGCAATTGTAACCATGARGGTTAAAACCATGAAAAAAWTTTCATGGTAAAATAAAATCACGATAACAAGGGTGAAACCATGAAAAAATGAAGGGAATCATGATAATGAGTAAGAAAGCACTCAATATTTTTCATGGTAAAACCACCCAAAACTATAGAGATGGAACCATAAAATTTCAATAGAATCATGGCATTGAGAGTAACCCAAAACTATAGAGATGGAACCATAAAGTTTCATTAGAATTCATGGCACTGATGGTAACTCAAAGCTATAGAGATGGAACCATAAAGTAGTTTCACCAAAAATAATTCACCCCTTTTAAAAATGCATAATTTGCCCCCCTAAATTTACCAAAAGACAAGGTGTCTAAAGACATACCAAAAGACAAGGTGTGTAAAGACATATAGAAGGTTGTTGGGAGTGGGTCAGGATGCCATCACATCACGTTGGCATCCGTCCGAGCACGGCTGGTGGACCAGACACAACAATCATCTTCATATCATTGTCTTGCTCAGCTGTGAATGCCAAAATTCAGTGCCACGTATACACACACATAAACTAACGTTAAAAACCCATACTGTAGAGATATGTTAGGAAAAAGTAATCCTCCCAAAGATTTGGCTCTTTTCGTCAAACTGCACAAGTGAATTTCATTTATTCCATAATCGGCTGACGAAAGAAATCAAGTGAATTCTACTTTTTAAATACAGGACATATTCCAAGAGTTTCGAACACGCAACCTCCGGTATCCGTCCGGATTCCTATTTCTTCTCATCCTTTTGATCCACCACCTGCCTGAGTTGCTCACATCTGTGCTCGCAAGGATTTTATCTCTGCGCCTCCCTGAGTCTCTTTTTTCGGTTTTCCGGTGCAAGAAAGCTCACAATTTGATAACAATGGCGGACTGGGGACCGGTAGCGGTCGCGGTGGTTTTGTTCGTCTTGCTGTCGCCGGGGCTCTTGTTTCAGTTCCCCGGCAATAGTCGGACCTTAGAGTTCAGCAACCTGGAGACCAGCGGCAGATCGATTCTGATACACACCTTTATATTCTTCGGGCTCTTTGCGCTGTTCACTGTCGTCATCAGAGTACATATTTATACCGACTGACCGACGAGTTCTTCCGGCGCTCTGTAACTTATCCCTAGCTTGATTCGTTAAATGCTCCTCTCTTTTATTCTATCTCTTAAATCGCCCCTAGGTTATCATGATTTTACTGCTGTTTCATAATTTTGAATTCCCGTAGTCTGGGAGAACTGTATGGATTTGGTATGTTAAATTCCAACAGAAGATTGGATTTGGTAGTCTCTGGGAGGAAATTGTTCAATGCTTCACTATCATTGCATACTTTTTTATCTAGTCAATTGTGAGGCAGATCGGAATGGAAAATAACTTTGGGAATACTGACAGGTACTGATAGATGTCAAAAAAAAAACACAGGGCATGCGCAGCAAGATAAGAAAAAAATCCGCATTACAATTACAGGAAAATAAATTGCAGGAATAAACATACCGGGATGTACATACAGCAAGAAGAAACAGATCTGAAAATGGCTGTTTTTCCATTTCTATTTATACAATATATCAAAAATGCATAATATGAAATTTTAAGCAAAATATAAATGTAAATTGCAACAGGGTACTAGTATCCAGGTTTCATGAACGGGGTTGAAGGTTAAGTGTTTTTGAATATTATATAATTTCTCTTTGGGAGCTTTGCAATTTCATTATAAGAACATGTGTTTCCTCTTAAGAGGTCACAGATTCAAATCCAGAGGGGGGTAGGGTATGTATACCTTTGTAGACTTTACTAGTTAAATCGCTGGGCGGAAGGGGTCCCTTGTCCCACAAACAAGGAGGTCTCATACACCAATTTAGTGTGCTGGCTTGGCCGTGACCTTAAAAATAAATTATTATTATATTATTATAATGATAAGATGGTGATTTAAGAACATAGTTCCCAAAGTTAACAATGTTGAACGCTTTAATGGGTCTTGAAATTTATCAAAAAGGAAGTGGGGGAGTGGGTTCCCTCAATAAAATTATTGTATTTTCTCAAGTTTATAAATAGGTTTTAAAACTAAATAAGATAAGTTTGGATGGGAGAAATGTCATGTGTCATGTAATGTAAGCTAATATGTCTTTAGCAGATTTAGAGGTTTAGGACGGATATATATTGTAAGCCTTCGGGCATAAGAGAGAGGTGGCTATGGAGAAGCCCCAAATATGTGTGATTAGGCTAGTAGAGAGGTAGGAGCATTTATGAGTTTATAGAAATCATGTACATAGTTTTTAATAGAAATAGTGTATGAGGTTTAGGACAGATATATATTGTAAGCCTTCGGGCATAAGAGAGAGGTGGCTACGGAGAAGCCTCAAATATGTGTGATTAGGCTAGTAGAGACGTAGGAGCATTTATGAGTTTATAGAAATCATGTACATAGTTTTTAATAGAAATAGTGTATTTCTAAACTGTGTGTGAGTGCCCCTCTATATCTTGTGTGTGAGTGCCCTTCTATATCTTGTGTTTATGTTCTATGGGTGAACGTCTTAATCTGTGAATGACATCAAGCATGAGGCTGAGGTTGTTGATATTATGGTAGCTGCATGAGGTATTTACCTCCACGTGTAACCCTGGCGAGAATAGAATATTCCGAGAAGCATTGAACATAACCCGAGAAGACAAGTCGGCTCAAGGAAATATTTAATATTAAGTGTTTAGCCTCCAGAATGAGAAGTCGGCCTAGACAGCTCAGGAAAAACAGTATAAATATAGGAAGCGAGATCTAATTTGGTACACATAGCTCGCAACTGCAGAAATGTACAAGTGTGCATTGCAGTAAATGGGTAAGTGCACAAGTCTGGATAGTAGTTGCAGTTGCAACTATTGCAATCTGTATTATCGGTTTAGGCTTGGACTTTCTATTGGTTATGGTTTGGACTTTCTGCTATGTATGCTTGCTCTAGAGAGAGGTATGCTACATTGATTGGCTATTAGGCCTAGGGTTTGCTTCTGGAATCATTCTCTATCAAGGTTAAGGTGTTCGAGGGTGGCTTCGACCTATGGTTGGGTGACAATATTTCTATATTGTCTATGGTTAAACGAGCACATTTATTATTTCTAACAGGTTATGGGCCCACTCTATCTTCGAACAATCTAACCGCTAGAAGATAGATTGGAAGAATTTACTCAGTTACAGTTGTAGTTGCAGTGAAAGTTTTTGTTGCAGCAACGAAACCCTAACCCTCTTGTTGAGGCACCTTCACTGAAGAGATTGACCTAATTTCTGGATAGCCTAGTACGCCTTAACCTAGCGCACCTCCTGGTACTCTTAGCATGCTAAGACGTCAAGTTTGAGTTGTTGGTCAAAGTCAAAGGTTGACCAAGTCAAAGAAATTATGACTTACTCTATGAAGTCAGAAAACAAGTTAGAAGGGGCTTCTAACTTCAGAGCGTGGAAGACAAGGATTGACCTCATCCTTGCCAAGAATAAAGTGTGGGATATCATGAAAGGAAAGATCGTGGAACCACAATTCGAAGAAGGAAAAGAGAAGGAACCTCATAACATTGCAATTATGGAGAAGTTCAAAGACAATGACATCAATGCCATGAGTATCATAGTGGACTCTATAAAAGACCACCTGATACCCTACATCTCCCATCTTGACTCATCTAAGAAGATGTATGATGTCCTAACAAACCTCTTCTCAGTCAGAAACATTGGACAAGTAATGAGTCTAAATAATGAGCTTCGTGACATGAAAATGAATGATGATGACAGCATAACATCATACCTTGTGAGAATCTCTCAGTTAAGAGATCAACTACAAGCTATTGAAGAAATCATTTCAGAGAAGGAACTGGTAAATATAGTACGCAATGGTCTTCCCAAGACATGGGATGGATTTTCCGCAAACATGAACACAAGAAAGGAATATCCCACATTTGAAGAACTTTGGACTTGTTGTGCATAAGAAGAATCAAGGATTAGCGCAAAAGAGAAATCCCAAAAGAAATACGATGATCAAGATTTCACAACAAAGTTCAAGAATTTCAGGAATAAGAAGAAGTTTGGCTCAAGGAAGAAACCAAATCAAGAAAATGATATGTCAAAGATACAATGCTTCAACTATCGAAAATATGATCACTACAGGAACCACTGTCTTGAGTCAAAGAAAAGGAAGGAAACAGACGAAGCAACAGTTGTCGAAGAAAGAGAACCCTCAAAGAAGGCCAAGCAGGATAAAACAGATTTCTTCTTCTCAGACAAGGTAACAATATTCTTCATAATTCTTGTACATACCATGTTTACATAGTTTCTGTACATATCTTGCATATCTATTTCTTAGAAGATAAGATGTTCAAACAGAAACAATACCTATGGAAGAATAACAAGATCAGGATTGCTATCACGATGACTACAAGTGAAGCAATACACATGAAAAGATGAAGTACATTGACAATCCTTGGTAACAATTCTTGTGGAAGTTATTAACATAAGTAACAGCTGCAAGATAAGCCGAAATCATAATCAAACTTGAAGAAACCTGGAAGAAGTAAAAACAGAAAGAAGTCAACAATCAAGAGGAAATTAGAAAAGGACTTGTGACACTTTGCAGAAGGTAATAAGGATGCAGACGGAAGCATGGACTCTCTTAGATGGAGGGAGTCGATTATATAATTCCAAAAGAAGAGCATGCATTCATGCATGAAGCAAGGATTAGGAGGGAGCTAATCCCAAATAATATGATCCATTGAGGATTATAAAGTATCTATCCATGTTCCCATGGATGGTAGCAACCATGAAAAACAACACGTGTTTAGTTTGACTTTAGAATAAGTCTTCTTCGAAAAGAAGCCTTAAAGTATCCCCGATTGTCCATCCACATCCATGATCCTATGATGAAAGGAAGAAGTTGGAATCTTCGGGGCATGGAATCTATAGAAAACTCCATGGACCCAAGAGCTAAAGAGAAACATGAGGAAGAACATGAAGGTTCCTAGAGAGAAAGAAAAGCCAAAACAACCAGTCATTATATCGAGAATCACAAGACTACTAGCTTGGTTTGAACCCACTAGAAGCAATCAAAAAGAAGAAATGGAAGTTGTGAAGAATAACAATGTATGATTGACTTACGAATGGAAGCATTGCGAGATTCAGAACTAAAGGTTCTCCCAGATGGGGGAAGAAGATTATGATGATAGCATGTTCCAGCAACCAGACATAACTCTACATGAGCCATTATATCTTATGCAATATCCATGGGTTGGAGTTTACATCAAATGAATGTAAGGATTGTTCTCCTCAATAGAGTAATTGAACAAAAAGTGTATGTAGAGCAACCTCAAGGTTTTGAGGTATACCAGAAAGAGACCCTTCTATGCAGATGGAAGAAGATCTTGTATGGATTCAAACAACTTTGTGCAGAGCCTCTCATGCACCGCAGAAGCGTTGTGCAAACTTTCTATAATAAAGATAATGTATCAGAATGGTTACTCAGAAGTCCAGGATGATGGATTGCTAATCCATGACAAACTCTCATGATGACAGAAGAAGTACTACTTGGATATGTTTCAGTTTGAGCCTTGCCATGATGTCATGAGCTAGCATGAAACAAAAGTGTTGAATTCAACCATGATATATTGTAATGATCAGAGCTATATAAAGCCTTCAGAGAAAACCAGTGTTCCAGACAAACCGAAGTACATTGACATTAAGAATTACATTCTTCGTGATGAAGTCCAGGAAAGAGAAGTGGTTCTCCAATCAGATGAGCAGATAGCAGATATTTTGGTAAAGCCTATGTCCAAGATGAAAAGTTTGTGTACTCAAGAAATAAGGTAGGGCTCGTGGAGACAAATTCCTTATTGAAAAAGGAAGAGATTAATCCCAGGTTGGGAGGGAACACTGATGTGTTATTGATTTATGGACAGTCATTTTTCAGTTCGAAAAATGGTCCAGGATGAGTAGTTCCTTTCCAATTCGGAAAGTGGTTTGAGATTTTTTACGGACATGCATTTTCCAGTTCAGAAAATGGTCCAGATCGGACAGTCATTTTCGTAATGAAAATGGTTTGATAGATTGTTGATGTACCACAGACATCGATTCCCCTTGTGGCCAGTGTGGTGGAATGGTCTAGAACAGTCATTCTTCTTGGCATTCACTCTGAGTAGTGGTCAAGTAGAATGGTATGCATCGTCAAGCAGTCATTCTTTCTAAGTTCATGGTTGTGAGCAGTTTCGAAGAATGGTATGTTTTGGAGGTTGGTGTAGGACAATCATTTCCATTAGGAAATGGTTCGGATAGTCATTCCCTAGGGAAGACTCATTCTCTCTAGGTTTCACTATGCTCGAGGAATGGCCCAGTTAGGTGAATGGTCCAAGTTTAGCAATCAGGGATAGGCATTCCCTAGGGCAGACTCATTCTATCTAGATTGCACTATTTTTAGTGTTGGAGGAATGGCCCAGTTAGGTGAGTGGTCCAAGCTAAAAAACCAGGGACAATTATTCTTCTATGCTTGAGAAGGATAGTCCAGATATCCCATGGCTAATGTTTTACTTTCTGAGGAAATATTCTCTTCCAGATCTCACAAATGTGAGTGGAAGAATGGCCCAGAGGACTCAGTTTATATCATGATATTGTTTTTTTTGTGCAGGTTGATATCAGATGATTTGATTGATATGGAGATTGTATGTCTCTGGACAACAAATGTATGCTAATGTGGTGGATGTGTTCCACTGGTTGTGGCTATGCGTCACTAATTAAGTAGTTGTGTGCTACTTGGTGTGGTAGTGTACCATTGGATTGTAGTTGTGTACTACTATGGATATACACAGTTGTGTTCTATTGAATGGCATTGTTCTTATTTCCATGTAGACAATCAGTATCGTTGAAAATGATTATCAGCTAGATGGATAGTCAATGTTCTCGTGGACAGACATTCTCCAGGAGGAGAATGGTCCAGATAGAACAAATTGTTGGTGGACATGTATTCTCTCTATGGAGAATGGTCCAGGTTGATAGTTTGTTGACATGTCATGGACTAGTATTTTCCTAAGGCACAAATTGTGGACAGATTAGGAAAATGGTTCAAGACCGATATTTTATAAGGCATATAGGTTGAGACGAATTTTTATGGTACATATGACTCGATTAGAAAATAGTCCTAGATTGACATTCCTATAGGAATGGTCTCTATAGTCCATGGCATAACATTTAGCATCTGTTGGGACAATCATTCTTCTAGGACGTATGTCTGGATTAGAATAACGTTCCTTGTATCACTCTGTGGAGTGAGTGACTTATTCCGCATCATGCCTGATTACTCAGATGGAGTTTGGATTTGAGAGATGATGTAGTTGATGCTATTAGAAGATAGTGATGATGGTGCTTGTGATCTAATCATGAGATAGTTTGTACGGCTATGATGATGCTACCGGTTGAATGGTATGTTTGTGCTCAAGACCATTGCCTTCAATACCTCCCTAGCTAAGAGGGAGTGTTGATATTATGGTAGTTGCGGGAGGTATTTACCTCCATGTGTAACCCCGAAGAGAATAGAATATTTTGGGAAGGATTGAACATAACCCTATAAGACAAGTCGGCTCAAGGAAATATTTAATATTAAGTGTTTAGCCTCCAGAATGACAAGTCGGCCCAGAAAGCTCAGGAAAAACAATATAAATATAGGAAGTTGTATCTCATTTGGTACACACAGCTCGCAACTGCGGAAATGTAAAAGTGCACACTGCAGTAACTGGGTAAGTGTGCAAGTCTGGAGAGAAGTTGGTGTTGCAACCACTGCAATCTGTATTCTCTGTTTAGGCTTGGAGTTTCTATTGGTTATGGTTTGGACATTCTGCTCTGTATGCTTTCTCTAGAGAGAGGTACACTACATTGATTTTCTATTAAGCCTAGGGTTTGCTTCCAAAATCATTCTATGTCAATGTTAAGGTGCTCGGGGTGGCTTTGGCCTATGGTTGGGTGACAATATTGCTATATTGTCTATGGTTAAACGAGCACATCTATTATTTCTAACAGAGGTAACTGTGTGGGACAATCAAGTCTTAGTTAGATCTGGATTGTGTGTGTGGTTATGGTAAAGCATGTGTTTTTGTGTAAGAGGGTCAGATCAGTGGATCTCGATTAGATGAGAACGAGATCGAGACGAAATTCCTATGACTTTCGCAAAGTGATTGAAGAAGTCGATGAATAACATAAATTCAACGTCAGAGTTGAGAATTTTGGCATGCCACATAGGTATTATGTTGAGAAGACGTAGCAGGTGACAAGTCAACGTGGAAGTGATTCGGCATATGGGTGGACACAGTACAAACGTGATCAACCAGAACTGGAAGTTAAGGGTGAGCGAACGTGAGTCTAGAGTATTATGATGACCCAGTGGCTGGTTAAACTAGACTGGACTCACGATTACAGAGGATGCTTGGAAGAGTATTCCTAGTGCTTGGTGGTCGGTTAAACCGAACTGGAGTAAAATTATAAAAGGTTCATTATTTGTACCCTGGGGACTAGTGGTTTGGTGACCTAATGGCCCAACAGTCCAGTGGTTCCAGTGGTCGGTTAACAGTAGTATAAAATGATAAGAAGTCAAGCCGATTAAGTGAAGAGGTTTATGAAAGAGATAAGGGGTATTAAAGTTGACCGGGTCTGCTATCATTTTTGGTATCAAAGAGGAAGAATCTTGTGATCATTAAGGAAAGAAGAAATTCTCTAAAGTTTGATGAGCGACCAGAACATATCCAAGATAGAGATCCCGAAGAATATGTGTGGGAATATAAGTGTTTGGAGGACAAGATCTTGGAGCAAATCTTGCAGTTAAATGGGACATACATTTTGTAGTCAACTCTTGTAAAAAAATGTGTTTTTGGCAGATAGCAGCAAGAGTCCTGCATGGACTACAGAGAAGTTTTAAGATCTGGAAATAAGAACACAGAGGCACAAATCTGATAAGAGTTGTCAAGTAGAAATGCATTTGATATTTTAGTTAAATTCTGAATAGAGCATGTGTGTTTGTAGGTAGCAACAAATAAGACATTGCGAGTAGAAGTGCAGAAGTCTAGAGGAGAGGAGGTGAAGCTCTTAGGAGATTGTGAGTAGAAGTGCAAAAGTCTAGAGGAGAAAAGAAATCTCAGAGGGTTCTAGTAAAGAGAAATAGAGAGATACCAAAAGGATAGGTTTAGGAGAGAGCTTGGTGAGGTATTTTGTAACAAGGTGAAATAGACTTGGTATTGCAGAGGCTCAGTTGCAACTCACAATGAGTATAGATAAACTTAGAGAGAAAAAGATAGAGATGACTTTGGATAATCATGTAAAGGGTTTAGCATGAGGAGAATTCCATAGAGGTAAGAAAGCATATGTCAAAGAGTTTGACATAAATATGACTCAATTAAAGGAGAAATTGAGTGTGTTGAAAGAGTTGCTACAGGAAAATGTAGAAGACCAGATCTATGGATGGAAGCTAAGGAGAAGGGTCAAGTGGCCTATTGTGAAATTATTTGTCAGAAAATTGAAGCATAGGATTGATGTTTGGTTGAAGACAAAAGAGAGACTTAGTAGAACTGAGTATGGACATAAGTCTTTGGAAGAAAAAGAAACAATTCACATTTGTGAACTAGAGCAAGGACCAATCCTCAGAGAGGATGAAGATGTTGATGAGAGACTTGTTGAGAGTCACATGAGTTTGGATCAACATAAGCAAGAAATTCCAAGAGTATGAACAAAGACCAAGGAGTCTCATGTTTTTAAAACTAATGAATTGTGTGTGAATGCAGGCTATGAAGATAGGCAACCACTAGAAGTTGTCATAAAGGAATAGGAAGATGAAGAATTGCCTCATGAAGACATAGAAGAAGGACATAATCATAAATCTATCATAACAGAGAAAGAGACAACATTGTCTCATAAAAGCAGTGAAAAGGGAGATCATGCATATTCAAAGAGTACAGGTGTTGAAGACAAGTAGACACGTAATATTGTCCTAACAGTGAATAAGATAGAACTAGTTTATGAATATAACCACAAGGAAGACAAAGAAATTGAAGAACAACACTTAGATGCAATGCCAACAAATTATGATGAGGAGTTAAAGCTTCTGGAAGAGTGGCTAGTCAATCCCAAGGTTGAGAAAGACTACACAGAGATTGCGAACAGATTCAATCTTGAGCAATGTTCAGGAATGCATAGCAAGGAAGAGATACCTAAAGAATCAAGAGAGGCAAAAGAGCCTTTAGTTTTTCAAACTAATTATTTATTTAAGCATGTAAGAATATGAACACAACGTTGTATTAAAGAAGAAGGAGGCAAAGTTATTTCATGAAGATTTTTTTTTACTACATGTACAACAAGAGAGTGCAGAGCAAGGAGTTGTCTTAAAAGACAATAAGGAGATTGAAAGTGTAAAGTCTAACCAAGAAGCTGCAGAAAATGAACTATAAGTTCAAGGAAGAATTAATGCACATGAAATACAAGAGGGAGCAACAACTACACATTTATAGTCAACAATAAAGAAGAACAACATATAGTGTTAGTAGTCATTCCTATGAAAGAAAATAGACTTCAAGAGCAGATTATTTTCTATAATATATTTATTTTATGTGCAAATGCTTATGAAATTCAGTCTTTCATAGAAAACCCATGGAGAAGGCAACTAAGTGCCTTAAATACTTATGGAGAAGTGTATAAAACATAATGGAACATAGGTCTTATACAACAAATCCTTATTGAGATGATGACAACTAAGTGAAAGATCAAAATATATGGACAAAAATATTTTTTGATTGAAGATAGGAAAGAGAATAAAGCAGGTATGGCATCAAACATACAAAATTTATGTGAAAATTTGAAGTAGCCAATTTGCAACAATAGTATGCAACAACAAAAGGCAAAGATGGATATTAAGATGAAAGAGTTTTGGAGAAATTGATGCATATTTCCAAGTGGGAATACCAAAGGATGAAGAAGAACATCAACAACCAAGTACAGTTTGTTGAAAAGACTGATAAAAACAAGGAAGATGAACAACAAGAAAGAAAAGTATGGGATCCTCGAAGATCAAGGACAACAAAAAAGCAACAATGTAGTTAAGCAAGTGGAGATCAACATCACAAGGTTTGGAATCTAGGTGGACTTCAACAAATACAAGACTCGTGAACACGAGTCCGTGAACTTTTTGTACCCTGGGAGTATGATGTAGGAGCATAATTCCTAAAGTTAACATTGTTGATCAGGCTTTAGGGGGTCTTGAAATTTACCAAAGGGAGTGGGTTCCCTTAATGAAATTATTGTATTTTCCTAAGTCTATAAATATGCTCCTAAAGGTTTTAGATAAGATGAGTTTGGTTCGCAGAAATGCCACGTGTCATGTAATGTAAGTGAATCTACCGTTAACATATTTCGAGGGTTAGGAGAGATATTAGAAATATGAGTTTTTATTTCCAAGTAATTAGTTGAGGATATTTAGGATCTGAAGTGATTGGGAAGTTATCTTCCTTGTATATATGTTTTAATCCTTTAGGCATAAGAGAGAGGTGGCCAGGGCTAGAGAAGCACCAAATGCATGTAATTAGGCCAATAGAGAGGTAGGAGGATTTTTTAGTTTATATAAATCATGTACATAGTTTTTAATAGAAATGGTGTATTTCTTAATTCTTTGTGAATGCCCCTCTATATTATGTGTTTATGCTCTGTGGGTGAACATCTTAATCTATGAATGAAATCAAGCGTGAGGATCAGGTGATTGTGTGGGACAAGAAAGTCTTAGTTGGATCTGGACTGTGTGTGTGGTTACGATAAAGGATGTGTTTATGTGCAAGAGGGATAGATGATTGGATCTCAATTGGATGGGGACGAGACTGAGGAAAATTCCTATGAATTTCTTAAAGTGGTTGAAGAAGTCGACGAATAGAAAAAAATCAACATTGGAGTTGAGAATTCTGGCATGCCACATAGGTATTACTTTGAGAATAGGTGTCAGGTGACAAGTCAACGTGGAAATTATTCGACATCTGGGTGGATGTAGTACAGACGAGATCAACCACAACTGGAAGTTAAGGGTGAGTGAACTGATTCTAGGGTATTCGGTGACCCACTGGCCAGTTAAACTAGACCAAAATCACAATTATGGAGGATGCTTGGAGGAGTATTCCCTATTCCCGATGGTCGGTTAAACTAGAATGGAGTAAACTTCTAAAAGGTGCATTATTTGTACCCCAGGGCCCGGTGGTTCGGTGGTTCTGGTGGCCTGTTAACAATTGTATAAAACGATAAGAAGTAAATCATGTTAAGTGAAGAGCTTTATGAAAGGAATAAGGAGTATTAAGTTGACCATGTATGTTATCAGATGGGATACTACGTATTTAGTGGATACTAGTGACTGGGGTATGACCTAAAGTTGCTTCTAGTTGGATAAGAGCTAGTCTTTCTTAGATGTGAGGAAATAGGTTAAGATCCTAAGAGCTCCTCTTCCTCATTGAGGAAATAGGTTAGAGCCTAAGACCAAAAGGCATCTTGCAAGAGTGTACGTTTGCCCCCTTACAGACCACCAAGGATTATTTTAGGTAGTCAGGTTTTCTCTCCCGAGGATGATGTTGTTGCATATCGAAGATTGTATCAATAGATGTTGAGTCGGTAACTCTAAGTATTTTGGTTTGCCTACTTTGAAAAAAAACTATCCTAGGTAACCCAAAGCTTAAATTGCAAAGCTCCTAACAATTTAAGTAACCAATTTTTATCATGATGATGATGATGACAACCATGAGATCAACTTTGATCTATAGGACCTTAAAGAGAAAAATATTGTGAGAGATAAATTGGTTTGCTCTAGAAATTTATTTCTATAATATATGAAAATATTGGAAAGACTCTTTCCTAAATCTCTATAATTTTGATAAGTTGAGAGTTCATGGAGGTTAGTATTATTACAAATATTTTGAAATTGAAATTTACTATGTCCATATGCACTACATTTTAAAAGAAAGTGTTTTTCATCTTCAGCCTTCTTAATATGACAAAGATGACAAATTTCATCCCAGGACATTTTATGAATTCTCCAACACCCTATTTCATTATAAAACTTGTGAGAATTTGTACTTATTTGATCAATATTGATTTTATTAACTAACTAAAACAGAAAGATACTCTTTCATTGCTCAATTAATAATTATCAAAAAATTATAACTTCAATAATTCAACCTTTTATCATAAAACATTAAAAAAAATTATACTTCAATTCAATCTACAAGGATAAAAAGCTAAAAAAAAAATACACATTTCATTATAAAAAAAAACGTTACATAAAATATTGTTTTTCTAAAATTTTAAAATATTAAAAAATTCTCAATGGCATTAAGATACAAGATAAAAATGGATGTATTCATTGAGATGCATTAAGAATTTCGATACTTATATTAACCAAATCATGATGTTAAGAATATTATAAAACATTTTGAAAAATGGATTATTTGTATCATTTGTAATTCACCCAATTAAACACACAAAAACAATCAAACATGTAGTTCTAAAATGATAGAGTGAAAAACATGGGCATTATTAAATAGAATATTTAGAAATACCATCTAAATTGGCAATAATGTAAACTCAACAATGGTGTAAAATCCCTATAATAACTAATAAACTCAACAATGGTGTAAAATCCCTATACTAGCTAATAAATTATTTGAACTCATCAATGAAATTACAATCTCATGGGTAATCTAAAGATGGTTATGGGCAAGTTAAACTTTATAGTCAAAACGACAAGGTTGTCCTTCAAAGATGGTTATGTATATGGTTTTTATGACTTATTAGTCCCGCCACGGAACTATAGTTCGCATTGAATTTATATATTAATTCGTAAGAAAAAATGTAATTTATTTATTTGAAGAGACAAAAATAAATTAGAAGATTTAAAAGTTTTTTATGAGTTGAAAGTTGCTTCTATAATGTTATTGTCAAGTTTAAGAAGATCAGGTTTGGTTGGATGAAACTGATTGTAATATAGGAGTTAAGCAAGGTTGTCCCCTACCCCCACCCTTTTTGGCATATACATTAACAAATTAGAGGGTTTTTTGGAAGTCGACTCTTGCTAGTATAGTCATCCTCCTCCTTTATGTGGATGATATTTCTCTTATGGAAAGGAGTCCCTATGATCTCGACAAGCAACTAAAATTCTCTAGGATTTTTTTTCTCTAGTATAGGTATAGTTGTTAATACTGACAAAATGAAGGTTATGATAATTAAATATAAAAAAAACACTTATACTAATTTCATGTATGACAATAACAACTTGGAGGAAGTAACTTCAAACAAATATCTTGGAATATATCTTCATCACAAGATCAATTGGAACTATAGCATCGAGAAAAGTATAAATGGAGGGTGTAAAGCGTTTTATGGGCTAAAAAACAAAATTGTAAATTAGTGAACCCTTTCCTATGGGATAAGAGAAACTCCTCTTTGAAACTCTCGTCACTTTTGTTATCTTATATGGTTGTGAAGTTTGGGGCAGCAACATCTCTAGAGAATCATGGAGAAAGATAGAGAAAATACAAAAGTGTTTTATAACTTATAATCTCAAAATCAAAGGCAATACACCCTTTCCTATACTCCTCATAGAAGTAAGTATTTCCCACATTGAGAGCACAACTATGACTAGGTACCTAATGTACAAGAACAAGATAAACAACATGAAAGACAAGAGGCTTCCTAAGATTCCTTCAAACTCTAGTGAAAACCACTTGTGGCTCAAATGGGGTTGGCATAAAGATGACAAGCCTTGGTTAAATCATTGGGGTATAAAGGAAGATGTCACTCTAGGGAATAACGATAATATTAAAAATATTATTACATTTAAATTTCCCACACATCCCAAAAATTTCCCACACATCCCAAAATCTTCATTATCCATCTTAACACAAAGTTGTTTCTCATCTTTTAAGACACTAGTATGGGCCATTACGTTTTCCTTGTCATTGAGTGTGTGTTTCACTTCGAAATAAACCACTTCCTCGAGTCGTTGAAGTAGAAGAATTATCATTTGACTAATGTGATCTAATCTTAAAAAACACAAGATGAAGTTCAATCACAAATGAAGGTTGTCGATTCACCTATTATGCTCACAAATGAGTTTGTTTTGGTGCTTGATAAATCTTGCTCAATAAAAACTTACATATGTTTCACTAAAGTTCAAGTTAGTGATGCATACCTCCATTTTTCTCTTGTCTCGCAATGGTATAAAAATAAAACTTAGATGGAAAGAGAGATATAAATAGACATTTCAATAGAACTAAAATGCAAATCCACAACATGATTTGACTAATCAAAATTGGCATTTACCAAAAATTTGTCGCGCAAATAATTTACAATTTAGCACTATATCAATTTCCGATTTAACAACATTGTTTTGGTGAGTTTCTTCAAAGGATAATTCCTTCTTTACAATTAGTTTGACTTTCAACCCATTTGCAACACTTTTCCAAATTCTCATCAAAACTACCTCCTTTTCTTTACAACATTTCTTAGTGTTTTAGCGTCCCTCCTCATTTCCTCTCTTTTCATAATTGAACACCAAAAAAACCAAAGATTGTGCAAAATATACCAGATTTTCCACT
Source organism: Picea engelmannii (assembly GCA_009831015.1). Classification (NCBI taxonomy): domain Eukaryota; kingdom Viridiplantae; phylum Streptophyta; class Pinopsida; order Pinales; family Pinaceae; genus Picea; species Picea engelmannii. The sequence goes on from ML797649.1 coordinate 148,938, forward strand.
TGAACTTGAAGTTGTTGTAATACGGCTAAAATCCTACTAGATTCTCCACTTAAATAGGGAGCTACAACAATAGTAATGTGTGACTATGAAAAGTGAGCTTGAGGTTCTTATATGATGATACTATTAAGATTATGTAACTTGGCTTAATAATCTTAATACAATTATATTGATAATATTATATGACTTCATTTTGTTATGGTTTGTATGTCATTATTATTCTCCATTTTCAAACTTCCCTGATAGGGACTAAGCTACCATGCAACACTTGTTTCATATAACATTATAATAAAACAACACATAGAAAACTTGCGTTTTTTCATAGATTTTCATGGATTTTGATCTAGGCTCTATCGAGGGTCTTGTTATGGATTCTGATTTATGAACAGAGAGGCCTTGTCTTGCCACTTATTTATTAATAGAGAGGCCTTATCCAAATTTAAATAAGGCTATACCATAATACTAATGGTTGTAATAGAAAGGACATGTAGAATGGAGAGAATAAAATTTAAACCATAGTGTGTGACATAGCATTTCAATAGTAAATCACATCATTGTGATTAATGCCTACATGCAAACCACATTGTGTGCCATAAAAATTCAATAATAAAACACACTACTATGATTAATGCCTACAATGGAGCAATACTTAGTATTGACGCAAGCAATTTTGGAGAGACCACTTTGTCACATTAGACACCATTTCAAGAGCTACTAATGTGTGTAGCATATGAACATCATTATAGTTGGAATCCTTCATCATTTTTCCTTCGATCTCCAAGATTAACATGAATAGGTTTCAAGGAATGGAGCATTTTGATCCATAATCAATTAGTTTATGGCCAATAGTATTCACCAAAACAAAGCTTCTATTAATTATTAAATGTTTATCTCCAAGTTTATTACTTTGTTGTGTAATTATTCATCATTTTGTATTTCATGTCAATATTTAAAGAAAACACCATCACATACACCACAACCACAAAAGATTTACCTTGGAGAACCTAATGTCTGAAAACTCCAATAATAAAAATTGTTATGCTCGAATATTTATTAAATTTGAGGTCAATATATATTACAAGTGATCCAAGTGGATATCGTTGGTCACCCACCTCTTCAATGAGTCAACATGACTCTCCATCTTGGCAGTTTTGTTATGATTTTATGGGTCCTAAACTTCCGGGGCCATTTTAAGGCCCTAGATGAAATTTTATGTAAAGGGTCAAGGGAATGAGTTTAACTTTGGAAAACCTAGGGCATGTTGTAATATTGTAGTCCTCAGATATATCTTTCCAATGAGCTACTGTGCATGCCAAACGAATATTGTATGCGAAAGTTTCACCCTCGGAACGTTAATGTAGAAACTAACGCCCAAATTTAATACCTTTTGGCATTTCAAAAACACCTTTTGGTGCTTCACCTCATAGGGTTAGGGTTTTGGAACTTTAAGGTTCTTTTTTTATGTTCAAAGGCCATCCTTTTAGCCTCTTGTATTAGCTTTTGTGAATGAGCATAGTCGCCATCTCTCTCTCTCTTCAGAGATAAGCTACCACCATTCTATCCATTTTTTGTTCAATATTATTCCTCTATTTTATTCATTTATAGAAGTTAGGTTTTCACTATATTACTATGCTCTTTGCTATATTATTGCGTGTGTTTCATTGCATTCCCTATACAATATGGATCAACAAGGCTCTAGTAGAGCTTTTTCTCATGACCAATCTCGAGGATAGCAAGTAAAATCACCTCCCTTGCACTATCATAGTCTTCCTTCGCGAACCAATATTATATTGTTTTAGTCTACTTCAATCTCTCCTTCAATGCAACCTTCTCTGCAAATTTGAGCATTGAATCGACCAAAAAAATAAAAATAGTCTTCCCCAACAATTAAAACCCCATTTGTTTTCTCTCAACCTCTTTATCTCCTCCTCTGTCAATTGGAAGGCTAGTCCCCCCAAGAATCAGTGTTTGTATCCTCCTCCTTGTGGTATTTTTCACCTATCCTCCCATTCTTGAAATTCCAAACAACTCCAAGATTCAATTACAAGAGCCTTTGTGGATGCTTGAGCTCCAATTATGTAAGCAAAGAAATTTTGGGCCCTTTTTCTCCTACCACATAACATATGGTCATTGGTCACGAGGCCTCAAGTTTGTTAGAAATAAAGGGATGTGCTTGTTTTTCCATAGACAATATAGCAATATTGTCACCCAACCATAGGCCACCCCCAAGCAACTTAACCTTGACAGACAAAATAATTCTTGTAGCAAACCAATATCCAAGCAAGGCTAGCGCACCTTTCTCCAAGGATAGCACACCAAGAAAGAATAACTAGAAACCAAGAAAAAATTCCAAACCATAACCAAGAGAAAGTCCAAAACATAATCAAGAGAAATTCCAAACCATAATCAAGAATTTCAGTTACAACAGTTGCAACTACACTCCCTCTCCAAACTTGTGCACCACTAGTCCTTATGAAGTTGTGAGAGTAAGAGTGACAAATGAGCTCTAACGCCCTCTATTTATACTACTCTATCTCACTTTACTGGGATGACTTCTCTTTTTGGAGGCTAATAACTCAATATTTAATATTCTCTTGAGCTGACTTGTCTCCTAGGGTTATTATCCAATTTTTTAGGGTTTCTCTTGCTTCTCAAAATATTTTAGTCTTGTCAAAGGTAACACATGGAGGTTAATACCTCATGCATATACCATAATATCAACACTCCCTCCTAGCTGTTATAGAAAGATTTGCCTCACCCTATGCAATCTTGCACATAGGGCCTTATTCCATTTCCCTATGCAGACTTATCTTCCCTGTTGATAAAATCTAGAGACAAAAAATAATATTTTTCCACATGTACGCATCTTGCACACTATACAACATGTGTATATGCAGGATGCTCCACTACAACCCACATACATCGGGATTTGTGCTTGAAAATGAAATTAAATGTTGGGTTTCCATGTCACGACAGGAGATCTTTGATCCTTGGCCTTCCATATAGTGGAAACATTCTGAATCGGCCCTTCAGTTCCATTTTTAAGGCTATAAATGGGCCAATTCCGAGCTATGGAAAAGGAGAAAGAATTCAACTTTGAGAGAAAAGTTCTTTGGAGAAATTATTTACTTCATATTGAGTCTGCATCCATTTGTCCTTTAAGTCTAAACACAGTGTTCAACCTCCAAGCTCTTCCCTTATTGATTGAGAACCTCATTGTTTCTCTCTTATGATCTTGCCTTTGGTGGAGGATTGAAGTGGTGGAGGCCCAGCTGGAAGGAACTTAGATTCTCAGTTCCGAATCGTGACGACACGAAAGTCTGTAATATTTTCACTTATGTTAATCATTTATTAATAGAAATACTCCTTTCCCATCCAATTGATATCTTGCAAATATATGAGTTATTATCCATGGGCGTATTTGTTATGTTTATTAATGGATTATGTTATCTAATGTGCTAACCTTTTATATTACCACCATATGATTGCTTTGCTTATTTGTTGAGAACTAGTTGCAGGTATATAGATTTGGGTTCAAGTGCTCAACGATGGACTTCATCGAACATATGGATGAGGTAGGCCTCTCTCTTATCTATCTTGCATATTGGTTTATATAGCGTATGGGTGGGATAGCGTTGATTTCTGCAGTCGTTTTCGTCTGTTGTGGTTTACCCTATCCATAGAGAGATTTTCCTCGTAACACTAGATAGGGAGGTATTGAAGGTAATGGTCTTGATCACAAATAGACCATTCAACCGGTAACATCATCATAGCCACACATGATATCTCATGATCACGTAGATCAACTCATGAGAAACATCATCACTATCAGTATCATTTGATAGCATCAACTGCATCATCTCTAGAAGCCATACTCCATCCGAGTAATCGAGCATGATGTTGAATAAGTCACTCACTCCACAGAGTGATAAAAGAACCATTCTTCTAATCTGAACATATGTCCTAGAATAATAATTGTTCCAACATATGTTGGAAGCCACTCCATGGGCTACAAGGACTATTCTTCTAATCTGGACATACGTCCTAAAAGAATGATTTTCATAGACCATTTTCCCTCCGGTCACTACTGTAAACTCAGGGAAAATGTTTGTCCTGTACCAATCTCTTCGCTCTGGTCACTACTGTGAACTCAGGGAGATGGACCATTCTTCTAATCCAGACATATGTCCTAGAAGAATAGATGTCCATGGTACATCAACAATCTGTCAACCTGGACCATTCTCCATAGGGAGAATGTCTATCCACTAGTAATTAGTATTGCCTGGATCATTCTCCACCTAGATAATCTCTGTCCATTAGCACACTGACTATCCATCTAGCTGGAAATCATCTCCAACACTAGTGGTAGTCTCCATGGAAATCAGATCAATGTCATTCAATAGAACATAACCGTGTCTATCCATAGTAGTACACAACTACTATCCAGTGGTATGCAACCACACCTAGTAGCACACAGATACTAATCATTGACACATAGTCACAACCAGTGGAACACATCCACCATAGTAGCATACAACTATTGTCCATAGACATACAGTCTCCACAACAATCATATCATCTGATATCGACCTGCATAACAACATCATGATGAAAATTGAGTCATATGGGCCATTCTTCCACTCACATCTGTGAGATTTGGAAGATAATATACCCTCAGAAAGTAAAACATCAACCATGGGATATTTGGACTATTTTTCCCAAGCATAGAAGAATAATTTTCCCTGATTTTTGAGCCTGGACCATTCACCTAACTGGGGCATTCCTCTAGCACTAATCATAGTGCAACATGGAGAATGAGTCTTCCCTAGGGAATGCATGTCCCTGATTGTTGAACCTGCGCCATTCACCTAACTATACCATTCCTCTGACACTAATCATAGTGCACCATTTCCTATGGAAATGACTGTCGTCCACCAACCTCCAAAACATACCATTCTTTGAAACTTCTCACAACTGTGAGCTTCAAAAGAATGATTGCCCGACGAGATAGACCATTCTACTTGACCACTACTCAGAGTGACTGCCAAGAAGAATGACTATCCTATACCATTACCCCACATTGGACACAAGGGGAATCGATGTTTATGGTACATCAACAATCTATCGGACCATTTTCATTACGAAAATGATTGTCTGATCTAGACCATTTTATGAACTGGAAAATGCATGTTCGTTAGAAATATCGAACCACTTTCCGAACTGGAAAGGTGGCTGCCCAACCTGGAACATTTTCTAGATTGGAAAATAACTTCCCACAAATCAATAACATATCAGTTCTCCCTCCCAACCTGGGAGTAATCACTTCCTTTTTCAATAAGGAAATCATCTCCACGAGCCCCATCTTGTCCCTTAAGTACACAAACTTTTCATCTTGGACAGAGGCTTTACCAAAATATATTATATCTGCTCATTTGTGGAGATATACTTGAGAAACACTTCTCCCCTCTAGACTTTATCACGGAGAAAATAATGCTTGATCTCAATGTGCTTCGACCTGCCATGGAACACTGGGTTCTATGAAGGCTTCACATAGATCTGATCATCACAATATATCACGGTCGAATCCAACACCTGATCAAACAGTCCAGAAACCAACTTACGAAGCCACATTGCTTCCGTACAAGCATCACGATCTACAACATACTATGCTTCTGCAATGTTGAGTGCAACAAAATTTTGTTTCCTAATAGCCCATGACATCATGGAAAAGCTCAAACTGAAACATATCCAAGTAGCACTTCTTCTGTCATCTGCACTCCCTGCCCAATCTAAATCGATAAATCCATTCAATTGTATATCATAACTTAAACGTCCCAGAAAACAAATATCTACCTGAATATTCTCCAAATACAATAACGAGCCAATCAATTGTCGATACAAAGACGAGTCTACTGGATTAGAGTCTCTCAACTTCTTCATACTTGTCATCATGGGAGTTTTCCATGGATTTGAAATCCATCATCCCGGACTTCTGAAGAACCATTCCAATATACTTCATTTGTCATAGGAAGTTTTCACCACGCTTTTGTTGTACATGAGAGGCTCTACACCAAGTTTTCCTAAATCCATAAAAGGTCTTCTTCCATCTGCATACAAGGGTTTCTTTCTGGTATACCTCAAAACCTTGAGGTTTCTCTACATACGCTTCTTCTTCAATTACTCTATTGAGAAGAACAATCTTTACATTCATCTGATGTAAACTCCAACCCATTGATACTACAGGAGATATAATGGCTAAGGTAGAGGTACATCTGGTTACTAGAACAAGATGTCATTGTAGTCTCCTCCCTCCTATTGGGAGAACCCTCTAGCTCTGAGTCTCTCCTTGTATCTATCAATGCTTAAGTCATTTTCACAATTTCTCACATACATTGTTCTTCATCACAACTTCCTTCCATTCCTTCTGCTTGACTGCTTCTAGTGGGTTCAAACTGGTTCAATTTGGTTGTTCTGACTTTTCTTTCTTTCTTGGAATCTTCATGTTCTTCCTTATGTTTCTCTTCAATGTTGGAGTCCATGGAATATTCTATAGATTACATTACCTTCTTTCCTAAAGGCTCCAACCTTCCGCTATAGGAACATAAATGTAGATGGACAACCAAGGATATTCAAGGCTTCTTTTCGAATAAGACTTCTTCTAGATTCAAAATGAACACGTGTTGCTTATCATGACCACTACTTCCAATGAAGAACATGGATAGACAATTCATAATCTTTACAAATGCTTCTTCAATGAATCATATCGTTGGGGATTAGCTCTCTCCTAATCCCAGCTTCATGCTTGAATGAGAAATATGCATGCTCTTCTTTTGGAATTATGTGATCATCTCCCTCCATATTGAGAGAGTCCATGCTTCTATCTGCTGCATCTCTCTTTGCTTTTTACAAAATGTCACAAGTATGTTATGGTTTCCTTTTGATTTATGACTTCCTTCAAGTCTGACTCCTTTGAGTCTTTTTAACTTTGTTTCTATCTGTTCTGATTTCTTCCCATTTGGCAGTTGTGTCATCCTTATAAACTTCTTCTATGAAAGCTTCTGCAAGGATTGTTCATCAAACATATTTCACAAGGGTACCTTCTCGGAACAAGAACAACAAGAAAAAACAAGAAATATCTATCTAGAGGAGATGTTAGTTCAACTTGCAACCAAGTACAATAAGCATCTATATCAATAGTATTCATATGCAGTCGAGTATTCATTGCACCTAGAAATAATAGAATCTTTGAAAGACTACTATCACAATTTTTAATGTAGTAACTATCACCTTTGATATACACAAATTTGAAGCTTAACAATTTAATCAAACCTGGAACCTAAAGCCTTAACTTGTATGGAGGGTGCACTTGATCTTCTTAATGCATTGAATCCAAGATTAGATCTTGGACAAGATCTCTAGTACTTTCCCTGCAAACACACTCATGTTTTTCTAGATGATATAATGTAGATAGCATATGCACGTGCATACCTTTGAAACCTTGTAGCATCGTCCAATGTGTCTTCCAATCTAAAACTAGATACCATCTTGACAAGAAGAGATTAGAAACTCAATCAGAAGATTCAATGATTAGAACAAGCTAGAAACTCTAAAATTTCAACTTTTACCACAAAATCAATTTGACCAGAATTCAACCTTTGACTTTGAAGTTGACCAGACAACCTTTGACTTTGACCAGTCAAAAATTTGACTTTGACTTTGACCAAGGATTCAAATCTAGCATTTTTGCTGGCTAAAAGTACCAAGAGGTGCGCTAGGCTAGGGCACACTAGTATGTCAAGGAATTAGGTCAAATGCTTCACCATAAGTGCCTGAACACAAGGGTTAGGGTTTTTTGCAGCTGCATAATCAGAAAACTTAGTTGCAGCTGTAATTGGTGTCATAATGTAGTTGCAACTGTAATTGGTGTCAGAATGAGCTTAACAAATAACTTCCTAATCTATCTTCTAGTGGTTAAACTTTCTGAATATAGTGTGTGCCTATAACATGTTAGAAATAAAGGGATGTGCTCATTTTTCCTTAGAAAATATAGCAATATTATCACCCAACCATAGGCACAAAGGCCACCCCCGAGCACCTTAACCTTGACAAAAAAAATAATTATGGTAGTAGACTAATAGCCAACAAAGGCTAGCACACCTTTCTCCAAGGATAGTGCACCAAGCAAGAATAACCAGAAACCAGGCAGAAAGTCTAAACCACAACCAAGAGAAAGTCCAAACCATAATCAAGAGAAAGTCAAAACCATAATCAAGAATGTCGGTTGCAGTAGCTGCAACTGCACTCCCTCTCCAAAGTTGTGCACCACTAGTCCTTATGTAGTTGTGAGAGTGAGAGTGACAAATAAGCTCTAGCGCCCTCTATTTATACTGCTCTATCTCACTTGACTAGGACAAATTCTCTTTCTGGAGGATAATAACTCAATATTAAATATTCTCTTGAGCCAACTTGTCTCCTAGGTTTATTATCCAACATTTTAGGGTTTCTCTTGCTTCTCGAAATATTTTAGTCTTGTCAAAAGTTACACATGGAAGTTAATACCTCCCACAACTACCATAAAATCAACAAAGTTCTCCCTTCAATATTTTTGTATTCCTTTTAGTTAGGGTGATAGGTAAAAGGCATTGGTATAAAACACACCACCCTTTTTCAACTCTATAAGCCCCACCTCACCTTACCTCCACATACCTTTAAGCCCATGTACTTTTATTTGGGCCCATGTACTTTTATTTGGGGTAGAGGTATCACTCTCCCTTTTCCAAACTCCAAGGCCTTGCCTCACCTTTCCTTTTCCTTAGCTGATTTTCCTTGAGGTGAAAGGAAAATGTATCACTCATTTTCATACTCCAAGCCCCACCCCTCCTCACCTTCCTCTACGTAGTTTTTGGCCTCCATGTTTTTAGTTGGGGTGGAGGTATCACTTCCCCTTTACCATACTCCAAGGCTCCACCCTATCTTTCCTTCCTTTGCCTTAACCTTAGTTGATTTCCCTCGGGGGAGAGGTCAAAGGGTGGAGGTATATCTCCCCCTTTTCCATACTCCAAGGTATTTACCTTCACCCCAAATAAATTTACTTTGTCGATTACTCTTGGGGGAAGATGATGTATTGCAGAAGTAACACTCCATTTCCAAATTCATCCAAGCTCTTCTTTAACCAAAGTTTTAAAGTTTCAACCAAATTTTTAAAAGATGCATTGGCTAAGATTTTTAAAAGTCACAAGAATAAATAAAGTTATTTAAAGGGATTATATCCTTTTTACTTCAAAAGTTCATATAAAAAAAGATATAAAAATATTAAAAGAATTGAAAAAAAATAATATATATATATATTATATATATAAGATGAGAAAAAAAGTCACAAAAGTGTATGGGCATTTCAAATAATAAAAGTGGCATCATATATTGGATATGATATAAGGGTAAATTAAAAGAGTATTTGAAGAAGTTTAAATAATTTAAAAGGAGAACTTTATTAAAGAATAATTTAGAATTAAATGATTTTTTGTTTGGATCAAGAGGGGAAATCCAAACAATAATATATAGACTACTCAATTAAAAAAAAGAAAAGATATTGAAGAGTATTATTTTAGTTTTCGGAAAAAAAAAGAGTATTATCATAAAATATTGATGAAAGACAAATAAAATGACGAAAGAAAGATTTACTTATGAAGGTTGTCCAATCATATATTACAGTTTTTCTACATTAAAAGGGAGTATGAAAGGAAGAGAGGTTAACATCATTATCAACTTAGACTATAACGAAAATTACATTAATATTGATTTGACAAATCAATTATTAATTCCAAAGCATAATATAATTGAAAAGTAGGATATTTTTCAAATTACGGAGTTACAAGTGACAATTGATGAATATCAATATATATCTCAATTCTATGTTACAACTATGTATCAAGAATAAGTTGACATCGTCATCAGGTTACCATGGTTTAAAAGTCTAGGTACCTTTATATTAAACATGGAGAAAAAGTTTGTAACATTCCCCTATAAGGAGAAGATGATAACATTACAAGACACTACCTCAGAGCCAGATTTTGTAAAACCAAAAGACTTTAATGATATATCAGAAATAATATGTCAAGAAAATAAAAAAGCAATGCAAATGATGAAAAAAGAATTTGATGAAGCTATTGTAGAAAAAAAATGAAGAATTTTCTTGCTTAAAATACCACAGTCAAAAACTACTTACACAGATCAAGAAGTCAAGGAAAAAAAACAATGTGATTCGAAATTGGAACAAGAAAAAGAGGATCTCGAAAAGGAATTGAAGAAGAACCTCTCAGAGAAAGAAGAAGAAAATTCTCTTTTGAATAACCTTAATCAGGAGCTACTAGAACAAATCAAAAAGTTGAAAAAAGAGCAACTTGAAAATCCAGACATTAAAGATATCAACAAATCAGGTAATGAAGAAAGTACCGCTCAAGAAGCCGGAAAATCAACAAAAAAAAATAACGTCGAATGCCGAAGTACAAACGATGGAAGCTCCAAATATACTTACCAATCAAAATTCAACCATTAACAAAGCAACATCGACACGTGAAGAAAATTGTATATCAAAGTTAAAAGAAGAAAATGCTACACATATGATAAGAGAAAGTAATGTTATAAGAAATCTCTATCGACATCCAAATCATAAGAGCAAGTATATTAACCAGTCATAATATCAATATTATTCAAGACGAGAACCTTATAAACACACTGTTTCGCAGAAAATCGAATTAGGGTGGGAAGACTCTTTTACAATTCGACAGTTCTGCTCAGTGATTAGAATATCCCATCGACTCAAGTCCTCAACAATCAATAGTTCAAGAATGAAGAATCATGACACAATATTACAAGCTAGAGCAAGAGATAAGTCTTCCATAAGTATGCTTTGAGGACAAAACATTTTTAAGGGGAAGACAATGTTATGAACATAAAAATACATATAAATAGGTAATAATTAATAATATAAATAACTAATGATTAATAATTAATTATGAAGATACATGACATATGAAAAGTCATGTCTCGACCTTTCATATGCCATGTCTCTTATGAAAGGGCACCCCTGTGTGGGTATATATATACAAGCCCTCGTCCTCATTGTAATATCATCTCATTCATATCACATTCTTATACATTATTATTAAATATATTTACTATCCTTAAATGGATTATTGTGTACTGTCCTATTTATACTAGATATTTACATAGTGAACCAGCTTGGTTTACCACACTACCTAAGTCAGTTTTTTTTTAAATCAAGTAGCAATGACGAGGTGGCATGAATTTGTATCATTTGGCATTTATTTGGGTAAAATTGAAATACATGATATGTATCATCTAAGCATTTTCTATTCGCATGTTATGAAGTATTGGGAATGAATGGGATGAGCATGGTGGGTTTATTGGAATGGACGGCTTGGAGTTTCCTTATATACTAAGTCTTATTGGCTCTGCACATTAGTTTTTTTTATATGTAATCTTATACATTATGCAACTATCATCTCTTTTTGTGCTTATTTGATATTCATTATTATCGAAATGCACTTTGTCTCATTGACATTATGTATGCTTGCAAGGAATCCAAGCTGAAAATGGATCCTTGATATACTATATGGCGGGTTATGGTTACTCTCAGACTGCTTATAATCCTTATAATACAAACTTTCCTAGTGCTATGTTTGGGGTTGATGGTCATCTTGCTCATCAACCCATGCAAAGCGGCAGGGAATGTTCTATTCTTGTTTTAACTTGAATATTATTAAGGTTGGATGCATTCTAATCACTTTGGTCATCATTTTTTGTATGAAAATTATTTGTGCATATTTAAACTAAATAAAGACCCTAATAAATATCAGCTATATGCAAATATATATAATCGTGTTGTTAAAATGTTTTGCACCCTTGAGTCTACTAAGATTTATCACCAAATGTCTTTTCAAAATGTATAGTTCTATCACCATTTCATAAATCATGATCGTGGTCATCACCAATTTTCAAATAAAATAATTTAATTGCAATATTTTTATAATTCTAATTAATAACATTAATATAAAAATCTCCCTTGATTTACTTCAACATTCTTATCTTCGTTAGGGGGTATGATAATTTTTAACTATTTTTTTAAATGACAAAATGATGTGGTGTAACATTGGGTTTAGTCAAACCATAGTTTTATGATTTTAACTAATTTCGATGTCTATTACAATACTTCAATAAATGATTCTTATAGAAAAATAGACTTGCCAATCCTTGGTATGATAACGAGTGCAAAATTGCTAGAAAATCCATTAGGGATGCCTTTAACGAGTCCTTGAAAACTGATAAGATAAATTGATACAAAGCCCCAATTAAAAGAAAAAAAAAATGCACTACATAAATAGAAATAAAAAGAAGCTTTTGTACCTATTTAAGCTAGATCCAAAGAAATTTTGGAGATAAATTTTGACTTGCAAAACTAAAGAAACTGATATGATTCCCTTGACAAACTGGAATTCCTACTTTAAATATATTTACAAATCCCCTAATGTCTTGAACAACGTTCCAAGAATTTCTACGGAAGATGAATGTTTTTCTATAGAATACATAAAGTTTGGGATTAAACAACTCGCAAACGGGAAAGTTAAGGACATTGAAGGATACCAAGATAAAATATTAAAAATTAGAGGGTTTATTCTCATCCCTCACATACAAAGATCTTTAATTTAGCAGTCAAGCAGGGCTCTCCTAAACCCTAGACTCGAAGCCTCATTGTACCTATTTTTAAAAGTGGGAATAGGAGAAATCCCTCTAATTATAGGACCATTATGATTAACCCCATTTTAGGCAAGCTATATGAAAGTATTTTGGAAAAGAATATAAGCATATGGCTAGAAATCCATAGGAAAGGAGATAAGGGCCATGTCGGTTTTAGAGGTTATCATTCAACCATGGACCACCTTGTCACGCTTAGGATCATTACAAAGGAATGTCACAATAATAAAACCAATCTCTTTTGATGTTTCATTGTCTTTAGGAAAGATTTTGACATTTTGCATAGGACTAACCTTTGGAATAGGTTAGAAGAGATCAAAGTTCCCTTCGAGCCGAGAGTTATGGCGAGAAGGTTGCACAAAAATGTTATTGCCAAGTTTAGGAGCACTGAGGATTGGTCGAAAGAAATTAAGTGCAATGTAGGATTCAAGCAAGGTTTCCCCCTATACCCTACCCTTTTTGGCATATACATTGACAAGTTAGAAGATTGTTTGGAAGATGCAAGTTGTGTCGAACCGACTCCTGCTAGTATACTCATCATCCTTCTTCTCTATACTGATGATATTGTTCTTCTAGCAAGGAATCCCTATGACCTCAATAAACAACTTAGAATCCTCAATAACTTCTGCTCTAGTACATGTATGATTGTGAACACTGACAAAACAAAGGTGATGATAATTAAATCCAAAAATATCACTTACGATACTTTTGTATATGACAACGATAGCTTGGAGGAAGTGCCTTTGTACAAGTGTCTTGGAATCAATATTCATCACAAGCTCAATTGGAACTATAACATTGAGAAAATGATAAATTGAGGGTGGAAAGTTCATTATGGGCTTGAAAATAATTGTAAATTAATGGACCTTTGGCTATGGGATAAAAAAAAAATCCTCTTTGAGACTCTCGTCCCTCTTGTTATCTTGTATGAATGTGAAGTTTGGCGATGCAGTATCTCTCGAGAATCCTGGAAAAAAAATAGAGTAGATCCAAAAGAAATTTATAACTTATAATGTCAAAATTAAAGGCAATATATCCTATCCTATCCTCCTCATAGAAGTGTGTATTTCCCCCATTGAGAGCACATATATGATTAGGCACTTAATGTACAAGAACAAGATAAACAACATGGATGACAAGAGGCTCCCAAAATTGCTTCAAACTCCAATGAAAATCACGAGACTCAAGTGGCGATGGCATAATGATATCAAGTCTGAGCTAAATCATTAGGAAATAAAGGAAGAAGTTATTTTGCAGAATACCAGTGATATTAAAGATATTGTTACAACTAAATTTAAGAAGAATATATGGTGCGATAAAGAATTAGATGATAATAGAAAATTAAGATACTATAAGGAGATGGTTAACCTTGATTTTGAAGATCAAAAGTATCTCTTTGCTTTGACTAGCATAAAGAAGAGAATCAATATTGCAAAAATAAGAACTAATTCTCACTAGGTGCATAGTGAAATTGAAAGTTGGACAATTCTTAAAATACCAAATTAGATCTCAATTTCAAAATGTGTCACGATACCGACCTTTCTAAGCTTCTAAACCATTAAAACTATAATAATCTTGGAATATTTCTCCTAATATTTTTAAACATAAAAATAAAATTTAAAAAAAATTCAAATAATCTCTTAACTTTCTTAAAATCCAATCAAACAATTTCAATGTCATCAACATCAATCATCATCAAATTGAAAATATAAAAATAAAACTATTTTAAATGTCATCAACTAACTTTAATGCCATGCATACTAATAAAAATAATTTTGAAAATTTGTCGTGGACCTCGATATTTTCTCAAACTCATAAGTCATTTTCATGCCAAACTAATTTCCATAGAACACTCAATCCTCAGATTCCATAGCCGGCCAATGAAAGAAATCAAACCCTGGTGTGTTCTCCTTAAATACAAGACAAATTCCCAAGAGTTCGAACACGCAACTTGGAGGTACCCGTTCGGATTCCTATTTCTTCTTCTCTTTTTGATCCACCCACCTGAGTTCGATACTCAAAAGTTGCTCACATCTGTGCTTGCGAGGATTCAATCTCTGCGCGTCCGTGCTTAGTCCGGTGGAAGAAAGCTGACAATTTGATAACAATGGCGGACTGGGGGCCAGTCGTGGTCGGGGTGGTTTTGTTCGTGTTGTTTTCGCCGGGATTCTTGTTTCAGTTTCCCGGCAACAATCTGGCCGTAGACTTCAACAACTTCGAGACTAGCGGCAGATCGATTCTGATGCACACCCTTATATTCTTCGGGTTCATTGCGCTGTTCACTGTCGTCATCGGAATACATATTAATACGAGCTGACCGACGAGGTTTTCTGGCGCTTCTGGCGCCCTGTAACTAATTATTCCCTGGCTTGATTTGCTAAATGCTCTTCTTTGTTTAATTTTATCTCATCCCTGGCTTGATTTGTTAAATGCTTTCTTTCTTTAATTTTCTCTTTTATTCACCCCTGGGTTATCATGATTTTACTGCAGTATCATAATTTTGAATTCCCTGCTAGAACTGTATGGATTTGATATTCTTAAATTATAATAAAAATTGGCAAGTACAGTGATGGGAGGAAATTGTTCACTATGGCAGTGCGTACCTTTTTATCTAATAACTTGTGAGGCAGAGTCTGGGAATAACGATAGATATTGATAGATGCTTAAAAAATACAGGGCATGAGCAGCCAGACATGAAAAAATATCTGTATTACAGTGATTGGAAAACAGATTGGAAACAATCAAATTGTAGGAGTAAATCAAATTGTAGGAGTAAACATATCGTATTGTAAACACAGTAAGAATAAACAATTTTTTAGAGAATCATGGAGAAAGATAGAGGAGATCAAAGAGAATTTCATAACTTATAATCTTAAAATTAAGTGCAATACACTCTATGTTATCTTCCTCATAGAAGCAAGTACTCCCCTATTGAAAGTATGGTCATGATTAGGTACTTAATGTGCTAGAACAAGATAAACAATGTCAACGTGGACTCCCTAAAATTGCTTCAAACTCCAGCCAAAACCACCACAGCTCAAGCAGGGATGGCATAAAGATACCAAGTCTTGACTAAATCATTTGGAAATACAGAAAGTTGTCATCATATTATTGCATCTAAGTTTAAGGAGAATCTATGGTGTGATAAATCTTTCAAGAGTAAAAGAAAATTAAAATACTACAAAGAGGTGGTCAACCCTAATCTAGAAAATGAGAAGTATCTCTCTGTTTTGACTAGCCCAAAGAAGAAATTCAACATTGCTAAAATAAGAACAAAACCTAAAATTGGGGGTTGGACAATTCCTAAAACATCTGGGACTAATGAATCTGTCATTAAATCATAACTTTAAAATATCTGCCTCAATACCAACCTTCCTACCCTTCTAAGTCATCAAAACTATGGTGATATTGGAACGCTTCTCTTAATGTTTTTCAACCACAAAAATAAAATTCTAAAGAAATCCAAGTAATTTCTTACCTTTCTTAAGGTCCAATAGATTAATTTTGATCTTAATAGACATTAATCATCATCATCAAAATTCCATATTATGAAATTCTAACAAAATATAAAGTCCACTCAAAACTTCAATGGAAAAGCAAGCCGCTATTTTTTATACTCTTCAAGTTGTCATTCAATTGGGACCTATTGAATATTGAAATCCTAATTTTTAATATATATATATATATATATATAATGTTGGGAGAATTTGTATTATATAAAAGGTTGTAGTAGAGGTTAAACAACTAGATTAAAAAAATGTAGTCTTAGATTTCAAGCAAAATTGTTGGCTCCATATATGCCCAAAACAACAAATACTTATGTCCATGAAAATCACATTCCAATATTTCTTACATGAGTAAATTCTAACAAATTACTCACATAACAAAAGATAGAAGAAAAACATGGCTAAAATGTATTGCTTTCTTCTTTATTACTATTGTTCACACTTCTTTTGTATTTGATAAAGTTGTTCATCCCTCCAATCTTGATTTGTCTTGATCATTGTCTCATTTTCTTCATCTCGATCTTCCTAGCGTGCCTTGCGCTAAGGGCTAAGAGGGATTGTTAGACTATGAGTCCCTAGACATTCACAAAGTCAGTGCGATCTAGATCTAGAAGTGATCAAATCCATGTATTATAAATTGATATCATGAAATCCATACAATGTGTAGAGAATAGCATAAATCATTTTCCATCCATTCTTGCCTTGTTGTGCTTGTGCTTTATTTCTTAAGATGGTATCAAAGCCCTTATGGTCTAAAGGAGATGATAGCACCATGGTAGTTTTCCATGGAAAATGAAGAATTATAACTCCTTCATAGTAATGATCTATGAGAGGTGTAGTCAATGATGTGAATTGATTGTGTTGAAATTATAATGTGCTTAAATGAGCATAAAGAAAAAGGAAGAGCAAATCTACACACTTTTGAAGACACTATGCAACAACAAGGTTATATATCTAAAACAAGGTTATATATCTAAATTTCTTATTGATTTAAGATGCAAATGTTGTTTTAAATATATTTTGGAGAATATTGATGTGTAACTTTTCATATTGAGTTCTTCTCTAATATCTTTGGAGAGTCAGTTATTTTTTTATATATTTCAAAAAGATGTAGGATAAACATTCTACGAAATGATGAATTTTTCCGAGGATATTTGCTCGAAATTTGGTGAGAAATTGTTAGATTCGTAGATTTGAGTGGTTATTTCTGTATAATCTTAGTGTCCTAGGGGCTGTTCAGCATGTTGAATCCATTTATGTATTCAAAAATGGATTTTAAACAACAAAAAATAATGATTCATGTAAATTTATATCGTTAGATTCAGGCAAAAAAAAACATTTCCTAGAACAACTAGACAACACCTTTCAAAAATAAGAATGAGAAGGGTGCCATTGAATAGAAATCTATTTGAGAGAATGTGGGTCATTGGATCTCAGATATGAAGGGCTAGATCTATCCTACCAAATCATACCTAATGATCTACCAGATATGGTCATGAAATCGCTTACAATGAAGCTCACGTAGATCTCTTCAATCTCTCTGACCATACTGTTGTCCAACGGGGTGTTGCAACTTTTCCTTCAAAGAATTGACTAAACGAGCACAATCCTTGGCACCAAGAGCTATGGAACCAGTGGACAAGGTGGAGTCGAGATTAGCCATGTCGCAAGGCAAAAGCTGCTCTTGACAAATCCAAAATATTTATATTAAGATTTGTTCTAAATAAAGCAATCTAGAAAGTCACCATTGTAGTAACTCTGTACAAAATTGCTAAAAGAATAGGAGGCAGATCATTTTAGTCCCAAGCAGTTTTGGGTTGGATTTGGAGTTTAGGTCAGTTAGACTCTTCAATAATAAGTTAAGAAGTAGTCTAAACGTTCTACCTTTTGGAGGTTTTCCGACAACTTTTTCCATTTGATTTTGCCCGAAATACGGTGATGAATGGTTGGATATGAAAATTTGAGTGCCTAAGTTTGTATAATCTGAGTGCCCCAGGGGTTTTTCATCACGCTGAATCCATTTATGCATTCATAAATGCAATTTAAACAACAAAAAATAACGATTTTGTCCAAATTTACATCGCATGATTCCAACCAAAAAACTTAAAAGATAGAACATCTAGCCAACGCCCTATGTTAATAAAGCAACAACAGTCCACATGCACAAGATTAGACAGTGATCAAAGAGAAAGGATACTCATGTGCTTGTTATTGAATGGTTGGAAAAATTGAATGCATCCCACAAAGAAATAAAAAAAACGCTAAAGAAGGTATTTCTTAAGCCCACATGCAGTCTATATTTAAAAGTGTTTTTTCAAAAGTGAAAATGTCCAATTAAAAAGATTGAATTATAGCCAATGAAGTGGGGCCTATGACTGATTATTATTGTTTGCTCTTCATTTGGGTAAAGAGTGGTCTTTAGTGATTCATTTAAATTACCATGGGTGGTATTTGGGATAATTTTATCTCTTGTGTCTTAAATTATTCTTTAAGCAAGTGATTTTTTGAGCAAATAGTCGAAAGATTTGTAAAGAAGACCCTCTATCTCCTTATTGAAGAGGAGAATCTATTTTCATTGAAAAAGGAGAACAAAAGATTAATGGAGAACTTCACGTATCAAATATTTTAATAAAAAGATCATTTTGTCATGGTGGATGTGTCCTAGACCTATCCTGAAATCGAAATAAGGGAGTTTAAGGAACATTGTTCACTTGTGTGTGATTGTATATGTTTTTGGATGCTTGATGGTGTTTTGTGTCTAGTTTTCTTCTACACTCATATTTAATTTGGTGAGAAAAACAAGCACATAATCTCGAATGTGTATGTGCTCATGAAGTGCAATGGTGATTGCAACAATTAAGTGTATTAAATTCTTCTTAAACTTATTGTCTTTGTAAATTGGTAAAAGGTTGTGTCATTTTCTAATATTTGACACTAAGTGGCAAATTGTAAATCCATCAAGCGTAAAATTGCATTGATTCATGACTTAAATTGTCAACATTAAAGGATAAATCATTGAATTGTACAAAGGGTAAGGCACCAAACCCTTTCAAGTCAATAAAGTACTTTTAAAGTCAAAAATCAATTGTAAAAGTTATCATCAAAACCTACCTAAGATTTGAATAAGAAGGTCAAGTAATTCATGAAATTCAATTCATTGTAATCACACTTTAGGGTGCATGATCAATAGTACCTGACACCTTAATGTGACATAAAATCACACGATCATAATATAAAATAAACAAGTGCAAGTGAGCGTGATAAAAATAACAAATGGGTAAAGTAGGAAAGCATTTACAAAACACCTCTAAAAAAATCAAAGGATTATAAGACTCAAACATGAATTGCAAAATTGGTTTATTGATCTTCATAATAAAATTGATATGAAGGATCAATTGATTGAAGGACTTAAATTGAAATTAATTCAAAAGAAGAAACAAATTGATGACATGGTTGACGCAACAAGTGACCTCATACAAAAGGTTGATGAAAATCTTGACACAAAGGATCTAATACAAAGGGCCAATGCAACTTGTGATATAGATGAGTTCATACAAAATATTGATGCAACTTGTGACACAAAAGACTTAATGCAGATGGTTGATTCTACTTGTGATACACATGACCTAATGATGGATACAAAAGAAACACATGAGATGGAATCATGCAGTGGACCGATGAAGGAAAGTCTTGTTAAATATGAGTAACAAGAAGAAGCACAAATTGACAACAACAACAAATGTGAATTTTAAGATACAAAATAAGAACATCAAAAATTACAAAATGATATTTTGAAAATGATTATTAGACCTTAGGAAGAATTGTCATTCAACAAAAATCAACATGGCTTAGGATATGACAAAGGTAACAACTTTCATATCCCAGATTACTCCAAACCAGTTTAGTTTGTGAGTGAAGAATTTCTTGAAGAAGTTAAGAATCTTGATAATAAGTGCCAACATTGTCTTAGAGTTGGTCACTTAGAGACACAATGTTTTGATCTTCATCCTTGCCTTCGTTGTGGGAAGACACATAATATATAATAAAAGTGTTGAAAGAAGAAGAAGGTTAAGAGAATAGTTCATTATGGTAAACCAAAAATCACCAGATATCATTAAAGAATAGAGGAATCCAACAACTCAAGCTTGGATCCCTTCAAGAAAAAAACTTTTCACCTTCCACTTGATAGGGAGGAATATCAAATATCAATGATGATAGTCAGGGTTCAAGTTTTGAAGTCTTATTGGTATTTTTTTAGGAATATCTTCATCAAAGCTCAATTTAGAAGTTTCAGCTTGAATATTGAAGATAGTACCAATTATTGTTTCCTTACTGGTATAATTATTTAGACTTGTGATTGAGGGAGGGAATGTTAGACTATGAGTTCCTAGACATTCACAAAGTCTAAGACCACCTACTTGTGAGTTGTAATCATAATATATTGATGAGGTGTTGTCATGATCCATTGATGAGTTGTCAATGAGATCTATATCTAGAAGTGGTTAAATCCATGTATTATAAATTGATATCATGATATCAATACAATGTGTAGAGAATGGCATAAATCATTTTTCGCCAGTTCTTGTCTTGTTGTGCTTATGCTCTATTTATTAATAGGGATCTCTACTTCCTAATCCATATCTAGAGGAATAAAGGATTTCCCTTCTACCATACTTTGTGGTGTTGATTCCTACTGTAACAGAAGGTCTTCTTTTGATGGTTTTCACTAATTTCTCTAAAACCGTTTTGGGCTCCTCCTTGAGTGTGTCCAAGCCAGGTGGATCTTCCTTGCTGATTAATTGATGTTCTTCCTTGGAGCCAACCCACTAGGTTGATTTATGTTAGTGCTTCCTAACTTGCCTTGGCCCTTTTGGGTAGTGTGATGCAAAATTCTCCATTTCAAAACAAGCTCTACACCGGAAATAATTTGTTTCATAATCCAACTTTTGTGTCCAGAAGTAGTTTTTTCTTGTCAAAATTATTTTTTGCTGGAAACCCTTTACTAGAACCCATTTCCACACATATTTGAGCATATGTTGTGGTGTTTTAGTTCTTTGTTTCTGGACTTCTATAGTAGAACCTTCCAAGGGATTTACCAATGGCTTGAAGAGAGCGTAAACTCGAAAAATGCAAAGGAAAATTTGGAAATCTAACCCACACGGGGTTGAGGATAAAGTATATGTCATTGGATCAAAAGAAGGAGTCCAAGGTTTCATGCATAAGCCTGAGTTGCCCCACAACCATGTTCTTGAGTTTAAAATCAAATCCCTATATTTAGCAAGATCGAACTCAACAATGAAGAACCCCTTGTGCAGGGGTAAATGAAAGCCTCTTCTTTTATATCATACTTCCAGGAACTCAATATCCATTTATGCAGGTCAACTAACTAAGGCCAAAGACCATTGAAGAAACACACTAGATAATTGGTATTGTAAAAGGTTGTGTGATCTACAAAATTTTTCACCATGGGAA
This sequence comes from Picea engelmannii, assembly GCA_009831015.1. Lineage (NCBI taxonomy): Eukaryota > Viridiplantae > Streptophyta > Pinopsida > Pinales > Pinaceae > Picea > Picea engelmannii. Next base: position 170,687 of record ML797649.1, read on the forward strand.
TAGATAAAGTTGGAGCCTCATGCACCAAAAAATGATTCAAGGTAGGAGAACCAAAGATGGCACCATTCTTTACAACATCACTGAAGGAAGCCCCACCCAGATTTCCATGAGAGGGGACAGGGTCGGATCTGCTATGCCCATTAGTTGAAACCTTCCTAACTCCCACAGGTAGCACTCTAGAGAACCTAATCTTAGCCTCCTCATGAATCATATTATCAGTAATGTCGAACGCAGTATGAGAGGACATTGTTCCTACCACAGAAGGGTCTGAAAACACAATAAACTTTGCACTTGGAGAAATCTGTCAAGAACTATTGAAGAATGGTCTTCAGGAGCGAAAATCCCTAGACACCACTGCCTTGTGCAGAGAGAGCATTGTTGAGTCGGAGTGTTGGAACCCTAACCTTATTTCTTTCTCTCTTAAGCTTTGCTATTACAACCTCTTAAAGTGTATAAACATCCATAATTTTTAGAATATTAAACATGACTCTAGGTCTCATTTTTAGAATATTAAAAATGACCCTAGATTTCGTGTTAAAATCCACCGAAAAAAATGGGCACCGAGGTCAAGGGTGATTACTCTTAGATGATGATGGTTGTAGGTAATGATGATGCAATTGCACAAGGGGACTGCGAGACTCCAAACGCCCATCGAATGATGAGGATTGTTCGTGATGAGCTTCTTGTCAATTGTGATTGATGATCATCATGAAATGAATGAACAAAGGAAGAGGAGAACATGGTTACCGATTTGAAAAGAATTGTGACCTCAAAATGAGAACTCTATTCCTAAAAACGCATATTTTTGGGGCAAAAACATCGAAATCAACCCCCAAATGAAAAATCAGTGTTATTGAAATCACCCTTTTTTTGAGATTAAAATTACAACATTTTCCCACCATGGTCTTGAATCCATGTAAAGTTGCAATGAAAAACCTTTAAATCAATTATTGAATCAAAAAGTGGTGCTCCCCAAATCACCTCATTTTATTTATTTTGGGGTTGAAATTACAACTTGTTTGAAATCATGGCCTTGACAACCAATATTGTTGCAAACAAAAACATTAAAATTGACCCCAAAAACGAAAAGGGTTGCTACCAATAACACCTTTTTTTTCGTGGTTGAAATTACTACTCGTTTAAAACCATGGTCTTGACTACTAGTACCATTATGAACAAAAATCTTAAAATCGATCCTTGAATCAAAAAGTGGTAGCACCCATTTTTTATTTCAAAGTTAAAATTACACCATATTTGATACAGTGGCCTTGACAACTCTTGTCATTGCAAACCAAAACCTCAAAATCAACACTCGAATCAAATCATGGTGCTACCTGCAACACCATTTTTTTTTTGTTTTGGGCATAAAATTGCAAAACTAAGACAAAAAATTATTTGTTTTTTTAAACAAACATTTAAAATTAAAAAGTAAAAACAAAAACGATTTTTTTAAAGAAAATATATTTTTATTTTAATGGAGAATTGTAAAAGGTCAAATATTAAAAAAATGACTTTAATCCGATAGATCAATTGGTCTCAGTGGACGTTAATCTCTCTCTCTCTCATATATATATATATATATATATATATATATATATATATATATA
>ML797649.1:195300-233303 GCA_009831015.1 Picea engelmannii
TGAGACAAAGGGTTACAATTATGATGAAAGGGTGCAATGAAGGGTTCTAGCCGACCTACTAGAAATGTAATAATTCAATATCTAAGGCTTAATAAGGGGTTTTATACATAACCTGGGGATTTTTCTAGGGCTTAACATGCCCCTTCCCTTCAAACAAGTGTTGTCATCAACACTTGACAAACCAGGATGCTTCTACATGAAGAACTCATCTTTCCATGTTGTCTCTTCCACTAGTAGGTTCTTCCATTTCACGAGGTACTATGTAATTGCTCGATTTCTCAGTTGCTTAATTCTTGTTTTAAGGATTTTTTCTGGCTCTAGTATGACTTTCCCTTCTTCTTTGATCTCTAGTAAAATAGTTTGGACTAGGATCTTGTTGTCGATGACCTTTTTTAAGCAAGAAACATGGAAGACTGGATGTACACGTGAATATGGAGGCAACTCCAATTTGTAAGCTATACATCGAATCCTTTTCAAAACCTTATAGAAGCCATAATATTTGGGTGCTAATTTATTGTCCTTCTTTTATTGCTTGAGGGACATTTTTTTGTATGGTTGTAGCCTTAGAAATACCCAATCCTCCACTTAAAATTCCCTTTCATTACGATGTTGATCTGATTGTTATTTCATTTTATTTTGTGTCATAACCAAGTTGTCCTTCAATAGTTTGAGGACCTCTTGTTGGTTCCTTATGTGGTCCTCCACAACTTGAACCTTTGATTCCCTTTCAAGGGTGATGTGATGGATGGAGGATGTTATCCATAAAGTGCCAGAAATGGGGACATTTTTTTAGGAAGTATGGAAGGACGTGTTGTACCACCATTCCGCCATAGGAAACACTTGACCCATTGTGTTTTTTTATCGGATGCAAAGCAACAAAGATATCCTTATAGAAATTTATTCGCAGTCTCATTTTTCCCATCAGATTGAGGGTGCTAAGATGAACTATGAGCCAATTGAGTACCCAAACATGAAAATAATTCAGTCCAAAAATTTCCCGTGAAAATTGGGTCTCTGTCACTTACAATCATATTGGGGACTCCATGTAGTTTTTGAATTGCTTCCATGAATTTTGTTGCTATTGTACTTTCTTTAAAAGGATGAGACAAAGAGAAAAAAATGGGCATACTGTGTTACTCGATCCACTACTACCGTGATGACATTCTTTCCTTCGTATTTGTGTAAACCTGTAATAAAATTCATGGAAACTTTTTTCCAATGTTGGCTTGGTATAACTAATGGTTGTAGGAGACCTGGAGTATTGATTGTCTCTCCCTTATTCTGTTGGTAGACCAAACATTCAAAAACAAACTTTTGAACATCATTTTTAAGACCTTCGTAGAAAAATTCCTTCTTGGCCCTATGGTGTGTTTTTGATCCAGGTGGATATCAGTGGCCACCCACCTTTTCCGGCTGGCTCATAACAGTTTTCTGGCAAATTTGGCAGTTTTTTAACTTCTGGGGCCATTTTGAGGGCCCAAATGAAGGTTTTTCAAAATCAAGGCTCTCAATGATAATTGAAGGCATAATTGAGCCCCCAAAATGAATCTCCTCTATGATACCTTTCCAACGAGCTATCATACGCCTAAAACAGAGATCGTATGCAAAAGTTACGACCCCGTGAAGTTGATGTACTAACTTACCCAAACGGGGCCCACATGACTTTTGGCACTTCATCTCCTAGGGTTACGTTTTTGGATGTCTAGGAGTTTTTGCATTCCTGTTTATTGTAAAAATTCCTTTAGAGCCTCATTGTAATCATCTTCTTGCGAATGCGAGTAGCCCTCACATCTCTTCTCAGAGATAAGCTGCCACCATTCTAGCGAGTCTTTCACTCTGTATTTTTACAGTCTCTATACATTTCTTTCATTAATAGAAATTGTGTATTACTGTATATCTGTGTTTATGGTTGCATCTCTGATACATTTATGTTATATTATTGAATATCTGTGATATCTCTGTTCATTTGTTTATTATATCTCCGCTTGCATTTCATGCCGAAAATAATCTGGATCAGTGGTATCAGAGCAGGCAACTCTTGATCGTTTTTTCAGTGCATGTCCCCGACGAGGTCCGAGTATAGCAAGTTGGGTCTCGAGCTTGTCTCTCTTGAAGAAAATCGCTCTCGCACAACCAAGAAACCCTCAATGGCGGAAGAAAAAAAATGACGGAGCAGACGATCCTATCAATTTGTTGCTTGGGCAAGCTCTCACACGACAGAGGGACGAAATGATGGAGAATTTTTCCCACATCCTTCAACGCCTGCCGATAGCATCAGGCACATCCTCATCAAGCGGCCACTTTAGAGGCACCTCACCTTTCAAGGTACAAGTTAATTTTGATATTCTTGTATTTGAAGAACAGATAGATGCAGAAGCCCTAGAAAAATGGTTAACTCTGCTAGAAGGTTATTTCTCTGTTCACAATTTTTCCGACAAAGAAAAGATCACCTTCGCACTCCTTAAAGCTCTCCTTCATGTCAAACATTGGTGGGAAACTTACTGGGAGCAAAGTTCCACAGAGGAGTCTGGAATATACGGGGCCGATCCCACTTGGGATTTTTTTGTGGATGCGGTAAAGGAACAATATTACCCTGTTGGCAACTATGAGGACCAGTACATGAGATGGACCACATTGTGGAAAGAGAGGGGCCAAGAAGTTCCAGAGTTCACCAATACCTTCCATACCTTGCGCACCCAGCTGGGTATCAAAGACTCCGAGTGACATTTGGTTTTGAAATACCGTGGGGTTCTACACAGATACATCCAGACTGAAATGGATTTTCTAGACATCTCATCACTCGATGCTGCTTATCGATATGTTGTTAAAATCGAGCAGAAATTTAAGCACCAGAACAAATGGGAGTTTGGGTATCCAAATCCACAACAATCAAAGTATGACAAAGACGACCCTAACAAACAGTCTCCCGAAAACCAGTCCAAGACACAGGAAAAGAAGGGTCAGGGGAAGACAAAGAAGGACACAGAAAAATGGTGCGAGTTCCACAAAAGCCCCTGACACAACACCGATGAATGTCACTCAAAACAATCATTGGTGGTTGAGATCAAAGACAAAGAGACGAACCCTGATTCAGAATCTGATTATGAAAATAATGGTAAAGGATAGATCATTGACGCAGACCCCACTGCTATTGTCGCGACCGCAACAATTCAACCAGAAGAACCAACAGATCCTGAAGAGGGGGAGCACCTTTTTCATTCACATATGTGGGTGAAGGGGACCCCGCTGCATTTTATTGTTGATAGCGGAAGGCAGAAGAACCTCATCTCAGCAGAGGTCGTCAAATAGTTGGGACTATTGACAACACCACACCCACAACCATACAACATCGGGTGGCTTCACCAAGGAAGAGATCTCCGTGTCAACCAATAATGTTGATTTTCATACTGCATCCAACCCTTCAAGGAAGAGGTATTATGTGATGTTGCCCCACTAGATGTCTATGATGTTCTCTTGGGCCAACCATATATGTGGAAGTTCCATGTTGTTTATGAGTCTCGACCTCGCAGTGTCATTGTTTCTCTGGAGGGTCATATCTACAGAATACCAGAGGTAGTTCCAACTATTGTTCCACCTAAAAAGTGTCGCAAGGTAGTATCTCATATCGAAAAATTTAGCTTCTTCACAATCTGTTCAAAAGGAGAACAGAAGGACACTGCAACCACTGTAGCCTCGCCCCAAGCACCTTCTATCAAACAGAAGCAAGTCGACAAGGTTGCAACAAAGCACAAATATTCCTTCTGCACATCGTCCTCTCATGTACCCCAACTTGTTGAACAGCCTCAGCCTCAATAGGTTTGTGACAAACTTCCAAAAACTGAGCATCGTGACGTCTCCAGCAAGGCAAGCAACTCACCAAGATGCGGATTCAGCAAATGCTTTTCCCTCTCCCCCGAGAAATCAACGCAATGGAGACCATTGCTTCCTAAGGAGGGAGGATTGATCCAGGTGGATATCAGTGGCCACCCACCTTTTCCGACTAACTCAAAACAATTTTCTGGCAAATTTGGCAATTTACTATTTTTAGCAGTTTTTTAACTTCTAGGGCCATTTTGAGGGCTCAAATGAAGGTTTTTATAGATCGAGGCTCTCAATTATAACCAAAGGCATGATTTAACCCCCAAAATGAATCTCATTGATGATACCTTTCCAACGAGCTATCATATGCCTAAAACAGAGATCGTATGCAAAAATTACGACCCCGAGAAGTTGATGTACTAACTTACCCAAACGGGGCCCACATGACTTTTGGCGCTTCATCTCCTAGGGTTAATTTTTTGGATGTCTAGGACTTTTAACATTCCTATTTATTGTAAAAGGGCCTTCAGAGCCTCATTGTAATCATCTTCTTGCGAATGCGAGTAGCCCTCACATCTCTTCTCAGAGATAAGCTGCCACCATTCTAGCGAGTCTTTCACTCTGTATTTTTACAGTCTTTGTACATTTCTTTCATTAATAGAAATCGTGTATTACTGTATATCTGTGTTTATGGTTGCATCTCTGATAGATTTATGTTATATTATTGAATATCTGTGATATCTCTGTTCATTTATTTATTATATCTCCGCTCACATTTCGTGCCGAAAATAATCTGGATCAATTTTCAAGAATCTTGAATGCCCCCTTATAGGAGAAGTGTGCAATTCCATAAGGACCTACTATTTGAGTTGGGAATTCTTACATAAGTATAGGTGATCATGATAACATAGCGAATCATTCTTCCATACGAAATTATCTACTGAACTGGGGTCTTCGTGTATTTGTTGAATGATCTTGCATATCATGATCTTGATTCCATTCTATCCTTGCTTCTTCCACCCAATCAAATTGTGGGATAGAAATAACACATAGTGAACCTTATGTTTCTTCTTATTTCCTGGAAAGGGAATATGCCACAACATTATGTTTTCCTTTTTTGTAGATAATTTCAAATTCATAACCCAGCATCTTTGTAACCCATTTTTGTTTCTCTTCTGAAGATAATCGTTGCTCCAAGAAGTACTTCAAACTTTCATGATTTGTTTTTACCTCGAAGTGTCTTCCTATTAGGTAGGGGCGCCATTTCTGAACTACATGTAGTATGGCCAACATTTATTTTTCATAAATGGGTTTGACTAAGTTTTTTCCTTTAAGTTTGTTTCTTTCAAAGGAAAGGGGCCTTTCTTCGTGCATTAAAACTGCAACAATTCCATGGCCTAAGGCATCACACTCCACAATTAATTTTTTTGTAAAGTCAGGTGTGTCCAAGACGAGAGTTGTACACATAGCCTCCTTAAGTTTTTCAAAAGATGATGTTTCTTCTTCGGTTCAAGAAAATACTTCCTTCTTTAATAATGTTGTTAGAGGTGCTGCTATTTGACCATAGTTCTTGAAAAACTTGTGGTAATAGTCTGTCAATCCTAAGAATCCTCTAAGTTTCTTCAAGGTTTTTGGAATTGGCCATTCCCTCATAGCTTTGATTTTGTTAGGGTCCACTTTTACACCTTCATGAGATACAATATGACCCACATATTACACTTCTTGAACCCCAAAGGCACAATTGGAAGACTTTGCATAAATTTTTTGCTCTTCCAATAGTTGTAATATCTTGTCAACATGGTGTACATGCTCTTCCCAGGATTTGTTGTAGATCAATATGTCATCAAAAAATACTAACAAAAAATTTCTAAGGAAGGGATTGAAAATAGAATTCATCAAGATTTGAAATGTTGAAGGTGCATTTGATCCAGGTGGATATTGGTGGTCACCCACCTTTTCCAACTGGCTCAAAACAATTTTCTGGCAATTTTGGCAATTTACTATTTTTTGGCAGTTTTTCAGGTCCTGAACTTTCGAAGTCGTTTTGAGGCCCTAAACGACGTTTTTGGGCATCGACCGATCGATGAATATTAGTCTATTCCAGACTATGATATTCATTGTTAATATTTGTAGTCCTCGGATAGATCTTTCTAACGATGTATCATATGTGTTCAACGAAGATCGTATGCAAAAGTTACGACCCCAGAAAGTTGATGTACTGACTTACCCAAACGGGGCCCACATGACGTTTGGCGCTTCATCTCCTAGGGTTAGGTTTTTCGATGTCTAGGGTTTTTGACATTCCTGTTTATTGTAAAAAGGCCTTCAAAGCCTCATTGTAATCATCTTCTTGCGAATGCGAGTATCTGCCACATCTATTCTCAGAGATAAGCTGCCACCATTATGGCGAGTCTTTCACTCTATATTTTTACAGTCTCTGTACATTTCTTTCATTAATAGAAATCGTGTATTACTATATCTCTGTGTTTATGGTTGCATCTATGATACATTTATTTTATATTATTGGATATCTGCGATATCTCTGTGCATTTCTTTATTATATCTCCGCTCTCATTTCGTATCGAAAATAATCTGGATCAGTGGTATCAGAGCAGGTTTCTCTTGATCATTTTTCAGTGCATGTTCCCGACAAGGTCCGAGCATAGAAAGTTGGGTCTCCAACTTGTCTTTCTTGAAGACAATCTCTCTCGTGTGCCCAAGAAACCCTCCATGGCGGAAGAAAAGAAAAACGACGGAGCAGACAGTCCTATCAATTTGTTACTTGAGCAAGCTCTCACGTGACAGAGGGATGAAATGATGGATAATTTTTCCCACATCCGTCAATGCCTACCGATAGAAACAGGCGCATCTTCATCAAACAACCACTTTGGAAACACCTCTCCTTTCAAGGTACAGGTTAATTTTGTGTTTGTATTTGAAGGTCGGATATATGTGAATTCCCTAGAAAAATGGTTAAATCTGTTAGAAGGTTATTTCTCTGTTCATAATTTTTCCGACAGGGAAAAGATCACCTTTTCACTCCTTAAAGCTCTCCCCCATGTCAAACATTGGTGGGAAACTTACTGGGAGCAAATTTCTAGAGAGGAGTCTGGAATATATGGGGTCGAGCCCACTTGGGATTTTTTTGTGGATGCAGTAAAGGAACAATATTACCCTATTGGAAACTATGAGGAGTAGTATGTGAGATGGACCACACTGCGGCAAGAGAGGGGCCAAATAGTTCCGGATTTCACCAATATCTTCCACACCTTGCACACCAAGTTGGGCATCAAAGACTCTGAATGACATTTGGTTCTGAAATATCATGGGGCTCTACACATATACATCCAAACTGAAATGGATTTTCTGGACATCTCATCACTCGATGCTTCTTATTAACATGCTGTTAAAATCGAGTATAAATTTAAGCACCAGAAAAAATGGGAGTTTGGGTCTGCAAATCTACAACAACCAAAGTATGATAAAGACATCCCTAAAAAACAGTCTCCCGAAAACCAGTCCAAGCCACAGGAAAAGAAGGGTCACAGGAAGACAAAGAAGGACACCGAAAAATGGTGTGATTTCCACAAAATCCCATGGCACAACACCGATGAATGTCGCTCAAAAAAATCATTGGTGGTCGAGATCAAAGTCAAGGAGACGAACCCTGATTCAGAATCTGACTCTGAAAATACTGGTAAAAGACAGGTCATCGACTCAGACCCCACTACTATTGTCGTGGCCACAACAATTCAACCAGAAGAACCAATAGATCCTGAAGAGGGGAAGCACCTTTTTCATTCACATATGTGGGTGAAGGGGACCCCGCTGCATTTTATTATTGATAGCGGAACCCAGAAGAACCTCATCTCAGCAGAGGTAATCAAACAGTTGGGATTGTCGACAACACCACACCCGCAGCCATAAAACATCGGGTGGCTTCGCCAGGGATGAGATCTTTGTGTCAACCAACAATGTCGATTGTCATACAACATCCAACCCTTCAAGGATGAGGTATTATTTGATGTTTCCCCACTGGATGTCTGTGATGTGATCTTGGGCCAACCATATATGTGGAAGCACCATGTTGTTTATGAGTCTCAACTCCGCAGTGTCATTGTTTCTCTGAGGGGTCATATCTACAGAATACCAGAGGTAGTTCTGACTATTGTTCCACCTAAATAGTGTCGTAAGGTAGTATCTCATACTGCAAAATTCAACTTCTTCGCAATATGTTCAAAAGGGGAACAAAAGGACACTGTAACCACTACAACCTCGCCCCAAGCACCTTTTATCCAACAGAAGCAGGTTTACAAGGTTGCATAAAAGTGCAAAGATTGCCTCTGCACACAGTCCTCTCATGTAGCTTTACTTTTTGAATAGACTCAACCTCAATATAGTCGTGACAACCTTCCACAAACCGAGAAATGAAACTTCTCCAACAAGGCAAGCAACTCATCAAGATGTAGATTCAGCAAACGAATTTCCCTCTCCCCTGGGCACTCAACGCAATGGAGACCATTTCTTCCTAAGGAGGGAGGATTGATCCAGGTGGATATCGATGGCCACCCACCTTTTCCAGCTGGCTCAAAATAGTTTTCTAGCAATTTTGGTAATTTACTATTTTTGGTGGTTTTTCGGATACTGGACTGCCGGAGCCGTTTTGAGGCCCTAAATGATGTTTTTTGGGCATCAAACAGTCAGTGAATATTAGAAAAATTTATACCATGATATTCACTATCAAGAGTTGTATTCCTCGAATAGATCTTTCTAACGATGTATCATATGCATCAAACGAAGATCGTATGCAAAAGTTACGACCCCGGGACGTTGATGTACTGACTTACCCAAACGAGCCCACGTGACTTTTGGTGATTCATATCCTAGGGTTAGGTTTTGGGATGTATAGGGTTTTTGAAATTTTTTTTTATTGTAAAAAGGCCTTCAAAGCCTCATTGTAATCATCTTCTTGTGAATGCGAGTAGCTGTCACATCTCTTCTCAGAGATAAGTTGCCACCATTCTGGCGAGTTTTTCACTCTGTATTTTTACAGTCTTTGTACATTTCTTTCATTAATCTAAATCTTGTATTACTATATCTCTATGTTTATGGTTTAATCTCTAATACATTTATGTTATATTATTGGATATCCATGATATCTCTGTGCATTTCTTTATTATATCTCTGCTCTCATTTTGTGTCAAAAGTAATCTGGATCAACATTAGTCAGTCCAAATGGCATAACCAAAAACTCATAATGACCTTCATGTGTTCTAAAATATGTTTTAGGAATGTCCTCCTTCCTTATTCTGATTTGATGATATCCTAAACGAAGATCCAACTTAGTAAGAATTGTTCTCCATGTAATCCATCTAATAATTCATCAATGACAGGGATAGGAAACTTATCTTTGATGGTCATTTTATTTATTTGTCTATAATATGGACAAATATGCCATGAACCATCCTTTTTTGTAACCAATGCCACTGGTGAAGAGAAAGAACTTTGGCTATGTTGAATGATGCCAGCCTCTAACATTTCTTGGATCATGTTCTCAATCTCACTCTTTTGTGCATAGTATGGTATCGTGATCTCGAGAAGGTGGAAGACCCTTAGGAATTTCACCAAATACCTTGGAATGATTGTGGATAATTATTTGGAGATCTGATGGAGCAAGGGCTATAGATGTTTGAATATCAAGTGAGTACAATTTTGCAATTACACCTTTGTTTCCCTTTTTGAATAATTTTTCCATGCTATTAGATATTATCACTTTAGAGGGTTTCCATTGGATACCTCTAAGCTCAATTTCCTTTCCATTTTAGGAAAATCTCATGAAAATATTTTGAAAATCAAAGGCCAATATTCCTAGTGATTGAAACCATTGGACTGTTGGAATACTGAGAGGGGCGGGGGGGGTGAATCAGTATGAGCACTTTATACCAATTTTAACCACAATATATATTCTTTCACTTTATCAACAATGTTCAACATTTTATCATCAATGTATAATCTATGATTTCATTCAATATATCATGATCATATAATGATAAACAACATCACATCAAATACACAATACACCAGTATTTACGTGGAAACCAAAATGGGAGAAAATCACAGAATGCTTTCTTATATATATCAAGAATTCAATAATAGGAAGCACCAACTTCCCAATTCTCCAACTGCAACAAGAAGGAGGCTACAACCCCCTAATTAGAGGCTCCAACCTGAAGGAAGTTACAACTCCAACTAGTTGGAGGCTATAACCCCCTAATTCTCAGGCTCCAACCTGAAGGAAGCTCTGACTCCCTGAGTTCTCCAGCACCAATCGGAAGGAGGCTACAACCCCCTTTCCTTTCCCTATCATGTTGCCCTTAAATATAAGTGTAGACCAAACTGTCACTACCAAAATCATTTCCACTATCAACATGTCATTGTATTCAACCTGTCACTGTATTCAACCTGTCACTGTATTCAACCTATCACTGTATCCAACCTGTCACATCAACCTATCCAACATGTCACTAGTCAACCTTTCCAACCTGTCACATCAACCTATCCAACATGTCACTGGTCAACCTATCCAACCTATCACTGATCAACCTATCCAACCTATCACTGTCACCAATACTCAACCAGATCCTATCACATGGATCATACACCAAGGAAACCTCTCAACTAGATGTCCAACATCACCAACACATGCCTCTACCATGCATGTACCAAGATCACCAACATACCAACCTGTACCATGCATCAACCATGCATCAACCTGTGCCACAACCTGTACCATCAACCATGTACCATAACAAGTGCATCAACCATGCACCAAACATGCATCATCAACACCTATACCATACCATGTGTCAACCATGCACATCAACCATGTACATCAACCATCAACACCCGTACCATACCATGTGCCAACCATGCACAAAACCTCCACCAATATACCAATATCACCAATATGTTCCTCAAGCATTATACCAACATCAAGTTTTCAACATGCACCTCAATCATGTGCCAAACCAAGAACCAAGCTATGCCTCAACAAGTTTCCAACATGCACCTCAATCATGTGCCAAACCAAGAACCAAGCTATGCCTCAACAAGTATTATACCAACATCAAAAAGACATGCATCCAATCATGTACCTCAAACCATGTGCCTCAAGTATGTGCCAAGAATGTGCCTTAAATATGTGCCAACCATATGTCTCAAATATGTATCAACATCACCAATATATACCTCATCTAATACATCAAATATATGCCTCAACCAAGTATCATATCACTCATGATATGCCTCATAAAGCAAGTACAAAAACATCACCAAGAAGTACCAGCATCACAAAAAATTTACCTCAAGTATATGCCTCAAACCATATGTTGATTTCTCAACCAACATACCAAACACATGCCTCAAGCATGTTCCACAACTCTACCATGTACCATCACGTAATCATCAAAACACATATAAAACATACTACTTAACTCTGGAGTACCTGCAACATCTAATCTCATACCAACCTGGGAAATCCTCAGCTTCAACACCCTGGTACCATCATTCTTCTCAATTCTGCAAGTGCCTCGCTAGACAGACACTAGTTGACCCACGAGTATGCCTCATAGTAAATATGGACTATTCATTATAGGTCGCAGATCTAACGGTAGAAGTTATGTTAGGGATTGTTTTCCCTATAAGGCAACCCTCTTTTATGAGGGAATTGTATTGCAGCTGTGTATTATTGTGAATATTGTATTATGAGAGAGGAGACTGTGAGAGAAAGAAGAGGAAGTTACAGTGGGCATGTTGTTGGTTGTATCCCTTCATTTTGTTGGATAATAAAAGGGAAGGACCTGGAAATTTCTCTGGTGGAAGTAGCCCACACTGGGTGAACCACATATATATGTGTCTCTATTGTATTGTGTATCTTCTGTGTTTTATTTCCGCATTTTTTTTTTATTGCTCTGCGATCCTATTTTTCTAACAAGGACCCCCACCATAATTAACTCCACTATTGGAGTCGGATTCACTAGTTGAAAATGGATTATTATTGGCAGTTTGTTCAACATGAATACTACCTTTATTTTCATGAGTCCCTTGCCTTTTCATATCTCCTTTAGGGAATCTCTCAGCTAGAGCTTGAAAGATCATGGAAGACATGGAATTTTGCATTTCCTTTATGGACTTTTTTTATTTCTTCTTTAATTCCATTATTATTTTCTTCCATCTTGTTTTCCATATCATCCATCTTCCTTTTCATTTCTTGAAATTTTCTTTGTGAGTTTACCCAATTATTAGAATTGTCACTCAAATCCTTAAGTTGTACCTCCAATAGGGACAACCTGTTATGTATGTCCTCATTTTCCTCTTGAGTCATATATGAGACTTCTGGAGGTTTAATAGGTGTTGTCACCTTTTTGGGGCCCATATGGAGTAATGATAATAACACTCTTCTATTCTATATTTATAAAAAAAATTGAATCACTAGAAATATATCTTCCAAAAATTTATGCCAATTGTAATTTACATACCTTTTAAAACCTTAATTTGGAGTCTGTCCTCTTGGCTGACTTTCCTTCTAGTGTATCTCTAAAATCTCAACCCTTCTGAGTCTGAAATTTCATTATGTAGTCCTCTAATATGTCCTCTCTTCAATGCCATAGGTTTTATCAAAATTGGTTGTGCCAAGTGGAAGCTATTGTAACTTCCCCACACCTTTCTGATTTGTGGCCTTTCCAGTAGAGAGAACCTGTACAGTGTGCCATGTGAACAATATTTGATATCTGATTCTGAAAATTGTATTTGAAATAATACAGTATGTCCTCTTTCCAATGCAATTAGTCTCACAAAATTTGGGGCCTCACTGAAGAATATATGACGATTTTAATCAGAACACATGTTTGAGACTAGTTAATAGGACTAGTCAGATACCCTATCTTCCATAGGGTGTATCTCTGAAAAGATGAGGAAACAGAAGTTGAAATTTTTACCATAGTGTGCTTGGTATGTACTCTAGATAACCTCCAATTTTCACACTCTTAGTCATCATAGAAAAATATTTATAGTGAAAATTCTAAGATGACTTGCTTGGAGAAGAAACACCCTAATATCAATGAGCTTTGATACCAAATGTTATGATCCAACGCCTTAAAATTGATAAAAATTCAATAATTGCAGTCCACTTCGAGGGAGAAACCTTCTTTTACAAAAGATCCACTTCAAAATACAATATGAGATGAGATAAGTGTTAGATTTTCATTAGTTTTGTTAACATTAGATTTACAATAGCATTTTAATCTTCTTTTAACATTCAATAATTATATACTAAAGTATATAAGAACCAGATAAACAAGCACAAGAGTACACAAAGATTTATCCTAGGAAAACCCCAAACTAGGGGAAAAACCCAGCCAACTTTTATTAGAGAGGATATTCCAATAAAACCATGAACATGCTCTATTCACAAGAGAAAACCAACAATGAAGAAACTATGATAACAAATACTTATCTTCTTCTTGTCAAACCCTAGCGAGGGTAGACAACTAAGCAGCACCACAGATCTGGAACCAAGATAGCACATCACAGAGTTGGCACCAAGATGGGCACATCACTAGGAATCACACCATAGAGCTGGTAATTGCAACTGCTACTGCAACTACAACTGGCACAAAGCAACTGAGCAACACCACACAACCTTAGTGCAGCTCCTCCATGGGTAGGACACAAGAGAGACCACCAAGAACCACCAAGAATATCCTTCCCCAAGTAGGGCTCACTCTCCAAGAGAACCAGAAACCTAAAATAGTGAAACTGCAGTTGCAGCTGCATCTACAACTGACTAGTGCACACTGCAGAAGTGGAATTGTCTGACTGTGCGAATGAACTGACCCAAATTAGTACTTATACTAATCTAGGTTCTTGTCTGGGGATGACTTCTTATTCCGGGTCTTATTTTTTTGTGGACCGACTTCTCTTCCTGGAAATTATATTTCCACTTTATTATTATTTCCTGTGGGTTGACTTCTCTTCTGTGGTCTTCTATTTTACTTTATTCTTTTCCAGGGTGTTATTCAATTTTTCAATGGTCTTCCTTTGAATTCTTGGAAACTTTTTCTTCTCTAAGAAAAGTTGTCCAGGAGGAAAATACTCCTGCAGCTACCAAAACATCAACACTCCCTCTTAGCTAGGGAGGTATGTTTCCACGATGTCTTCATCCAGTAGTCCATTGCCTACTTTGCAATCAACTAGTAGCACACAACTACTACCATGCCATCGGTAGCTCGAATCATCCATCACAATCTCTAGTACTATGTTGCAATCATCTAGTAGCACAAAGCTACTCATACTATCTAGTAGTACACAACTATTGTCGTAGTCTAGTATTATACAACTACTGCCATAGTCCTCCTGACTGTGTTGCGATTAAAGAGTAGCACACAACTACTTTCAAGCGGTCTGGTATTATCCATGGAAATCAGCTAGTATCACATAGCTACTACAATTCCATTCAACAGTAAACTAGCATCACAAAGTTGCCACCATCATGTCGTGACTACATAGCAATCAACTAGTAGAACTAAGCTACTACCATGCTATCCAGTAGTCTCTCATGACTATGTAGCAATCAACTAGTACTACTAAGCTACTACTATGCCTCCATCCATAGTCATGATTTGCAATCCACTAGTAGTCATAAGACTACTACCATGCAGTCCAATAATATCCATAACTATGCAACAATCAACTAGTAGCACTAAGCTACTACCATGCCGTCAACCATAATTATAATATCTATGACTATGCAGCAATCAACTAGTAGCACACAACTACTACCATGCCATCAACCATAGTCACAAACTCTATGACTATGCAACAATCAACTAGTAGCACACAACTACTACCATGCCATCAACCATAGTCATATCTTGCAATCAATCGATAGCTACAAAATATACCACCATGCAGTCCAACAGTCTCTATGATTATGCAACAATCAACTAGTAGCACACAACTACTACCATGCCATCATCCATAATCATAGTCTGCAATCCCCATGACTATGTCACAATCATCTAGTAGCACACAGGTACTACAATGCCATCATCAATAGTCATAGTCGATGTCTCTATAACTATGTAGCAATCAACTAGTAGCACACAGCTACTACCATGACATCATCCATAGTCATAGTCTCATCCAGTAGCACGAAGCTACTCTCATAGTCCTCACGACTATGTGTGCGATGTTTCTTCTCTCATCGGGTCCAACAATGCATTACCTCCTCAATCACCTCACATGACTAATCTAGGGAACCCTTGGCCATATGGGTTATCTGGTAGGAGGAGAAACAACACACCTCCCTCTCAACGAGGGTGGACATTCTGCATCAAACCAAGATTGTCTCTGAAGTACTCATACTTCACTCTAGATAGAGACTTGCTGAGAATTTTTGGTATCTGCTCATCCGTGGATATGTATTGAATCTCTATAGCTCCTCTCTACACCATGTCTCGGATTTAATGATATTTGATATCTATGTTCTTTGACTTGTAATGAAAGACAAGGTTATCTAAAATCCTTACACAACTTTGATTGTCACAGTGTATCAAAGACGGCTCCAACTCTAGATCAAATATCCTTGTAATCAACTTATGAAGCCACACTACTTCATGGCTTGCAACACTCTCTCCTATATGCTATTCCTTTTTTGTATTGAGTGCCACTGATGTCTGCTTCCTGCTCAACCATGAGATCGTACCTGATCCCAAGTTGAAGCAACATCCATAAGTACTCTTTTGATCCACTGCACTATCCACTGCACTCCATGCCCAGTCAGAGTCTGTATATCCCTGCAGCTTCACATCTCCACCCGAGACATATCTCAATCCATATCCAATTGTACCACGCAGGTACCTCAATATATGTTTTGTTTCCATCCAATGTACATCTCTAGGTTCAACCATGTACTGACTCAAGGCATTCACTGGAAAACATATGTCTGGCATGGTGTTAACCATGTACATCAAGGATTCGATCAATTATTTGTACATCATGGGACTAACCAAATTTGAAGATGAATCACTCAAGAGCTTCAGATTTATCAACATAGGTGTGGCCATGGACTTGCATTCCATCATCGTGAGCCTCTGCAGGATCTCAACAATATATTTTCCTTGGCTAATAAAAATCTCACCGGGTCTCTACCACACCTCCAATCCCAAGAAATAATGCATCAAACCTGGATTCTTGATCTCTAACTTTGAAGTGAGTTCCCTCTTGCACCCATTTGTGAGCTTTTCATTCCCTGTAAGAAACATGTCATCCAATATCAAGGGGCAACCATCCCCATCAAAATAATTGTCTAGCATATCCTTCCCTGGGTGCTTACTTAAGCTCATACAAATCCTTCTTCAATCTATAGACATGAGACTCCTTCTCATGTATCTTGTGGTTTCTCTATGTACACTTCTTCTGGCTACTAGACCAAGTGTCTTGTCATAATCTTCTCCCTCTTGCTAGGAGAATCCTCTGGAAAAAAATCAAGCTTTGTACATCCCTATGCTACCATCTGCAGTATGATTGATCTTTTAGATCAACTTGGAAGTCACCATCGACTTCCCTTATGGTCTTGAATCCAAGGAAAAATCCATATCCCAATCCTTTTGGCTGGCTTCCCTCTGTCATTGAAACAAGGGAATCTTCCTAGGAGGCCGCATATCTCCTTGAAGCCTCTGAAGCTTCGATCTAACATCCTCAACTCATGGCACCTATTTGTTAGTCATGGAAGACGCCTCTCTCTCCCATATGAATCTAAGGAGGAATACATTTTGAATGAAAGTCTCTAAGCCACTAAATCTCTCTAAAATCATGCTCACTTTGAGTCTACATGCTCCCTCTGAAGCTTGATTCCCATGAATTGTCATGGGGAGGCTACTCCTCCCTACTAGATCTTGAGAGATGACTCCCTCTGAACTCTAGCTCCTTATGAGCTGGTACATGGTGGGGCCTCCTGCTTCACCACTGGTGGAGCCATCTTCTCATCCTCATGATATGGCTCATCAATGCCATATATTTGTATCCCCTTTGCATCATGAAAAGTATCACGGGACCATGTTGGTATCTTTATTGTCACTGTAACGATTCTGGGTAGGCCCTTCTGTCTCTACTAACTCTTCCCGATGATATGAAGAGTGATCAACTAAACTAGAGGAATTTGTACGGTCATCTTCGTAGCCTTCTGCTCCTTACAATCAATATCTATATGAGATACTTTGTATCCCGCAAAAGTACCCTTTTTGTCAGAAGGTTCTAACTTCCTCCTCTTCTCCTTCATTACTTGGATGTATATGGTCGTGTACACAACTCTATGTCTGGATAGTATGCTCCATGTCCCAACTAAATACCATCTAATTTGTTGCCTCTTGCAACCGTCATTATAGCCCCTTCTTAGAGATATCACATGTGACCTGTCCGGAATAAGAACAACGACAAGGGAAAATAGTAGACAAGAATAATAATAAAAACAATAATGGGAACAATCGTCATAGTAGATCCTTCTCAGAGCTATTACTCTTGACCTGCCTAGAACAAGAGATAAAATAAAAATACAATAATAATAAATAAGAAAAACACTCTTTCAATGTTGTGACCAATCATTCCTCCATGGTAACCTTCCTGGAACAAGAAACAAGAACAACAACATCTCCATGGTATCCTCCATGGAATTTATAAGATAAACTGCCTTGAACAAGGTCAACAACTAAGAAAATCTCCTAGAGGAGATCAATTCATCTTGTAAATAAGTGCATTATTAATATTGAACAATGATTATTTACTTAATGATCATTGTACCAAAAATATTCAATTGTTACTAAACATTTGATAGCAATAGTACTCACCAATAATAGACTTTTAAAATTTGTTATTCTAGTTACGACACTTACTTAAGTTATAGCAATATAAAATATCAAACTTGATATGAAAACCTAATATGCAAACCTAGAGTCTATTTGTTGTTGTCCCATTTGAGTTGTTCTATATCGTAGGAGACATCATCACTGCTACCTTCAACTCTTGGGCTTCCTTCGAGTGCACTAGATCTAAGATCCCTTTGGGTCTAATGTCACTGCTTGGATAAATGTTCTTTTTCCAAGTGTACTTCTCCTGCAAACACCCTCATCTTATATGCAAGTACACCATCCAACTTTTTCTTCTAATATGATACATTACATCAATAAGAAAAAGTTATAAATCTAAATAAGAAGGTTCAATGTCCAAGAAAATGTCAACAAGCCTAAAACCCTAAAAAAATCAATTTTGACGAAAAGTCAATGTGAGAAGTGCAATAGGTGTGCTAGAGTAGGGAGAGTATATCAGTGGTGGAGTTTGTCCCAATCGAATTTATAACAATTTCTCAACGGGATTGACAAAGAAAATTGTGCAGCGACAAATCTTAGTAATGTGGCAAATCTCACGATCTTCCTTCTAGCGATTAGACTATTCTGAAGGAAACCTGCTCTGATACCAGCTAGATTTTCATTAGTTTTGTTAACATTATATTTACCATAGAATTTTAATATTCTTTTAACATTCAATAATAATATACTGAACTATATAAGAAATAGATAAACAAGAACAAGAGTACACAAATAGTTATCCTAGGAAAACCCCAAACTCAGAGAAAAACCCAACCAACTTTTCTTAGAGAGAATATTCCAATACAACCATGAACATGCTCTATTCACAAGAGAAAATGAACAATGAAGAAACCCTGATAAAAAATACATATCTTCTTCTTATCAAACCCTAGCGAGGGTAGACAACTGAGAAGCACCATAAATATGGCACAAAGATAGCACACCATAGAGTTGGCACCAAGATAGGTGTATCACTAGGATTGACACCACAAAGTTGGTAGCTGCAACTGCAACTAGCACGAAGCTACTGAGAAGCACCACAAGATCTTAGTGCAACTCCTCTAGAGGTAGCGCAAAAGAGAGATCACCAAGAACCACCAAGAATATCCTTCCCCAAGTGGGGCGCACTCTCCAAGAGAACCAGAAACTAGAAATAGTGAAACTGCAACTGCCTAGTGTGCATTGTAGAAGGAGAATTGTTTGACTTTGCAAATGAACTGACCCAAATTCGTATTTATACTAATATGGGTGCATTTTTGGGGCTGACTTCTTATTCCGGATCTTTATTATTTATGTGGGCCAATTTCTCTTCTTGGATATTATATTTTCACTTTATTAGTATTTCTTGCGGGCCAAATTCTCTTCTATGGTCTTCTATTTTACTTTATTTTTTTCTCGGGTGTTCTTCAATTGTTCAATGGTATTCCTTTGACTTCTTGGAATCTTCTTCTTCTCTAAGAAAAGTTGTCCAGGAAGAAAATACCTCCCGAAGCTACGAAACCATCAACAATAAGATTATCCTAATACTAGATCTCCTTGATATATATATAGGAGACAAAGGGTTACAATTATGATGAAAGGGTGTGTTAGCACTGAAAGTCACACTTTGACTACTAAAGTGTAAGCTCAGCACCCATCAAAATGTATGGAAGGTAATTTTGGTTTTGAATAGGTGGATCAACAAGATGGAGAAAGAAAAGGGAGAGGGCGGCAAACTGTAGATCAGTGGGCTACACCAATGGGCAATGGAGTCACAACCATTCTACTCATCGAAGGCACTAAAGCTGCTCAATAGAAAACAAGATTATATGTTGATAGGTGGAAGAATGAAGAAGGAAAATATAAGATAGAATGTTCATTAAACAGAGATCCTCTCAATTTAATGAATCAACAAATACTTAAATATAAACAATGACTGATGGGAAAAAAACAGTAGATCCTCTGTTGCTTAGGGATCCATAAATCATTGGTAGCCTTTGATCCTCAAATCTACAATATATTTGAATAAGAAGAAATATAAACAAAAGAGTTACAATCTGAAATCACAACTCTCATGAGTCTCCAATAGCAGTAATGCTTACAATCATAAAATGCCCATAGGCTTACAAATGAACACACACGGGAAACTGCCTACTCCTACTCTCTCTAGCCTCTCTTGGATCATGAATCCTCTTATCCAAGAGATCTCTTCTTCCTTCAATAGAAAATAGCATCCAAATAACCTTAGGAGGTCGAATCGCATCTCCTCCATTGGATTCTAAGCCTTGGATATAGTTGGAAACAATCAAAGAGACAAAAATCCAACAAACTGCTAATTTTCATGAATTTGTTGGAAGTCATTAATAAATTGTTTCCACCTCATTGCATGAGGCCTTTGATGGAGATAAAACTTAGGTGTAGGTGTCCATTAACATCTAACGTATTCTTCATAATCCATTTGAATCCTCCTTGATAGGTGGCAACCTCCTAACAAGGCGAATATCAAAACCATGGTCGCTACAAGAAATTTTGTAGCTCCGATGTAAAACAATGATGCACATTCGGTAGCTCCACTTCTATGTATAATATCTCTCAAACCATACCACATTTTAAAACACTGAGAGAGTTTTTTCTTATTTGGTATGTGATGAACAAAAACCTCCTCCAGTTTTCAAAAATACCTTCTCATTTGTTCATAATATAAGTTTTAAGTTAGTCACTCAAAACTGGCAGAAGCGTCCTTGCAAAATAACTCTGCACAATTTGGTCTCTGTCAAAATTTAGGTAGCACCCACCTGTGTGTCTGCGTGCAATTTGGTAGCGCCATCATAATTTACAGCTACATCACTTCAACCTTGACAGATTTGGTAGAATCTGAAATGACAATGGATTTGCTAACAACCTATGGAATTCACAATGTCATCATTACACTCCTTAACAGATTTTGTAGCATTTTAGGTAGTAAAATGGAAGACCATGCTATATAGACAATTCCGCAGCACCATGGCACTATGGAATGTCTATGATCTTTTGTATGATGATACTAATCAAGAACCTTGAGTTGATAGGTTAGAATCATGTATATGCATGTAGAGGTTATTTAGTTGCTTATGGAGAGGCAAGCCTCTTCTGGCTGCAAATTCTTGTGCTAATATAGGCTTTATGGGGGATAGAGTCCTCCCTGTGAGGCTCTAATAAATATTTTAGTTTCAATGCCTTATCCTAGGGATGCTCCCAACCTTTAACCTCTACAATCTGCTTTGATCTGTGACCTTCAACTGAAACTAAATGCAAATGAAAACTGAAACTCACAAAAATGATGAAAACGATGCTTGTCCAGCAAGCTTATTGCACACACCTACTCTAATTATTGGGAAAATGAAGCATTCAAGTTACATGAAACAACCAATGAAGCCATTTCATCATTTTTTCAACTATTTGAAGCTTTTAAATGTGCTTCCTTAAGCACCAAAGATAATTCCTACTTGAAGGCACGTCAAAGAAACATTTGGCAATACACTTTCCATTGAAGAAATCAGTGAGCCTAGGCTCACTTGCTGCTTGCAGACATGATGCAAATGGATCCTGAAAAACATCATCAATACTTTCTCCTATGACATTGCTTTGTGTAAAAAGGAAAAGTATTGCATTAGGTCCTTCCTCCACTATGCTTGGTTGTTGCATTGCTTGTTGATTTTATGATTCATTCTCAATGCATATGGCCTTGGTCCACTCCTGGTCATGAGGTGTATTAGGAAAAAGGCTTAGTGATTCTTGTCTTTCTTTAATTTCATCCTCTCTTATCTGCTCACATGGCATTTGATCTTGGCTTCTTGATGAAACTGAGCTTGTGTCTTCAAGAGGAATAGGGGGTTGATAGGGCAGTTCATCACAATTAGAAGTGCTTGGGAAACTACATTGTTCTGTCTTATCTTCTGATTGTGAGGGATATTCATCATATCTTGGCTTATGGTCCCAATTTCTTAGTTTTTCACCTTCTAAACTTATATTATCATCTTTTTCTTCCTTTTCAGCAACAAAAATATGACATGAGGGTTGAAACAAGCTATTGTTGCTTTGATGGGAAGGGTACTTCTCTGATATAAGGTCTTCAACAAACTGTTCATGGAAATCATATTCATAATCATCATACAAAGGTGAATCAATGACCATTTGACTATTAATGGTTGAGGGGATTAGTACAATAGCTGGGACAGCTGGTTGTTCAGGGAAAACATCCTCATAGTCATCAAAACTTGACAAATCATGGCACATTGGTTCATTAACAATAGGAGGGATTACAACAACAACTGGTAAGCTATGAATTTGTTCATGACAAGTTGAAACACTATCCTCATGATGAAATAAATCTGAACCTAACATGACATCTTGACTTAAAGAATCGAGAAAAGGAGGAGAAAAGGAAATGATGGATTGTCCATATTGATCTTTCTCTTAGGGACCTAGATTTTGACATGAATGATGTATTTGTTCTTACAAATTAGGAAAAGCATTATGAAACTCATCATCTAAGTCTTTCTCTCTGCAATCATCCCCTTCATCATCACTGCTAGAGGAATCACTTGTTGTCATTGTTGAATCCTGAATATATGATGCATAACCCTCACAACAATTCTAAAAAAATCTTTTAGTTGGATAAATTATCTTGCAATGAGAATAAAAAACATCATGAAAGTTCTTCAAAGAGGAAATACTAGAAGTGGGGAGTGTTCTATACCATTTCCTCGCATAGCCTTCCAATGAATACATGAACATTTTCATTAATATATCTTGATGATGGATGTCAAGTTGTTGCATCAAAGCATGAAATCCATGAACATGCTCAACAGGGTTGTCATTCTCATCTTCATAAAATCTGGGCAACAAATCTTGCCATTCATCAATTTGAGGCACATGATGTGGATAACCGTCTATGGCTAAGAAATTGAGTGGGGCAAACCTCCTGGATAGGATAGCCTTCATAGCCATTTAATTTGTCTCATTCCAGTGGAGTCAGCAACGGATTCTGAACAATGGAGTCGCCATGGTGAATGTGCAGTCTTGAAGGTGTCCAACTTTAGTCACCATCTAAAGATGGAGTTTTGCAGTGTCGTTCTTCCCATGGAGATTTTCAATCTGCTCAAATTCGTCCTTGGCAACGACGCCAAAAATGTTAGCACTGAAATTCACACTTTGACTGCTAAAGTGTAAGCTCAGCACCCATCAGAATGTATGGAAGGTAATTTTAGTTTTGAATAGGTGGATCAGCAAGATGGAGAAAGAAAAGGGAGAGGGAAGCAAACTGCAGATCAATAGGCTACACCAATGGGCAATGGAGTCACAAACATTCTACTCATCGAAGGCACTAAAGCTGCTCAACAGAAAACAAGATTATATGCCAATAGGTGGAAGAATGAAGAATGAAAACATAAGATAGAATGTTCATTAAACATATATCCTCTCAATTTAATGAATCAACAAATACTTGAATATAAACAATGACCGATGGGCAAGAAATAATAGATCCTATGTTGCTTAGGGATCTATAAATCATTGGCAACCTTTGATACTCAAATATGCAATATATTCTAATAAGAAGAAATATAAACAAAAGATTTACAATCTGAAATAACAACTCTCATGAGTCTCCAATAACAATAATGCTTACAATCATAAAATGCCCACAGGCTTACAAATGAACACACATAGGAAACGACCTACTCCTACTCTCTCTAGCCTCTCTTGGCTCATGAATCCTCTTCTCCAAGATATCTCTCCTTCCTTAAATAGAAAATAGAATCCAAATAAACTTAGGAGGTTGAATCCCATATCCTCCATTGGATTCTAAGCCTTGGAGATAGGTGACAACAATCAAAGAGACAAAAATCCAACAAACTGCTAATTTTTAGGAATTTGTTGGAATTCATTAATAAATTGTTTCCACCTCATTGCATGAGGCCTTTGATGGAGCTAAAACTTAGGTGCGGGTGTCCCTTGACATCTAATTGATGTTTGAGAATCCATTTGAATCCTCCTTGATAGGTGGAAACCTCCCAACAAGGTGAATATCAAAACCATGACCGCTACAGGAAATTTTGTAGCGTCATTGTAAAATAGTTATGCACATTCGGTAGTGCCACTTATATGTCTAATATATCTCAAACCATACCACATTTTGAAAAACCAATAGAGGATTTTGTTATTTGGTATGTGATGAACAAAAACCTCCTCCAGTTTTCAAAAATACCTTCTCATTTGTTCATAATCCAAGTTTTAAGTTAGTCACTCAAAACTGGCAGAAGTGTCCTTACAAAATAACTCTGCACAATTTGGTCTCTGTCAAAATTTCGGTAGTGCCCGCCTGTGTGTCTACATGCAATTTGGTAGAGCCATCATAAATCGCAGATACATCACTTCAACTTTGACATATTTGGTATCATCCAACATGAAAACGGATTTGGTAAGAACCTATGGAATTCATAGTGCCATCATTACACTGCTTAACAGATTTGGTAGCATTTTAGGTAGTAAAATGGAAAACCATGCTATATAGACAATTCCGCAGTGCCATGGTGCTATGGAATGTCTTTTCTCTTCTATATGATGAGACTAATCAAGAACCTTGAGTTGATAGGTTAGAATCCTGTATATGCATGTAGAGGTTATTTAGTTGCTTATGGAGAGGCAAGCCTCTTCTGGTTGCAAATTCTTGTGCTAACAGGGTACAATGAAGGGTTCTAGATGACCTACTAGAAACGTAATAATTAAATATATAAGTCTTAATAAGGGGCTTTATACATAACATGGGGCTTTGTCTCGAGCTTAAAAACACATCCCTTGCATTTGATGAAACACGAGAATTTTTCAACAAATATAGATGGGCCATAGATTTAACATTTTCTACAAGTCTATCTTTATAGGGTTGTCTACAAATAACTATACAACAAGCAAGTTCATCATTTTCATATATTTGCAATCGAAATTTCCTATGTTTGTAAAACGTTTTGCTTGAGGTTCCCATTGCTTTTTCCATCTGTTGTGTCAAATGATCTTTTATATTTCTATATAATCCAACTAAATTTTGTATTATTCTACGTGAAACACTGACATCTTTTTTTCTAGATTTTCCAAGTTATTTAAATGCACCGATGCTCACCTTTCTTCCTAAGATGCCTTGTTTCTAGTGCTCTACACCAACTTGGATATCCCCATTGGTGGATTCCACACATTTCCAAATTTTAGAAATTACCATGAATTTCCATTTCCTCTCAATGGTGCAACCATAACTCCTTGGGACAAAAGAGACCAAGTAAATTATTATTTTTTTTCCTGGGAATACAACACGGGAAACCCCCGAGTACTTTCCCACATTTCATGGATGGTAAACAGGGTAAATCGTTCGACCTGATTGCGGTCCTAACCTGGTGGGGACATCAAGTGATGCCCTAAATAGACTCTTAGCTAGGGATTCAACCCCAGAACCTCATTCAAGAAAACAACAACACTCATCTACTTGAGCTAACCCACCGGGCTACCAAGTAAATTATTTATTACCTTCCTATTTTCATTTTCATCCAATCAAAATTAGAATTTAGCTTGAAATGTGACATTTTTTAAAAAAAAACTCCAATTTCACGTAGTGCACCTGAACGGTTCGGCTCACTCTGAAGCAGTATGTATCGTGTTAAATTCATAGTGAGCACCTCTGACGGTTCGTCTCATATATGTACACATTGGTGTTGTTCAAACAAGCACACCACAATAAATTATTAAAAAAAAAAGCTGGTGCATCCTTTAGAATGCCTCGAAACTGGCACACAATGGGCTTCTACCCTCACCGGTATATTTCACTTCATTAACCGCACTACTAGCTCAACGATATATAAAATTTAACCTAGCAGTGCACCAAGTTTAACCAACCACACTGGGGCGTACCTGAAAAATAACACCCCGACATTTCAATGTTCAAATGCATCGCCATACTTTATAAAAAAAAAATACACGCACAGAATAAATTTCACCAATGTCGTTGAACATTATGCACCCATGCACTTCACCACCACTAACATAATGATTTATAAAATTTAATGTAGCAGTGCAACCATTTTATTCCAACGCACCGGTATTGTATACAGAAACACACAGGGACACATATTGCCCAAATTTTCATAGTGGGGCATCTCATTGGATGTCTCATTCCTAATGCTCTATCCTTTAAAATGCACCGAGGTACAAAACACATGTTCTCCACTATCATGATGGTATTGGTACATTAATAGTAACACACCACACCGCTTCAACTATGATAATGAAGTTTAGCTTAGAGGTGCCCATAAGTCCAACAAACGCATCGGTGTCATAAAGACAACGTCACTGGTAGACAACATGTCGGTGCTATGGTAGACACGGTGCACCGGTGCTTTCAGTTTAACAAAGGGTGTCATGGATTTACACGCTATAAATTTTAGCATTGTGGTGTCTCTATCAAAGAAATGACCTGATGTTTTTAAAAGAACTGAACCAACATGGTTAAAAGCATTGATTCAGTGTGGATCATTATATGGGACACACCTCTTAGCGGTGCTATTGTTTTGATATAGAGCACCATTCTCAGGGAGTATGTTCTGTTGGCAGTGCACCAGTTAATTTTAAAGATATTTTTGAAAAAAAAAATAGTTTTGCGTTGTTTTAAATATACATCATTTATATATATTTGTTTTATAATTTCAGTTTAGTTTATTTGTATATATGTGTATAAGAATATTTTTATGTCAATTAGATATGAAAATGACGAGAGGAGGAGGAGGTGGAGTGGCGACAGGTTGAGACACACACATTTGTGCGTGAGTGGGAGGCCAGGGAGAGGGATAGGGAGTTGTGACCTCTCCCTTTTTCAAAGTAGAAAAAATACCTTTTGATGGATATTAGCCTCCTGAAATTTTATCAGGAGGGTACATCCCTTACAGGGAAGTTTGCATTGTTATAAAAATTGATCCATCACTGGGATCATGCGAGACAGGGGTTCAAGGTCGATCCCAATCTGTGGTATCATCCCACGGAGGAGGACGTCTATTTCATCATTGGTTTGTCTAGGAGGGGGGTGTATTTTCCCCATTTTCCTATGTTACTACTCATTGTTGTAAAAGAGACTCAGTTGGCATATGTGCAAAGATATTCCAGTCTGCATATTCTCTAGGATTTGAAGTTTCAGGTTTGTGGTGGTCAGTTGCGTATAGGTGCATTTCAGAGACAAGATGTTAGGTGCTTGTGTCATATGCTCTCATCACTGTCGCAATATAGCTCTGATGGGAAACACATTAGTTTCTCTATGTTGTATTATATAGATAGTTTATTATAGGATCCCCGATTGATTAGGTGGGTGGATGTTTTTTTGAGACAATTTTGTCATGCATTAGATCACTATCACTCTATTTTGTCTGGCATGAGATTCTTCCCATTTGCGTCTAATTTGTATACACTGTTTTTAGAGATTTTTCATGCCACTCGGACAACGGTGCCCCGCTTTCCTTCTAGGACTATGTTTGATGTGCATATGCACATGTGGGGTAAGTTTATGCCCAAGAGGGGCTAGTCCGAGTTTCCCATTACTCTAGTGGGAAAGGAGGTATTTGATTTATTGTCTAGAGAGGATGATCATGTCCTCGATATTGTAGAGTAATCTTACATGGGTATAGATTGGAGAGAATGTGCAAACATCTGATTTATAGCAGAGGATCCACTAGATGAGAGAGGTAATATTATCATTTTGTTTTAATCAATCTATTTGCATATTTTTATGTCTTATTTAATGCACATGTAATTTATTGTAACATTTTGTTTCAATTATCTTATTATTATTATCTATTGTTTTGCAGATATTGGCACATATGTTGGGGATGCGCCTCCCCAACATGAGGATGAGGTGATGGAGGAGGCAGAGTGTTGATGTTGCTCCAGTTGGAAGCATCGGGTAGACAATCTCCCAAATTGATCATGTTGATTTGACCAAGTGAAATGACTCATTCACTTACAAAGATTTGCTAATGGTGAATGGCCCATACATAGTCTTTCTCCTGGCAAGGAGTGGATAGACTCAAGTTTCTCTCACATTTTCTGCTCCAGGATGGAGTGATATTTATTAATTAGACATGCATGTGAGGAAATAATCATTAACATAAATATAATATATAGATAATATATTTATAATATAATGTATAAATATAAATAATCAATAATTAATTAATTAATGAAAAGATAATAATGGAAAAGATAATATATGTCGGGGCCCTCAATTGTAATATATCATCTCATATAATATTTTACTTACAACAAGTTCTCATCAAGTCCGTTAAGTCTTGTTTTGATTTCCAATGTATAATTATTCTATGATAATAGTAGCATTTAAATCATAAGGAAATAATTATCAAGATCTAAAAATAGAAAATTGAACATGGTATCAGAGATTTTCATTTAGATTTCTTCCTCAAATTTTTATTTCATATTCTCAACATCATTTCGTGTTGTGAGACCCATTCTTTGTTCTTGATCTTCTACTAATTCTTTTATGAAACTAGTTAAAATCTTCCAGTGCCACATAGTTGATATATTGAGCAGATTTGGTATGATCGATTGCAAGTCCATGGCTATACCTATGATGACAAATTTGAAGAAGCTTATTTATTTCACTTCATATTCAGATCTGGTGGATCCCACTATGTACAGGCATTTGAATGGATCCTTGATGTACCTGGTTAACACCAGGCCAAATATTTTCTTTCCAATGAACACCCTAAGCCAGTTCATGGTTGAACCAAGGCACTTCCATTGGATCGCAACAAAGCATGTGTTGAGGTACCTGCATGATACAGTTGGATATGGTTTGAGATATGTGTTGAGGTTGCAGGGATATACTGATTCTGATTGGGCAGGGATTGAAATGGACAGAAAGAGCACCTCGAGGTGTTTCTTCAGCTTATGATAAGCTATGATATCCTAGTTTAGCAGGAAGAAGACTTCTATAGTACTCAATACAACATAAGAGGAGTATATCGTAGCCAGTGTCGCATGTCCTAAAGCAGTATGGCTTTGGAAACTTCTTGCGGGACTATTTGATCAAGAGCTAGAGATGACCTTAATACATCATGATAATAAAAGTTGTGTCAAGCTTTCGGAAAATCCAATATTTCAAGAAAATTCAAAGCTCATTGAGATCAAATATCACTTCATTTGAGTCATGGTACAAAAGGGAGCATTAAATCTCTAGTACATATCCACATATGAGCAAATTCTGGACATTCACACCAAGCCTTTGTCTAAGAAAAAGTTTGTATACTTCATAGACAAGCTTGGTGTGATGCAAAATGTCTCCCTGTCTAAGAGGGAGTGTTGATGTTTCTCCTGTTAGCGGTATCAGGAAGACATTCTCCCAGATTGGTCATGCCGATTTGTCCAAGGGAAATGATTCATTCACTCATGGATCTTTGCTAGTGGTGAATGGCCCAGGCGTAGTCTTTCTCCTAACGAGGAGTGGATAGAGTTGAGGTTCTCTCACATTACTTGCTCCAGGATGGAGTGATCTATATTAATTAGACATGCATGTGAGGAAACAATCATCAACATAAATATAATATATAAATAATATATTTATAATATAATGTATAAATATGAAAGGTGGCGATCTGATGGATATGGGAGGAGAGATGGAGCAAGCTAAAGGAGTTGGTTAGGGTTTTGGAGAATTTTCTGGTGGGAAAGGTATGGTTTAGAAGTGTTTAGGGTGTAAATAATGGGGACGGGCGGTCTGGATGTTGCGGTGGAAGTAGCTAAGATGAAGGAAACAAAAAAATCATTTAAGGATGTGGTAAATGGAGGGAAAAACAAGCATCCAGATGACGTCTTGATGGAAGGGATTGTTCAAAGAAAGAAAATATATTACCAACCTACAAATAAAATAGGTACGAGCAACAAGCCTCACAAAAAATTAAAGAATGGTTGTCTGGCTAAAACGATGGAGAACCTGAGGTACGAGGTTACCTCACCGCTGGTGGGAGACTATATTCAATATATGAAATACCATGCAGTAATTGGAAAATTCATGGGGATATGGCCCTCAATAAAGGAATTACTAGTGTGGATAAAATCGAGATGGAAAGTCAAAGGTGACATAAGCTTAAAACTTGAGTCCAAGGTAATTTTTACAGCAATATTCACCTGCTCAGAAGACAAAAACGTAATCTTTGATGAAGTCCCGTATTTATTTAAATCCATAGGGCTCCACCTTAGGTACTAGTTAGATCATTTTTCCCCAGAAAAGGAGGACTTCACAACTTCCCCAGTTTGGATCAGAATTTACTTCCTACCATAGGAGTTATGGCACCTAGAAGCCCTAGAAGTAATAGGAAACATGTTGGATTCTTTTGTCAAAATCTTGGAGATAACAAAAGTATCCAAGTATACATCCTATGCAAGAATATGCATTTATGAATGTGGTGGAAACACTACTAGACTCAAGCAATATATCATTCCAAGACGAAGAATGGGTCCAACCAATATACTATGAGCATATCCCGTTCAGATATAGGATGTCATGAACATGGGCACCTATTCAGAGACTTACCTCAAAACATAACCCAGATGAACAACAAAGGAAAGGAGGAGAAGGACACAAAAGGCTTCGTAAATAAATCCAATGAAAGAAAGGTGGGATGTAGAGGAAATAAAAATCAATGGGATGGGGCTGGGAAAGATGAAAATAGTTTCCATATCTTAGAAAAAAAAGAATACATGGATGAAACACGGGAAGGAAAGAACCAAGGGACAAAGAAAGAACAACCCAACCAATCAATCACCGAGTCCAAGCAGGAGGACATACAAAAAAATAGACGAACAGAGTCCAGCATGAAAAACCCAGGAAAGGAGATGGGAGAAATCCAGATGCAAGAGTTGGAGGCACCAGAAAACTCCTAAAAATAAATAGCAAAGGAGGACCACAACCAAGCATCAGAATCAGAATATATGGAAGTAGACATCTAAGCATTGATTTCGGTCCATTGGGGAGAAAGAGATTAATAGTATGCAGGTGAGACAACTTCGTTGGCTCCAAAGTGAACTACTCAAAAGATAAAGAAAAGAACAAATGCAGGACAACCCAACCTCCTCTTCAGGGGATCTAGCATAAAATCAAATCCACTGAAGAACACTAAGAAATAAGGAGGGGATAAGAGGAAAAAATGTGGAAATCCCCATAAGAAATTTCTCGAAGAAATTGGTGCTCTTCTTATTGACTTGGGATAGGTAGTGGGACTACCAGACAGGTACTTCCTACCCCAATCCAAAAGTTAAATATGAAGATATTCTCATGGAATACTAGGGATCTTAATGCCATTTCCAAACACATAATCCTTAGGACTAAACTAAAACAAGAAAACATGGATCTAGTAATTTTGCAAGAAACCAAGTGTGATAGGAAAAGTATGGAGCTAATATCCAGGAAGATATGGAAACCTTGTGAATTCATATGCTCTGAAGCAAATGGGGCCTCCAGCGGGCTTACCTTCTTGTGGAACCCGAGCAAACTTAAAGTGGAGCTGATATACAAATCTAAAAGGATAATAACCATATCCTACAAGATCTTAGGATTGATGAAACATGGGATATTTACTCAGGTCTACATACCCCAATCCTCAGCTAAAAAGGGAAAATTATTGAGAGAGCTCTCTACTTTAGAAATAATTATGAAGGAGCAACAATGGATAGTTGGAGGGGACTTCAATATGATAACCTCCTTATAATATAAGAAAGGGTGTATTGGTCGCATGAACTATGAATACAAAACATTCAAAGAATTAATTGATCAACTACGCCTGATAGACATCATCTCGTCAGAAGGCCAGTTTACCTTGAGTAATAAAAGAGGAGGGAAGCATCACATTGAATAAAGACTCGATAGATTCCTGGTCTCAGAAACCTTATACCAAACTAGGCAAGCAATAGGGGGGAGAGATCCAACCTATTTACGGATCTGACCATTGGCCCATTTCTTTTAAATGGTTGGATGAGCTCTTCCCCCACCCCAAACCATTTAGATTTGAGAAATTTTGGACCCGACATCCAAAATTCATGCAAAAAATAAAAGAGTGATGGGGAGAGAACCATAATATATGTGGAACAAATATGTACCAGTTCCAACAAAAGTTGAGACATATAAAAACTAGCCTAAAGAAGTGGAATAAGAGGTCTTTGGGAACATCCAGGAAGAAAAAAGAAACTTGGAGGTGGATATGGAACAAGTGTAGGGAAAAATAAGCCAAGAAGGCTAGTCAACAAAACTACAACATCTGGAATCAATCCTTAGAAGGGAGCTGGTTGAAAGAGACCAACAAGAAGAAATCATGTTCCAACAGAAATCCAGGATGCTCTGGCTCAAAGAGGGAGACAAGAATAACAAATTCTTCAATAATTCCCTTCTAGAGTGAAGGAACCAGAATTGGATTCACTCTTTGAAAATGGAAGAAGGGGTGATGGTTTAAAGGCATGAAGAAATTGAACAAAATCTCATAATTTACTTTAGTGATATGTTTTTTGGTCCCCCTCAAGATACGAGGGAAGCCATTGACCTCATCAAAAACAGTATTCTGAAGCTATTCTCTGAAGATCACAACAAAAGCCTTCTAAGAGAGGTGACTCTGTCGGAGGTGGAAGCGATTGTGAAACAAATTCCACAAGGGAAGGATCCTGGGCCAGATGGCTTCACAAAAAATTTCTTCCAAGCTTGTAGGAGTATTATTGGCAAATATTTTTGGGAAGTAGTGGAATAATCCAAGACCTATCAAATAGTCTTGAAAGCCTTCAATGAAAACCTCCTAGCTTTGATCCCAAAGGAAAAGGAAGCTAACTCAGCAGATAAGTAATTATATACAAAATTATTACAAAAATCATTTCTAATAGACTAAAGCCTATCCTACAAGAAATTATCTCCCCAAAACAAGGGGGTTTTGTAGAAGGTAGGAAAATTCTTGATGGCATTGTAGTTTCCCACAAAAACCATACACTCTTTTCAAAGTAGGAAAAAACATGGGATGCTTCTAAATCTTAATCTGTCTAAAGCTTATGAAAAAATAAATTGCAACTTTTTAAGAGCCATTCTAGGGGATTTTGGCTTCGATCTTTTCTGGATTCATTGGATTCTGAACTTGAATTCTTTGGATCTTGAACTTGAATTCCTTGAATTTCTTCTCTATTTTTGTAAATAAATCCCCCTATCCCACATTCAAAGCTTCCTTGGGGTTAAGGCAGGGAGATCTCTTGCCCCCCTACCTCTTCATTATTCTCGTTGAAGGTCTAGGGAGATTCCTGAAGAAAACACTTAGGGAAGGTCACCTGAAAGGTCTCGTTATTTCCCCTCAAACTAATCCCTTGTCTTATATTAAGTTTATCGATTACACCCTTCTCTTGGGTAAACCCACAGTACAAGAAGCTAGTTCCATCAAGAAAATTCTATATGTCTTCCTCACAGCCTCAGGCATGCATCTCAACCTAGAAAAATCCAACATTTTCTATTTAACACCCTAGAAATCACTCAACAAAGAATTACAAGAATTTTGGGCTTTCAATGATCCTCTCTACCCTCACGATACCTTGGGGCCCCCTTATGGACGAATCTCTAAGAAATTCAAGAGGGAAAGAGATTATGTCTAAAATGGAAGACAAGCTCAATAGTTGGACCCATAAATTCCTCTCTTTGCCAGGAATAATTTTGCTAATCAAGTTATTTTTAATGGCTATGTCGACTTATCTTTTCTTAGTTCTGGAAGCACCCGTGCACATCTTTCAGAAAATCTGATCCACACAAAGAAAATT
This sequence comes from Picea engelmannii, assembly GCA_009831015.1. Classification (NCBI taxonomy): domain Eukaryota; kingdom Viridiplantae; phylum Streptophyta; class Pinopsida; order Pinales; family Pinaceae; genus Picea; species Picea engelmannii. Next base: position 228,879 of record ML797649.1, read on the forward strand.
TTTATGGGGAGGAACGAAAAGAGAAAAACAAATGGGCCTTGATAGCCTGGGAGAGATTGTGTGAGCCAAAATCTAGGGCAGAATTAGGACTAAAAGACCCCCAGAGGTTGGGCCAGGCCTGGCAACAAAAATATTTTGGAAATGGACCAAAATCCCAGAGGTTCTATGGGAAAATATTTGGTAGGGGAAATATTCCAGAGACATCCCCCCTCAAGACTAGATTAGAATGGAGGGAGATAGACTGGGCTCGATAATCTAGAATTATGCTTGGAAAAACCGGGCATTGGTGCAAAATCAAAGCTTTTGGGAGCTACATGATGGTCAGTCGACCCTTTTCTGGGAGGATGGATGGGAGAAGCGACCAACGCTAAGCTCAAATGAATGACTACACATAGTCAAATACAAGATGATTGAGATAGGTCGAACAAAGGTTTCTCAATACTAGGAGGACAATCGGCATCATATCATAGGTAGAACAAGATCTGCGATGCAACCAGTCGATCGACCAATAGAATGGAACAAGCCAGCTCACCAGGTCATGAAGGATATTCTCAAGGACTACCCCCCTCCCCTTAGGCAGGGCCATGACATCCTTATATGGGGGAGAAAGGGGGATGGTAACTGGTAGGGTCCTATAATTATAGAAGATCTGATGATTCAAATATCATTTGTGGGTCTCATGATGAAGTTCATGGCTTGTTGGTCTCTCGGTTGTTTCCATTTCCCCCTCCATCCATTTAACCAGATCCTCCATCACCCTGCTGCATCCTTCATCCACCATTGCGCCCTTCAGTCCCTCACCCTTCATTCCTTCACCCCTTCGCCAATTTTATCCCTACATGAATAAACAAACTTAGGTTAAAAGAAAAATCAATTGGTTAATAATGTTAGTAATAAGTTTAGTATAGTTAGAATAGGTTAGAATAATTAATAATTAAGTTAGTGTTTAGGTTAATTTAGGTTAATATTAAACATTAAAAATAAAGCAATATTAATAAAAATTATAATAAACATATATATTAAAACATATGAAATATAATAAAAACATATATTAAAAAAAACCAAACACAAATAAATTAAAATAAATAAAACATACATTAAATAAAAATGACACATAATAAAACGTAAACACAAGAGTTAAAAAATAAAAATAAAACATAAAAAACATATAATACTTAACAATAAACAAAAAATCAAAATCAAATAAATTAAAACACTCATGCAGTCCCATACATATCAGATGCCCCCCTCACATCCCATCAATACCAAGGGGGTCCGATAAGTGGTATTGGGAGGGACACTTGTCACCTCCAGGTAAAATCATACCCCTCCCTTCTAATACCACTTACCACCTTAGGGGGGTCCGATATACCGCTTACCTCTCCAAAACTGCCCTCCCCCAATTTCACAAAACCGTTGTTTTTCTAGTTTTGACCAGTTGTCTTCCGAAGCCGATTCTGGGAAAATGGAAACGAATTTTAAAAACCTGAGAGAGGTTTTTTTTCAGAACAGGCTGAAGAAAAAAACATCTTCCCGATTTTTTATAGGTGCCACCATCTAGGAGAATCGAAGTTATCTTTCAGCCTCATTTTTCAGATTTTTGGTTCTCTCTGTTTCAGTCCTGATTTTGCGGGAGCTGTTTCGGTGAGATGGAGACGAAATTGGAGAAACAGAAGGCGTTTTTTGTCCAAAACATGCTCAAATAAATTAAACTCCTACTGTTTTTTCACATGTGTCACCGATTGGGAGAAACAAATGTCTGAGCGTACCCCTATTTTCAGCAGATTTGGCCAAATTTGCAATTCCGGATTTTTGGGGGTTTGTTTCTATTTTTGGCCGAAGTGGTCGAATTCGACCCCCTGAGCCTGGGGAGAGTTGGTTTTATATATTATAATAAGAAAATGTGGAAGGGTTTATTATTGATAAATGGGGAGAGTTGCTTATATATTATGAGTTGGTTTGAAGGTCCAGGCGGTTCACCAAACACTTACAGTTCGAGAGGATATTCTTCGTACCCTTAAAGAGAACTTGGTCATGGAAAAAAATCGCATGAAGCAACAAGAAGATCAAGGTCTCTCTGAACGTCAATTTGCAGAAGGGGATCAGGTGTTTCTGCTACTGCAGCCATACAAGCAAACTTCCCTCAAGGCTGAGCAGTGTCAGAAGCTAGCGCCCAAATTTTATGGTCCTTATACAGTTCTCAAACATGTGGGACAAGTCGCATATCAGTTAGCTCTGCCCAGTCAGTCGAAGCTACATCTAGTTTTTCATATTTCATGCTTAAAGAAGGTGATTGGACCAGCGTGAGCGTCACCTACGCCAGCAAACCATCAAGGAAGTGCTAGTCCAGTGGAAAGATACGAATCCAACAGATGCCACTTGGGAACCAGCTTCCATTCTGCAGCAGTTTCCTCATCTCAAGCCTTGAGGAAAAGGTTGTTTTTAAGGGGGCAGACATGTTAGGGTCCTAACCCGCACATAGGTATATTAATATATTCGGATGTAATAAAGGTCAATATTAATAAGTCCTTTCAATTAAATAGAATAAGGCGGATGTAAGAAGACCTAATAGAAGCTTTCGCTTCTAGAAGGATCTTCCTCTAGATGCTTCTCTTGATAGATATTTTGTATAAATAAGGGTCGAGGGTATGAAAACCCTAGCTTGGAGATTATTGTAACAGAGCATTGCTCGATTGTAGGTTGCCCCCTCGAAGAGGCCTGTGAACATTGCTTCTGAATCAAAGTGTTATTTCTATTGTTGTTCTTATATCATTTATGTGTTATTGTGGAGATTATGCTGGATATTTTACTGTTATTCTTCCATTTCTAGCATTTTATTTTTGTTCTGCATATTTATATATATGGTATCTTGCAAAATGATACTTGATATACAAAATCTTGCACCATGGGAATAGATAAACTTAAAGCCTCCTACACCAAAAAACAATTCAAGGGAGGAGAACCAAAGATGGCACCATTCTTTAGTATATCACTGAAGAAATCTCCACCCAAATTTCCATGAGAAGGGATACGGTCAGATTTGTCATGCCCATTAGTTGAAACTTTGCTAACTCACATGGGTGGCACTCTAGAGATCCTAATGTTAGCCTCATCATGGCTCATATTTCCATTGGCACCAAACGCAGTATGAGAAGACAATACTGCTACCATAGAAGGGTATGAAAACACAATAAGCTCCACACCTAGAGAAATGTGTTGAGAACTATTGAAGAATATCCTTCGAGAATGACTAGGGAAAATACCTAGCTACCACCTCCTTGCACGGGGAGAGCATTGCAGAGCTGGAGTGTTGGAACCCTAACCTTATGTCTTTTTCTCTTAAGATTTCCTATTACAACCTCGTAAAGTGTATAAACATCCCTAATTTTTAGAATATTAAAAATGACTCTAGGTCTCATTTTTAGAATATTAAAAACGACTTTAGATCTCATGTTAAAATCCACCAAAAAAATGGGCACTAAGTTTGAGGGCGACCACTCTTAGGTGATGACAGTTGTAGGTAACGATGGTGCAATTGCACAAGGGGACTGCGCGACTCCAAACGACCATCGAATGATGAGGATTGTTTGTGATGAGCTTCTTGAATGTCAATATTGATTGATGATCATCATGAAATGAATGAACAAAGGAAGAGAAGAACATAGTTACCTACTTGACAATAACTATGACCTCAAAATGAGAACTTTATTCATAAAAACCCATATTTTTGGGTCAAAAACATCAAAATCAACCCCCAAATGAAAAATTGGTGCTATTAAAATCACCCCTTTTTTTAGGTTAAAATTACAACATTTTCCAACCATGGTCTTAAATCCATCTAAAGTTATAATTAAAAACCTTAAAATTAATTCTCAAATCGAAAATTGGTGCTCCCAAAATCACCCCATTTTTTTTTTAATTTTGGGGTTGAAACTACAACTTGTTTGAAATCATGGCCTTGACAACCAATAGCATTGCAAACAAAAACATAAAAATCGATCCCCAAAATGAAAAGGAATGCTATCAGTAGCACCCTTTTTTTCGAGGCTAAAATTACTACTCATTTGAAACTGTGGTCTTTACCACCAGTACCATTATGAACAAAAATATTAAAATTGATCCCCGAATCAAAAAGTGGTAGCATTTGTTTTTTATTTCAAGGTTAAAATTACAACATGTTTGATACAGTGCTCTTGAAAATTGCTACCATTGTGAACCAAAACCTCAAAAAATCAACACTCGAATCAAATCATGGTGCTACCCACAACAACATTTTTTTTTTGTTTTGGACCTAAAATTGTAAAACTAAAGCAAAAAAATGATTTTTTTAAATAAACAAATAAATTTAAAAAAAAACATTTAAAATTTAAAAAAAAAATTAAAAGAAAATATTTTTGTATTTTAATAGAGAATTTAAAAAAAAAA
>ML797649.1:233714-267056 GCA_009831015.1 Picea engelmannii
ATATATATATATATATATATAACAAACATTCAATATTAAAAAAACACATTAACTTTAAAATAAAATAAAAAATTCTCCATTTCTAAAAAATCATTTTTTATTTAAAATGTTAGTTGTTGATTATTTTCAATTAAAAAAAAACATTTTTCCTTATTTTTGCAATTTTAGGTCCAAAAAAAAAATGGTGTGACAGATAACACCTTATTTTGATTTGACTGTTGATTTTGAAGTTTTGATTTGCAATGGCATCGGTTGTCAAAGCCATTGTATAAATTTGGTTGTAGTTTTAACCTCAAAGTAGAAAAGACATGCTACTAGTAGTGCCACTTTTTGACTCAGAGATCAATTTTAAGGTTTTTGTTTCTAATGATATTATGGAAATCAAGCACATAGAAACCAAAATAACTCGAAATAGTTCTTTGTATTATGTATTTAATGAGAAAGTGAAAGATTTTGTACATAGGATTACAAGGAAATTGAGTCAATCCACTTTATGAATGTGTGATGGACCAAGAAACAAAAAAAAGTGAAATAAGACAAAAAAGCATAAAATAATCTAAAGTCAAGTTGAATTTATTGATGTCCAATTTTAATATATATTTGGTCGTTATAAGCTAATATTTACTTTAACACTCTCTCATAATGGTCAATCTATTAACTACACCAAGCTTATCCCATAATTTTACATGTTTCTCTGGACCCAAAGACTTAGTGAGAATGTTTGTAGTTTGGTCCTCTATGAGATAGTATTGCAACTCAATAGATTCATCATCTACAAGTTATCTAATGAACTGGTAATGTACCTCAACATGTTTCAGGGGTGTTGGATCTTTTTATTGCTCCTTTCACTACTCCTCAATATTCTTCTTATATCAATGAAAGGGATATTGCATGTTGCTTCTTTCTAGCCGATGTGACTACACCCATGCCAAGGCTAAAAACATATACAGAAGTTATTGGAAATGTAATATGTTAAGAAAAAGGAATATGAAATGTCACAAGATGTGAATCGTCATCGGGAGTCCAGGAGACCTCTTGGAAGAGGAATCCAAAGGTCATAATGTTGTATTTATATATGTATCATATTAATGAATAATAAAATTCACACTTATCTGCATTTCGCTTGTTCCAACAGTGGTATTAGAGCTTGTAGTTCTTCGACCAAATGAGCTATGGTAGTTATCCATAACCAAGTCATCCATAAACATTTATGTCATCCTCTTCCTGCCAATTTGTCCTAGGCAATAATTGTGGTATCAAACAGTGGCCTGAGGTGTTTTCCATGCATGAGAAGAAACGCCAATGGAGTAAACTTACCTTCTTTGGTCGATTACCTATCTATCTGCTTGCATATGCACAGTCCCTCTATGCATAGCCACTCTACATTTCAGTCATTAGATATCTACATTCATGCCACAAATCATTAATTTCTGAGTCGAGTCTCTGCTAGGGTTTCTTCTTTGGTATTAGATTTCGCGCGGAGTAGTGACTCTCTTGTATCTAAGTCAAAAGAGTATAAGGTTACATGGGAGGAGAGGTGCACATGGATATGGAGGAACACACAAAAGGAGGGATTGTATTCTCCTCCATGAAATCGTTATCACTGTGATTTCATGAAGCTCGAAACCAGATATAAATCCTATGGGAGTCATGATGTTATTTTATGCTTGGGAAAGTCTCGCACCTACACATTTATAGGAGGGATGGCGTCATACTTAAGAAATGAGAATGATCAAAGGATTCATATAAAGAAATCGGGTTATTCTATTGAGTTGAAGAAACAGAAAAACCCTCAATTTTCACAACACGTAAGCAATTGTTCATATTTATTCAGATGATTTTTTATTTCCTTCTGATGGTTTATTCTATATTCCATGTGGTTTGGCAGAGCCTTTTTATCTTCTCTCTATCATTTAGTTAAATATGGGTACGCTCATTTAATTACTTGATATGTTTCGACCTGTAAATAATATATTATCGTGCCCACCCATCTCTAAACCTTTTTTAGATCTTTATGACTCATGCCCTTTGATTTGCATACCCAACAAAACACTTGCAGACACACGGGCAAGGGAACCTTCCTTTACACTAAGAAGTTGCTTATTTTTCCACAGGAATCACACTCATACCACCTCTCATCTCACGCTTAATGTGCTTATGGAGCACATTGTCCACTTAGTTGGACCATTATCACTCTTTTGGAGACACATCATTAGTTCACACTATCCACATCAACCCTTTCTCAACATTTTTCCCTAAGTAACCCATGCCTCACATGTGTGGGTCTAATGAAGGCGAGTGTTGTCATGTTGTACACAAACAATTGGTTCTCTAGATAACTGATGAGTTTTTCCATGAGTATAATATGTTGAGGGTGAGAGTAACCAGAGCAGGTTTAGAAGGTGCTCAATGCATGGTGAGAATTTTATCACAAAAACATCACCAACATCAACAAAATTTTGGTTTGGATGCAGAGGATGCTTTATCCAAGTTAAACAAGGTGGTATCTCTTTCAATGAGAGAAGGCACTTGCAACCCGTTATTATTTTCCTATAAGTATTTGTATTTCCATGTGTTCTTGTAGTCACATCAAACAAAGCAACATCACAAAGAGAACTTAAAGATTCTTCACAAAACCCTAAGTTTCTTATCTGTGCATTGTCAAATTGTTGTTGTTCTTGAATATCTTGCCGACGAAGTTTTGGAACTCGTTTCTCGAGACAACAAAAAGAATTATAGTTTTTGAATAACAATAAATTGCAAATAGTCTACTTGTAAAGTTTACTTGTGCTTTGTAAATGGGTGCATTTTCGGTAGAAGCAGACACCCTTCATTGTTGAGTTTGAATTGTCTAAGTTAGTTTAAATGGATCAAATTGAGGAATTATTAGAGTTATTGAACACTCTAATACTCTCTACTTATTACAATACAGTCACAACTAACAAAGAAACTCTGTAATTTGTTCTAACTTGTTTGCAATTTTCGCAAGAAAAAGTAGAAATACTTCAAACTCAGACTCATCTTCTTCATGATGCAATTGAACGAAAGAATCTTCAACATTCTAAACTAGTCCTTGTTCATAAAAACCCTCTTTTCGAAGAAGGTGATGATGTTGATTCAGACCAACAACCATCACAGGAGAAACTTAGTGAGACGGCTTCTGATTCAAGTACAGATGAAGTTCAGCTTCCTCTTTCCAAGACAATCATCAAACCTTAGAAAGAAATCAAGGACAATAAGCACAAAATGGGTATCAGATATGAAAAGGAAGTGGCCTTTCATATTCCTAACTGTATCAAGCCAATCCAATTCCAAAGTCATGGATTTCGTTGAGAAGATTCATACTCACCAGCTCCAGTTCAAGAGAAGATTATGAAATTCCAACATTGTTAGTGATTTGGCCACATTGAAGATCAGTGCTTCGGTATTAATCCTTGTGAACATTATGGAAAACATAACCATCCTTCATATAGATGTTCCAAAGGAAAGAAATATGCAAGAGTAAAGAACCACGATGGGTGGATCACCTCTTAGCAATGGTCATCAATAATCAAGAAAATGTATCAGTCATACTTAAGAATTCATTCTCGATTATTGATACATCTTGCAGTTGAAATATTTGCATCTTCTCACCTTGTACCCAACAGGGGGGGACAATATCAGTGATTGGCAGTCAGGCTTCAAGTTTTGAAGACCTATCAATCGAGCAATAACAAGTGAGCATGATTTGGTTTGTGGTCATCCCAAAGCCACTAGATTGGTTTGTGTTTTTCCTTAAACCGCCACTTAATAGAAGACTTACAACTTATGCCTAACAATGGTTTATGGTTTTCCTTAAACCTCCATTTAGTACAAGACTTTCAACTTCTTCTAGAGAACAATTTATGGTCATCTTTAAACCATCATTCAAGAGCACTTCCAATTAGCAGAAGACATCAACTTCCAACTTCTAGATAACTAAGGAAATGTTTTGGGAATCATTAAGCCCTAGAGCCAAGTTCTAGAGTTTGTGTTAATCCGTAAACCACCATATTGGTTTGTGGTGTTCCTTAAACCACCACCACCATTTAGTATATGGCATCATATTTTGTTATCTATTTGGTTTGTGTTCATCCCAAAACCACCATATTCATAGAGAACATTCATCCATTGGCAATTGTTCACTTCCATACTTCATCTCTCTTCTTGGACTCACATACACCCCTTCGGATTAAGGGGGGAATGTTGGAAACGTAATCCGTTAGGAAAAGGAATATGAAATCTCACAAGATTGTAACCGTCATCGGAAATCCAAGAGACCTATTAGAAGAAGAATCCAAAGGTCATAATGATGTATTTATACATGTATCATATTAATGAATAATGCAATTCACACTTATCTACATTTCATGTGTTCCAATGGAAGTCGATTTTCTATCATCGAAATAATCTATGCAATCTAAATGTGTCTACCTACATAGTTGAGGGTCTTTCCTTATGTTGTACAGAATGACAAAGTCAAGTGTCCCTTTCACATATCTCAACACTTTCTTCGTTGCAGTCCAGTTCTCTACCTTAGGTGTTGTTGTGAATCTAGAAATGAAGTTCATGGCACAACTCAAATCAAGTCTAGTGGTTGTAATATATATCAAACTACCCACTAGTTGTTTGTATAATAACTCATTAATTGTCTTAGAGTCAATCTTGGATGAAAGGTTCATCCCTTTCTCCATAGGTGTAGATGATATTTTGTAATCTATCATTCTAAATATGTAAAGAAAACTCCTGGCATATTTTGTTTGTGAGACAAAAATGTTGCTATTTGTTTTCCAAACTTCTACACCCAGACAATAGTGTAGGAGGCCTAAGTCAGTCATGTCAAAAGTTTTTATAATATTGGATTTCATATGTTTTGCAGCACTTCCCTCACTACCTATAATAATGATATCATCTACATATATGAATAGAAGGATGTTATCATTAACAAGTCTTTTGACATGCATATCAAAATTTGAAGGACTATGTTGGAACCCTTGTTCATCTAAGTATCTATCAATATTGATGTGTCATGCCATGGGTGCTTGATTCAAACCATATAGATCCTTCTTCAGTCTGCAAACCATATGCTCCTTCCCTGAAACCTGAAAACCTTGTGGTTGATACATGTACACCTCTTATTGTAAATTTTCATTAAGGAAGGCACTCTTCACGTCCATCTGATGGACCTTCCAGCCAAATTTTCCTACCATGTCTAGAACAAGTCAGATGGTGATCATATTTTTTGTAGGAGCAAAGGTCTCATCATAGTCAATGCCTTCTCGCTAAGAGAACATTTTGCAACCAACCATGATTTATACTTGTCAAGTGCACCATTTTCTTTGTACTTAAACTTGTACACCAATTTGCAACCAATGGGTTTCTTCCCTAGTGGAAGAGTTGTGAGGTCCCAAGTTTGATTTTTCATCAAACTCTCATGTTCAGTTGCCATGGAATTTTCCCATTCAGGTCTCCCTTTCTCCTCCTCAAACAATTATGGCTCATATGTTTCCTAAACATTGGACATCAGAGCAAAGTTGACCATGTTTGGTTTATGTTTTCTCTTTCATCTCGATGATTGACCCTCAATCATTTCACTTAACCGAACATCTCCAGTGGTGTTGTGCCACCACTTGGGTCTCTTCTTGGGATTCTCATCATCTTCACATGTATCAATATCATTTGATTGCTCTATGTCATCTGAATGTTGATTCAAGATATTTGCATCATAAATTACCGACCTAGAATACTCCTCATGCTCAAAATCCCCCCCCCCCCCTCAAGTGGATATGCCTGAAGCTTGACATTTGAATCTGTATCTACCATTGGATGCTTAATAATTTTTAATTCGGGAGAAGTGTGTAAAGGTCCAAATTCCTCATCAACAACAACATCTCTACTAAAACTCACCTTATTGGTGTCGATATCAACCAACCTATAGGATTTATGATTGTCGTTGTATCCTATGATCACCATATTTTTTCTCTTTGGATCTAACTTGGTTTACTTTTCATCTGGAATCCAAGTGTAGACAGTAGAACCATAGAATTTAAGATGACCAACTTTGGGCTTTATTCCATACCATGCTTCCTCTAGAGTCTTCTACTTCACCACCATTGTTGGAGATCTATTCAACAAGTGCATTGTTTTGAACACTACCTCAGCCCAAAACCTATTTAGAACACACATGTTCTGCAACATACACCTAGCCATCTCTGTGATAGTGTGGTTCCACCTTTCATTCACTCCATTCTTATGTGGAGTGTAAGGTGTAGTGAACTGTCTTTTGATCCCATGTTTAGCAAAAAAGTTATTGAATTCTTCGGAATAGAACTCACCACCATTATCAGGCCTAAGAGAGGTGATGTGACAACCTAACTCTTTTTCTACTAAGGATTTGAAAATTTGAAATTCATTAAACACTTTAGATTTCAATTTCAAAATACACACCCACATTTTCCTGTTATAATCCTCAATAAATAGAAGGAAATACTTGGCATCAGTGGTTGATGCCATGTTCATTAGTCCACAAATGTATGCATTAACCAGTTGAAGGACTCTTTGTGCTCTCCATGCTTTTCCTTCATCAAATGGTGTTATGTGTTTCTTCCTTGTTGGAAAGCTCCACAAACTCCCTGGATCTGTTGTTGAATGTTTGAAAGTCCATCTACCAGATTCTCTCATGCCAACTAAGAGAGGTAGGTCAAGTTGAAGTGTACATACCTTTGATTCCATAGTGTACTAATATTTGATGCACTCTTGGTTGCTAGTGCATGCCCTCTGACCTATCCAATATCCATCAGTCTAAACAATTTTTGGCCCTCAACACCAAGAGAAACAATCTTCTTGGTCTCCTGGTCAACTATGTAGCACTTGTGATTACTAAATTTGACATCTAGTTGGGGTTTGTTCCGCATAATATAACTAAATAAAAGCATATTAAGCTCCATACATGCACATAGTATACATTGAGGAAGATTGGCATTTTTTCTCCAAAGGAAATTTGCACATAATTTCCTTTTCCAACTACTGTATACTCCTCACTACCATCAAATATCAATGAATCCTTAGAAGAACAAGGCATGTGCTATGTCAACTAATTGTTCATATTGGTGAAATAATGTGATGCACCTAAATTGATGAACCAAGCAGATGACCTCGGATGATATGCTTGTGTCATGGCCATAAATGCATAGAAAAATGACTCCTTCTCCTCTGTATGTTATTCGACATGAGCCCACTACTAAGGCCCTCCCTGATTGGTTTTCTAGTCAACCAACCTCTTTCTGCAATGCTTCTTCATATGGATCTCCTTGCCACAATAATGACATTTAATGGTCTTGTGATCCATGGTGACATCCTCTCCACCGCTCTGTCTTGTGTTCTTATCCTATTTACCTTTTCCCTTTAATTTGGAAGTAAAGACCTACTCAGAACCCTCCGTCTCATGGCTACTACCAAACTGTTTCTTCCATTTGTCCTATTGTAAGAGCTTATTGCAAAAGTCATCAAACATCAAGTCAACATTCGTGGAACTGATGTTTAGGGTCTCAATAAAGCACTCATAAGCACGTGGTAAATTTCCTAGTGTGATTACCACCATATCTTCATCCTTCATATTTCGATCAATGGTCATCAATTGTTCTTGGATATTTTTTATCTCGAACAAAATCTCTTGTGATGCTCTTGGAGGGATGCATGCTCATATATCATCATCGAAAACAATGTGTTCTTTGGGAAAAGGCTCTACATTTGTTCGATGTCTCATGCAAATGTGTCCAGATCACCGATGAAGTCTTACCTATATGGACCTTGGTAAGCATATCATTTGTCACATACAACTTAATCAGCATCACAGGTTCTCTATCTTTCTCATCAAACTTATCCTAGTCTTTACCTGCAACTTCAGGCCAAGTAAGTTTACCAAGGACAATATTTTTTAGGCACGTGTACTAAAAAATGGTCAGCATCCGCTATTTCCATATGTTGTAATTCTTACCTTTGAACCTTTGACTCCCTTCTAGCATAATGTTGGGTAAATATGCCATTATAGGTAAAGGTTAAAAGTAACCAAAAAAAAAAAAGATTAATATGCTGAAAAACTTGCATATTTATAATAAATCTACCCCAAAATAGCGCAAAAATACATCGATCTAATAAAATCTAGTTTCATTGAAACCCTTTTGGTTCTTTGATGTGCTACGCTAGCGATCCATTGATATGTCTCTGTTTGCAGCAGTTCCTAGGTCTTCACACTCGCACAGACTTTATGGCACCCAAACTATTAAAGTCGCGAGAGTGGAAACCTTGTCTTTCAAAGGCCCAAAACTCTTGATACGGCTTCAAAAATATTGAAGACACAAAAGTGGAACCTTGTCTTTCAAAGGCCCGAGACTCTTGATACAACTTCTAGAATGTTGGGCTCTGATACCATATTACGAAAATCAATCACATAAAGAAACCAAGATAACTCAAAAGAGTTCTTTGTATTGTATATTTAATGAGAAAGTGAAATCCTTCTTATATATGATTACAAACAAGTCGAGTCAATCCACTTTATGAATGTAAGATAGATCAAGAAACACAATAAAGTGAAATAAGACATAAAAGCATAAAATAATCTAAAGTCAAGTTGAATTTATTAATGTCTAAGTCTAATATATAATTGACCATTATAAGCTAATATTTATTTTAATAGATACCAGTTGTCAAGGCTGTGATTTCAAACAAGTTGTAATTTTAACCTTGAAAAAAAAAGGTGCTACAAATAACACCAATTTTCATTTTGAGGGTCGATTTTAACAGTTTTGCTTGCAACTTTACAAATTATAGTTGCAAAATTTTGTAATTTTGACCTCAAAAAAGATGGGTGTTACTGGTGACAACACTTTTTGAAATGGGGTAAAAATAGTGACTAAATGTAACCTCTAAAAAGAAAGAAATCTTGAGAGTTCTCATAAAGTTAATAACTATGTTGGAAAAGGAAGTAATGAAAAAGAGAAACAACATAGTGCAAACAAAATAGAGAAATGATATGGTGCTTGATATGAAAATAGTGATGTGGGGAGAATGAAGGAAGAGAATTGTAGTGCTATTTGCCTTCTCAAAACTTCTTAAAATGGAGAGAGATAGGGAGTTCGTTGATGTGTTGGAGAAACAACATATCACAAGAGGGAGCGGAGCATCAACAGGAGGTGAAAATGCAGAGGAGTCTTATTGCAGTTGCATCAATGGAAAGAGAGAGATAGTGAGGATGTGAGGGGTGTGTCTTCACCATCATCAAGCCGGAGAAGTGAAGAAGAAGGGGTTGTAATCATTCATTCGATCATTTTGATCGACACGCACAATGGTGAAAATCAATATATCCCACTAAACTTACTTTGCCATATTTCCACAAAAAAATCAAATACTCTGCTTCTTGATTTTGTCCACGGGGGCTTCACCTTGTTGACCAATATTTTGTCACAGACATTCATAAAGGAGGGTTTAAATTGTGAAAAATAAATTCAATATATTGTAAGTATTTGGGCGAAGGAGGGAGGAGATGTGGGGTATCAAGGGGTTTATATGTATTGGAGGGTATAAAAATATGGGTTCTTTTTTATTGGAAAGATGTATTGAGAGTGGGGTTCAACATAGGGATTTTGGGAGGTATTTCTCAATATCTAGTGAAATTGGGGGTATTCTTTAATATCCCACGAATGCACATGCTATGCTATAAGTTCACTGAGTGAAGACTCTGTGATTTTTTCATGCCATTTCAAACCCACTAAACTTACTCTCACATATATTTCCACCAAAAATCAACAACAACAAAAACATTGAATTGACATATAGAGAGGCGACATGATCTCCTCCATCGTGATGTTTGACTATTTTTGCAAAAGTGTGGGATAAGGGGGCACTCACACTACCCTGTTTTTCCAGTAAAAATTGACCAGTATGAACTATGTCAAAAGTTAGAGTTCTACCCCTTTGTTGGAAAGTTTGTGCATGGAACTTTAACCCTAAGGTTTTGGCAGATTTTAAGATGACCCAAATCATCAAACTTTTGAAAAAACTAATAGAAAGGATAAAACTTTGACTCACCAAATAAAACACTCTAGCCAAAAATGACACGATTATAATGTTTTTCAAACCATCCACTTCGAAGAAATTTCAAGGAAGATTTGCAAAGATGTTGATGCAAAATATAAACAAAATTTTAATCTCTAATTATCTTTTTTTTCCAATAAAAAATTCCTCAAATTTATAAAAAGTATAAATTCTTTTACATCTGCGAGCACTGCAAGCTGTTGTCATCAATGAACCGCTTCCATACATGGACTCTATCAATACATATCCAGCCAGGAGGAATTACCCTATCGCACACGGGGAGAGAGTACATCTCTACTCAAATAGATTTAAACTAAAATAAGTAACTGGATCCAATCATCAGCTAAATGGCTATGGCCTTCATCTTTCAAAGACATTTATGGAGGATATGGGACTGTCTATCCCATTATCGCCGTGGAAGACCGAGAGTCTTCCCACCACACCATTTAGTGCTCTCTTTGAGAGCGCATCAGCCTCCCTGTTGAGAGAACGAGGTATGTGCTTGAAATTGATGTCGACGAAGTGGGCAGATAGGTTCCTCGTGAGATGCAACCAGCCTTCAATATGAATTGAGTGTAGGTTGCATTTTTGCATTATCCAGTCAATGATCACACGAGAATCACCAAGAACGAGAAGATGGTTGATCGACCACATAGCCGCCAGTGTGAGGGAGGCCCACAGTCCCAAGAGCTCGGCCTTTGTATTTGTTCCCTCACCACAGTTTAGGAACCACTTGGTGACCCTCGCCGGGTGATGTTTGATGATGCCTCCAGCCCCGCAAACCCGGCCATCTAATTATCTACCGCTTTCTTTCCATCCAAAGAAACCTCAAATTCTCCAACTTTTGGGAGTATTATAAGAACTATTTAAATACAAATTCCAAATTTTATTGATTCAATATGTTTTTTGTGTTGTTAGATCGATTCAAATACTTTCAATGGCGAGAATTTTTTGAGATGTTGGCTGGATTCAAATACTTTCATTGGCGAGAAATTATAGCATAAAATTTTGACGAACATGCATTCAAATTTATGTCATCAAAATTAATAAAAAAAAAATGGTTTTGAATAATTTTTATTTTAATCTAATTTTTTTCATTTAACTTGTAAAATAATTATATAAATATATCTTCTCTAAACCCACTTCATTTAAAAAAACAATAATATGCATTTCTAATTTTATGCCCTTCAAAACACAAGTTTTATATAGCAATAAAAATATTATTGCTACAATGTAGGCTGCATTTGGGCAATTTTTGAACCAAACAATGGCTCAATGAAGAAAAATAAACATATGTAAGTTTTTAAAGGATGTCTATCCACAATTAAACATAAGAAGCACTTATTGAGAATCGTGAATGGTTAATAATGAATAAATAAATAACATATTATTGAAAAAGGTTAAGAAATAATGTACACAAATTATATTTTCACATTTTATTATAGTTTGATAATTAAAAATATGAATAATGAGGAAGTAGAGTAGAGAATAAATTATTTCATTTATCTTGTTTTTATATTAATTTTTTCATGGTAAATATAATTGAAAGTTAAAATAATAATAATAATAATTTAAAAATATATATTGAGAAAAGATAAATTGATATTGGTAATGCATATAAATAATGAATAAATCTTAAAAAATAAATCATCTCATTTATCTCATTGCATTGCATTTGCATTTCATAATGGTAGTAGTACACATAATTGAAATTGAAAATAAAGGTATGGATTTTCAAATATATTGATATAAGTAAATTGATACCGATAATGTATGTGAATAAAGTCAATGTCTACAAGATAGATAAATTTAGAAGGGGTGGGGTTTTAGAATAAATATAAATCTATTATAGTTGATTGCATCTTAATAAAGAAAGAAAAAAAGACTAATTGGTTCAAACACAGAGACCGATTGGATAAGTCTGTAGCAAAACACATTCACAGAATCATATGCAAATAACACCGAGAATAGATGAAGAAAATGAAAAGGAAACCAATTTCTTTATTAAATCTTCTAATGGTTAATGCTCTCAATCCTTATTACAATCAAGGGATAATTATGAGAGCTTTATGTCTCGAGCTCTCTTGTATTGTTATTCCAAAGGTTAATATCCCCTCTTCATTATTTGAGGTTCAAATTATACACAAAGATTTGTAATCATTGCAATGAAATGTCAACCACTTCAACTTCTTGAGTTCATTGGAATGTTGATAGTTATCGGTTCTTATCATCGACAATTATATAATGCCCCCATTTTTTTATTCCCTTACTCTGCAGTTGCAAAAGACCTTATGGGTTTATGTCAGCCTCACCAAAGGGGTAATTTGATGTTAACAGTGAGCTCGGGTGGTTTGGAGGAGTTATATGATGTTTTCATAGGTCCACTTACCATCTTTCATCGTCTGGATCATTTATGTGCACTCATATTTCGATTTCGTTGCATTTCGATTGTTCCTGTAATTTGGGAGTATTAATGGACATTATTTAATGGATCGCACTAAGGTTGTCATTTTGATAATTTATCTAAGAGGGGTATCTTTGTGTAATAGCTCGTTGGAACCGAGACGAAGAGCTCTAAATGGTGGAGAGGATAAAAAGTGACTTTCAGTGCCCAAAAATGCTTTAAAGTCAAATAAATCACTTTTTGGAGTAAAAGGGTTAAAAAATTAATAAAGTGATTTTACTAAAGTTAAATTTAAAAGTCACTTAAGTGTAAAAAGGTAAAAGGGTCATCAAAAGGGTGAACAAGGAAATAAAAGAGGAATGATGGCGTCATCTCTCATTATGCATTGTTATTTTTCTAAAAACGAATTGGAGTGAGCTCTTGTAGCTTTGGCTCTTGGGATGAAAAACCATAGAAGAGAATATTAGGTTCAATGGTGAAACTATCCACCCTAGTTGATCGTAGAGAAAATATCTTACAGATATTTCATCTTTCTTCATTGGGAAGAGGGGTTTCCTTTGGTTGAGGATGATTTTTCTTAAGGAGGATGAGTTAGCTTGTAGTTGTGTTTTTAAGTGTTGTGGGTTGCATTTTCTCGGCTTGGGGGACGAGTTACTCTTGTGGGACAAGTTCCAGCTCTGGTGGTTGTATTTATTTCGGAAAGGGGGATTGATTCTAGTGTGGAGGGCGCATTCTTGGAGCTAGGCCACTTTTCTTTTGTGGGCAGAATTTATGTGCTAGAGGAGGGTCAATTTTTCTCCATTAATGAACTGATTTTCTTTGCAACAAAGGTATAACAATTGATGGGTGCTAGTTGTTGATTGTATTGAGTATATTTGTTTGGTGGGGAGTTGTTCTTACCAACATTTTTACCTAGTTGTAACAGGTCATGTTTAACTAAATAAAATCAACATTTTTTGAGATATTCCTTTGTTGTTATACCATATTTGTTCAAGATATTCATTGGGTATTTGGCCGTGATGTTTTGTATGCATATTGAACATTTAAAGGGCATTGAAACATTTCCCAACCTTTTAAACTGTTGAAATTTATAGCTTGAGATGTCATTTCATATGATAATGCCTAGTTTGAAAGAGACATTAAAATGTCTCTCATGTAAATATCATTTTATACAGTGAAAAGTGGTCATGACTTTATTTTATAAACCAACTTTATATTTTAAAGTTGAAAGTGACTTTTTTATTATTTAATTCAACTTAAAGTGTATTTAACGAGAAGTTAAATCATAGTTGATGAGAGTGAATCTCATTCATTAGATTAAAAGAAGTTGAGGTTAGGGTTAGGTCATTAATGAGAAAATATAAAATGTTTGTTTTTCAAGAGAGAAGGCATCAGTGTATGAGATTCACATGAGATTGAGAAAGAAGAGAAGATCATACAGAAGTAATAACAGTCTGTACAGGTCACATTGAGGGAAACACATAGTTCGAGACAGATTCTGAGCATAAGAATCAAGTAAAAACTTGTTGTTTCTATACCATACAGTTCGTACACAATGAACAGTGATTGTTGGGTGCGATTCACAAGGAGAAAAACAGTATTTCATGTTGTCATTAATTGTTGCAATTGTATTGTAGGTCATACACATGTTCTAACATATGTGGGCATGAGTTTCAATAAGGGAGCTTGTGTATTAAGATAAGTTTGAAAGTATTTATTGATGCTTTTATTATTGTAAGCTATAGAAGAGAAATTTTTGAGTTGTGAAATTTCTAATTTTTGCATATAATAATAAAGAAGACACACTCTCTCATAGGTTTTCCCCTTTGGGTTTTTTCCTCGGTCATTGGACCAAACTCAAAGTATTCATTGTTTTCTAGTTATCATTGTCATTTATATTTCGTTGCAAGTTTACTTAGCACAGTATCTTAGCTTATAGTTTCATTGAGAAAATGTATGAGAAATGCATTAATGTGCTTGACTATTGAAGGATAAAATAATATGTTCCAATTGTTTGACCAAATCATTGAATGAGACATTTATTAATTGTGTGAGTGAAAGTTAACATGGTACCAGAGTGAGGTGATCTGAAAGCAAAGTGGGCAGCTTTGAGCTTTCTGAGATAGCAAGTGGGTTGATACAACTGACTTGTAGGTGCAAGTGATAGTCTGAAAACTAAGGGGAAGAAGGAAGCAATGGTGTTGTTGTATTTACTCGCAATTAATGAGTGTTGCTTGTCAGGTTGTCAGTGAAAGATGGCCTCAAGTATTATATTTGAAGACAAGTTGGAAGAGATTTCCAGCTATCTTCAGTGGAAAGCCTTGATTGCCTCTAATCTCAAGGAGAACAAACTATGGAGTTTTGTGAGTACTAGCGTGCATGTTCCTATTGATCCTATTGTTCTAGACGTTCATGAGGTGAAGGAAGAAAGAGCACAGAGGATCATTCTAGATGGATTTAGAGACCACCTAATCCCACATTTGGCTGAGAAATCAACCAAAGAAATGTGGGATACACTAAAGAATATGTTTGAAGCCAAGAATGAGAACCAAAAGATGGCTCTTAAAGACAATTTGCATAGTACCAGGACAACCAAGGGAGAGAGTGTGGCCTCTTACCTCATTAGGATGGCTCGGGTGAAGGATGAGTTGACAGTTGTAGGAGAGGTCATTGCAGATTCTGAGTTGGTTTGTATTTCCTTGAAAGGCTTCACCAAAGATTGGGACGTGTTCTTCAAGAGTGTGATGGGTAGAGAAAAAATGCCAGACTGGAGCAGGATGTGGGATGACTTCACTTAGGAAGAGATTCGGGAAAGATATTAGGGTAAATATCAGGAGAAGAAAGATGGTGGTACAAGTGAAGAGAATGTGGCTCTTATTGGGAAGAGCAAAGGCAAGAAAAAGGGGAGTGAGGGATCTGCTTCCAGAAAGAAGGATATGAGCAAGGTACGGTGTTACGCATGCAACTAGTTTGTTCACTATGTGGGACAATGCCCCAACAAGAAGAAGAAGGAGAAGGATATTCTGATGGAATCATCATCTTAGGTAGAGTACTTCGTTGAGAGATTTGACAAAGAATTCTCACTAGTCTCCTTTGTCTCGAGAAGTGACAGAAATGGGTATGAGATTGCAAGAACATGGGTAGTTGAAAGTGGCTCAACTGAACATATGACAGGGACATGGGATGTGTTCCTCAGTGTCTTAGAGATAGGTCTACGACAGTATGTGAATGAATCTTATGAGGTGAGAGGAGTTGGTCGAGTTAGATTCCAACTCAAGTTTGGATAACTCCTAGAGGTGGATGGGGTTCTATTTGTTTCATGGATGAGATTAAACCTCCTCTCGGTATCAGCCTTGGAAGATGTCGGTTATGCTACCTCGTTCAAGCAGGTTTATGTCTTCATTTATTCGATGAGTGAGAATATAATTAGAGCTTTATTGCTTGGTGAACAAAGAGGTGGGATGTACATAGTGCAAGGACAACCTATGTTGGTAGGATCTAGGTGGAAATCAGATTTTTAGTGTAATAGACAGAGGGAGAGCGAGAGGCTTCGAAGATTGAGGTGGCACCAAGTATTCAATCTTATATTCAGGGGAGTGTGCGAGAGGTTGTTTCTTTTATTTTTGGAAGGAGGGTCATCTGGTATGATCTAACACTAATGGATGAGTAGGATCGAGATGAGATTTTGCATCGTGTGATTAGTTGACACAGATATCTAGTGCAGAGTCCAGGATCGGTAGCGGGACAAGCTCCAAAGTCAGAGGGAGCTTCTACAGTAGACATTGTGATGTATCTGGAGAGGGATCCTGGTGGAGGTTCCAAAAGGACCTCACTCACTAAGAGGGAGTGTTGAAAGTTATAGCTCGGGATGTTCTTTCATATGATAATGCCTAGTATGAAATGGACATTAAAAAGCCTCTCATGTAAATATTATTTTATAAATTGAAAAGTGGTCATAACTTTATTTTATAAAGTGACTTTATATTTTTAAAGTTGAAAGTGAATTTTGTATTATTTAATGACTTAAAGTGTATTTAACAAGAAGTTAAATCATATCCTTTAATGTGAGAGTGAATATCACTCATTAGATTAAAATAAGTTGAGGTTAGGGTTAGGTCATTAATGAGAAAATATAAAATGTATGTTTTTCAAGAGAGAAGGAATCAATGCGTGAGATGCACATGAGATTGAGAGAGAAGAGAATATAATACAGTAGTAATAACAGCATGTACAGGTCGTGAGGAAATCACACAGTTTGAGACAGATTCTGAGCACAAGAATCAAGTAAAAACTTGTTGTTTCTATACCATACAGTGTGTACACAGTGAGCAGTGATCGTTGGGTGCGATTCCCAAGGATAAAAATAGTATTTCATGTTGTCATTAATTGTTGCAACTGTATTGTAGGTCATACACATGTTCTAACCTATGTGGGAATGAGTTGCAATAAGGGAGATTGTGTATTGAGATAAGTTTGAAAGTATTTATTGTTGCTTTTATTATTGTAAGCTAGAGAAGAGAAATTTTTGAGTTGTGATATTTTTTAGATTTGCATATAATAATAAAGAAGACACTCTCTCTCACAGGTTTTCCCCTTTAGGGTTTTTCCTAGGTCATTAGACCAAACTCAAAGTGTTCATTGTATTCACTATTTTCTAGTTATCACAGTCATTTATATTCCGTCGCAAGTTTGCAAGTTTACTTAGCACGGTACTTTAGCTTATAGTTTCATTGAGAAAATAAGTGAGAAATGCATTAATGTGCTTGACTATTGAAGACTAAAATCTATATGTGCCAAGTGTATGATAAAACCATTGAATGAGACATTTATTGATTTTGTGAGTAAAAGTTAACAAAAAATTCATGTGGGAAAACCAAACAACAAACATTAAACTCATTACAGTAGAATATAACCTACAGCCTAAGTGTTTGGCAAAAGTCATCACCCAGAAATACACATAAATTGCTACATCAACAAGGAAAATTTTGTGATAGTAGTAGGAACTGTTTGTCAAAGGTCCTAAACAACATTAGCAAATTGGTGAGAGATATTACAATGGTATCAGAGCGTGTTTTCCTCCCAGCCTGAGGGGTAAACCACTAAGGATGTTTTCAGATTGTTACCAACAAATGACCAGAACTTATACCTTTACATTTCAGCAGGGTAATTTGGTAGCAAGGTTTGCAATCATGGGTTTAAACAAGATGAAGATAAACTTGGAACTCGTGGCAGAATTTTGGCAAATCTCTCAAGAAAATCAAAGGAATCTGACAAGATTGTTAGAGAACTGTGAGTTGTTGGAGCCTCACTCATTAGTTGGGAAGAAGAGTGAAGGGTTGTTAGATTATTTAAGGGAGTATGAGGCGCTTTGTGAGGAGTTTCACATAGCCTTGTCATTAAAAGACTTTTTCACCATCAAATCTAAAGTGGTTGGTGATGTGGATTCCTCACCCCATGAGGGAAGTTTGACAGAAACCTAGGATGACTTCTGGGAAGTGCTTGCATCTACTCATATTGAGGAGTTGTGCAATGAGGTCGACAAAACATCATCCTTCAATACACCATTAGAGCCATCCTATGAGGCTGATAGCACTAGTGCTTATGACAGGAATATTGATTGCACACATGATGATCATGATAAGCTTGATATGAAGTTGAGTTTGGCACATTCTTCATCATTTCAATCATCTATGGAGGTCAAGACACATGAGGATGTTAGTGATACTTTTGGTTTGATGGAGGAGATTCTAGTGATGGTCGAGCGCGAGGAGTATTCATATTTACATGGGCTTGATGAGAGGTATAGCTTAGAGACTTCTAAATATACACATATTCTACATCCCAGAGATCATGGGCCACTTATTTTGGGGAGCCCATTAATGGTTCAAGTCATAATTGTAGATGGGGGAGTTGAGCATATACCTTGTGGACCCATCATTAGGGAGGTATGTGCACCCACTTATTGTGGGAATGGATATATTGAGGACGTGGACACATCAGTATGGGATTGTGGGTCGATTCCTTCAGAGAGACTTCTTAACATGGACTTTGAACATACCATTGAGTTTGGATTTTCCAGGTGATAGAAGTTGATAGATGAGCTTCATTGATAAATATATTCCTCGAATATTGATCTTCGATTGGGATATCACTAGACTACTTTCAGGTGTCATTATGTGAACTATGAGTTCTTGGTCATACCATTGGGTTTGACCAACATACTTGTCACCTTTCAGTCTTGCATGAACCCCATCTTTGCACCACAGCTACAGGGGTTTATGTTGGTGTTCTTTTATGATATCCTCATATACAAAAGGACATGGGAGGATCATTTCATACAGTTAGATGAGACATGGGGCATGATGGAGAGCATATTCAGACATGGGGCATGATGGAGAGAATATTCAGACATGGGATAGAGTACTCTCCAAAGGTTGATCTTTGATTAGACTATCATCAGGACAGGGACAAGGAGCTTGGCATGACGAATGTTTTACATTGTTTCCATGTGATCGACATGGAGGATTTGCAGACACATCAGGAGGAGATCCATGACACATTGGATTGGCTCACGAGGATTTCAATTGATTGGAAGTCTCACCTTCTGGTGGAATATTCCAAGGATTGGGTTGCATGTGAGTTGATGGATGGACATATTCAGGATGACAGGTATAGAGTGTTGGATGATATCATATATTATAGAACTAACATATACTTCATCCTTTATTACACACTTAGGGAAGAGTTCATGCGAGTTATACATGATACACCCTTGGCAGGGCATCCTGGGTACTTCCAGACTTACCAACAAATCAGAGGGAGTTTCTCATGGAAGGGCCTCGAGGACGATGTGTGGAGACATGTGAGGGAGTGAATGAATTGTAAGCGGAATGAGTCAGAGAATACCTACCTATCAGGATTATGGTAGTCTACACTCATTTCAATATAGAGGTGGGAGAGAGTGTCGACAGATTTCAGTACATGTCTATCGGAGGTGCATGACAAGGACTACATTTTAGGAACTTTGTCAGAGTATGAGGCATCACAATTATCAGAGTGGTTCTTTAGGGAGGCGTTTAGGCTCCATAGGTTGTATGAGTACCATGATCATGATCGCGACAACAAAACTCTCCAGAATTTTTTGTAGGAGTTGTACATATTAGCTGGCATGGAGTTGATCAGTGTAGCACAGTTGGAGTCAGTTGGTATGAGACATAGTGGACTTCTCATTTGGATGTGGGTTTCAGGAACTCATATGATTGGTTTGTTTCATTTTTGGGATGATTTGAGAGGATATGATGGAGTTATTTCCAATGATGAGATGGGATTTGATCACAAGATTTGGGATCCAAGTGCAGATTCTAGGTGGATGTTGTTGATAGTGACTTCAGTCCATGGGAAGACATATTTTGAGCTCTTCTAGGTTATTGTGCAGTCTGTTGCGAGTGATTATCTGGATGGTATCTAGATGTGTGCAGTAGGCTAGGTGTGTTGGAGTATTAGGGATTTCCCCTATGACACATGGAGATTAATTGTTGTTGATGATTTTTCAGTTGGTATCCATAGAGGCTTTTCCTAGATGTTTGATTTTAGAGATGGTTTTGTTGACATCTTCTATACCATCCCCTTAACAACATCTGATCAACTCCATTCTAGGAGCGACATGAGGGCATATGTTGAGGTTTATATGTTATGGTTGGGGATGTTTTATTTTTTGTTGCCCAGGATTGATTTTGGCAGAGAAATTGCAACTTGGGACTTCACTGAGATACATTTGTAGGATACAATCCCTGATAGTGGGGGTGATTCTTCCAAGTATTACATCTTGGAGTTCCAGGAGTGGAGGATACGGTCTAGACATGAGGTTCAAACAGTTATGATCATAGTAGTGTAGCGTCAGCATGGTGGTTTCTTCTTGAGACTAGCATGGGACCCTGAGATTACAAGGTTTGACAATTTGGCAGCTGGTACAACTAGGAGAGTCAGATTTTGTTATCAGGAGCTCATTTATATAGTGCATTGGATTGTCTTCCTAGAAGAACAATTATCTATGGGTTGGAGTGATTCTTCACAGTATATGATTTCTCTACTGATCGGTGGCCTTCAAGAGGTCTCTTGTGTTAGTACATTGTAGGACAATATTGTGGGTGGTAGGTGCTCCACATCTTTAAGATTGGTTTGGGACTCAAGGATCACTCTCAGTTTTAGTTTGGTTCAACTTGTTGATCATGGGGTTGTGATGGCATTGCTTGAGGACAAGCAATCTTTGGGAAGCGACGACTGTAACGACCCCATTTTTGGATTTCCTTACTTTGCAGTTGTAAATGACCTTATGGGTTTATGTCAACCCGACTAGATGAGTAATTTGAGGTTAAAAATGAGATCGGGCATTTAGAGGAGTTATATGATTCTTTTAAAGATCCGTTCATCATCTTTCATCATCAGGATCATTCATGCGTAGTCAAATTTTGATTTCGTTGCATTTTAACCGTTCCCGTAATTTGGGAGTATTAATGGGCATTATTTAATGGATTGTACTAAAGTTGTCATTTTAATAATTTATTTAAAAGTGGTACCTTGGCGTAATATCTCATTGGAACTGGGACGAAGAGCCCTAAATGGTGGAGAGGAAAAAAAGTGACTTTCAATGCCCAAAAATGCTTTAAAGTCAAATAAATCACTTTTTGGAGTAAAAGGGTTAATAAATTAATAAAGTGATTTTATTAAAGTTAAATTAAAAAGTCACTTAAGTGTAAAAGGATAAAAGGGTCACCAAAAGGGTGAACGAGGAAATAAAAGAGGAATGAGGGTGCACTCTCTCATTATGCATTGCTATTTTTCTAAAAATGAATTGGAGAGAGCTCTTGTAGCTTTGGAGCATGGGACGAAAAACCCTAAAGAAGAAGATTGGGTTCGGTGGTGAAACTATCCACCCTAGTTGGTCATAAAGGAGAGATCATATATATATTTCATTGTGATTCATTGGGCAAAGGGGTTTCCTTTGGTTGAGAACGATTTGGATTAAGGAGGATGAGTTAGCTTGTGGCTGTGTTTTCTCAGCTTGGGGGACGAGTTCCAACTGTGGTGGATGTATTTATTTGGGCAAGGGGGGGCGATTCTAGTGTGAAGGGTGCATTCTTGGAGCTGGGACATTTTTCTGTTGTGGGAAGACTTTATGTGTAAAGGAGGGCTGATTTTCTCCATTAATGAGATCGATTTTCTTTGCAGCAGAGCTATATCAGTTGATGGGTGTTAGTTGCTAATTGTATTGAGTATATTTGTTTGGTCTGGAGTTGTTCTTACCAACATTTTTACCCAATTGTAATAGGTCGGGTTTAACTAAATAAAATCAACATTTTTATGAGATATTCCTTTGTTGTTATATCATATTTGTTCAAGATATTCCTTGGGTATTTGGTTGTGATGTTTTGTGTGCATAATGAACACTTAAAAGGAATTGCAATCTTTCCCATCCTTTAAAACTGCATGTGGGAAAACCAAACAACAAACACTAAAACTCATTATCATGGAATAGAACCTATAGCCTAAGTGTTTGATGAAATTCATCACCCAACAATACACATATTGATACAACAAGGAAAAAATTGTGACGGTAGTAGGAAGTGTTTGTCAAAGGTCCTCAACCACATTAGTAGATTGGTGAGGGATATTACAAATTCAAACTCAAACTCTTTCACCCTGATTTCAATTCTCCAATCACTTCCCCATAATCTGCATCAATATCTCATCATCACTCCATCAAATTGTATCATGTTTTCCATTAGATTGTATAATCACACAACTCCATCATCGGGTTGTATTATCGGATCATTTTCATTGGGATTTTTATTGACTCCAAGTTCCTTTCAAAGTTCAATAATGATTTTAGTAGCTTCTTCTCGATCACCATGTTAGTGAATTTTCCCATTGAAAATCCTTCTTGATACACACACAACCCTGATAACTAGGCATAGATGTTAAGGAATCTCCTAGCAACAAAAGCACTAAAAAACAAAGTGAAAGAAACTCAATGAAAGGGAATATTTTGGGTGTGCGAGATTGCACTAAGCTAGGGATGGTACTATGGAGATGATACCATAAAAATTTTATGGAATCATGACAAGAAGGGTTGAAACCATGAAAAGAAATCATGGTAATATGGAATCATGACGACAAGAGTGAAATCGTGGATTTTTTTTCATAGAATGGAATCAATACAACAAGGGTGAAACCATGAAAAACGAATGGAATCATGACAATGGGTAAGAAAGCATGAAAGATTTTTCATGATGAAACCCCTCCAACCTATAGAGATGGAACCATAAAGTTTTCATAAAATCATGGCACTAAGGGTGGCCCAAAATTATAAAGAAGAAACCATACACTTTCAATAGAATCATAACAAATATTTCACCATGAAAACAATTTCATGGTTTACCTTTGTTTTCATGATAGCATAAAAACTACGTAAGTATGTCTCTCATAATTTTGATAATTTATACAAATTTATCATAGAATATCTCTATAGTACTTAGAGTTAGCAAACATTATACATATTCAAAATTGTTAAAGAATATTGAAGTGATAAGAGTCTCACTTGAATCTTACACTAGTGTTTAACCATTTAAAAAAAAAAAAAAAAATCATAATTCAGCTTTATTTACATAATGTCATTAAAAAATTGTATAGTTCGATCTCCACCTCTTATATTTTCTAATAATTTGTAGAATTCATATTAAAAAAAAAAAAATCATAGTTTCGCTTTATTTACATAATGTCACTAAAAAACTATATAGTTCCATCTCCACCTCTTATATTTTCTAATATTTTGTACAAACTCATAATGAAATCTCTATAGTGCTTAAGTTGTCAAACATTGTGCATCTTTCAAAAAGTTGTCAAACATTGTGCACCTTTCAAAAAATCGTGTATAGAACGTTGAAGTGATAAGAATCTTGCTTAGACCTTACACTTTAAAGGAGGAGCAGTTGAAGTGATAAGGATCTTTCTTCCACACTTTTTAAAGGGGGTAAACGAGCCTATCATTATCATTCCAATGTTTTGAGTAAGATCCTCTAAAATGCATAAATTTTATTTTTAAAGTTTACTTTAATGTTTCAATAAATTTATATTTTTCAATGAGATAAAATATTTTGTTTTGATGTATTCAATTTGTTTTTGAAATTTTGAGAATCTGAATCTTTTAAAATGGATAAATCTCTAAAGTCAAAGTTTCATTATCAAAGATGTATTCAATTTGTTTTTGAAATTTTTAGAATTTCAATCTTTTAAAATGGATAAATCTCTAAAGAAAAAGTTTCATTATCAAAGTTTATATCAATCAAACAAAATAATAATTTTTAAAAAATTTCCTACCTACTTAATTTGATGGAAAATTTTAAAGAATTTTTTTTTTGTTCATTTAGTGTTTAAGTTCGAAATGCATAATTTTTTCCATTAAAATTTACTAAAAGACAAGGTCAAAGTAATGGCCTAGTTTAAATGTTCTAGGTTTTTGACTTTTTGGCAATTGTTACTTTTTACTCTAATCCGACAATGCAATTATCGGAGAAATCATAATTTTACATTGTTTAAATTGTATTTTTGAATGTATAAATCAATTAAGTACCCTTAAAAACCCCGAGCACCTGGAATATGTAATCTCAACTATTGAAATATGTAATTTTATGGAATATGTAATCTCAACTACTGAAATATGTAATTTTCTGAATTTTTTATTAGATTTTGAGCAAAATTAGTCAAAAAAAAAAAAGTTGATTTTGAGCAAAATTAGTCAGAAAAAATAAATGTAGAAAGTTTAGACTAAGTCCAAAAGATAGAAAAAATTCATAGAGAAACAATAACTGCAAACAAAATTCCTACCTAATTTGAGGGGGAATTTTAAAGGGAAAAAAAAAGGATTGGGTTCATTCAATGTTTAAGTTGCACCAGAAATGCATAATTTTTGCCATTAAAATTTACCAAAAGACAAGCTCAAAGCAGTTGGAATAGTTCACATCGTTTGCATCCGTCCAAGCACAGTTGGTAGAACATGCACAACAATCATCTTCATATCATCGGCTTGCACAGTGGTGAATGCCAAAATTCAGATCCCACACACTTAAATTAACATGAAAAACCCATAATGTAGATATCGGTCAGGAAAAAGTAATCCTCTCAAAGATTTGTCTCATCGGTGGCTCTTTTGGTTAAACAACAAAAGTGAATTTTATGCTAAACTAATCCTTCCATAACCGACTAACGAAAGAAATCAAGTGCATTCCAGTTCTTAAATACAAGACATATTCCATGAGTTTCAAACACGCAAACCTTGGGTATCGATCTAGATTCCTATTTCTTCTCCCTCTTTTGATCCACCTGCCTGAGTTGCTCACATCTTTGCTTGTAAGGATTTAATCTCTGTACATCTGTGTGTCTTTTTCTTTTTCTTTTCCAATGTAAGAAATCTCATAATTTGATAAAAATGGTGAACTGGGGATCAGTCCTTGTCATGGTGATTGTATTCGTGTTGTTGTCACCGAGACTCTTGATTCAATTCCCCGACAACTGTCGAACCATAGACTTCAGCGACTTTGAGACCAACGATAGATTGATTATGATGCAAACCCTTATATTCTTCGAGCTCTCTCTCATTGGAACGTCGATAGTTATCATCCCTTATTATCGACAATTAAGTAATATCCCCATTTTTTTATTCCCTTACTCTGCAATTGTAAATGACCTTATGGGTTTATTTCAGCCTGACCAAAGGGGTAATTTGAGGTTAATAGTGAGAGCGTATGGTTTGGAGGAGTTATATTATGTTTTCAAAGGTCCTCTTATCATCTTTCATCATTGGGATCATTTCCGCCTAGTCAAATTTCAATTTCGTTGCATTTCGACCATTCTCGTAATTTGGGAGTATTAATGGACATTATTATTGCACTAAGGTTGTCATTTTAATAATTTATCTAAGAGGGATACCTTGGTGTAATAGCTCATTGGAACCGATATGAAAAGCTTCAAATGGTGGAGATGATAAAAAGTGACTTTCAGTGCCCAAAAATGTTTTAAAGTCAAATAAATCACTTTTTGGAGTAAAAGGGTTAATAAATTAATAAAGTGATTTTACTAAAGTTAAATTAAAAAGTCACTTAAGTGTAAAAAGGTAAAAGGGTCAGCAAAAGGGTGAACGAGGAAATAAAAGAGGAATGATGGCGCCCTCTCTCATTATGCATTGTTATTTTTCTAAAAATGAATTGGAGAGAGCTCTTGTAGCTTTGGCTCTTGGGATGAAAAACCCTAGAATAGAAGAATGGGTTTTGTGGTGAAACTATACACCCTAGATGATCATATGAATCTTTCATTGTGCTTCATTAAGCAGAGATGTTTCCTTTAGTTGAGGATAATTTTGCTTAAGGAGGATGAGTTAGCTTGTAGTTATGTTTTTTGGTGTTGTGGGTTGTGTTTTCTCAGCTTGGGGGACGAGTTACTCTTGTGGGACAAGTTTTAGCTGTGATGGTTGTATTTCTTTGGGAAAGGGGGGGCGATTCTAGTGTGGAGGGTGCACTCTTGGAGCTAGGTCGCTTTTCTTTTGTGAGCAGAATTTATGTGCTTGAGGAGGACCATTTTTTCTCCATTAATGAGGCCAATTTTCTTTGCAGCAAAGCTATACCAGTTGATGGGTGTTATTTTTTTATTGTATTGAGTATATTTGCTTGGTGGGGAGTTGTTCTTACCAACATTTTTACCCAGTTGTAACAGGTCAAGTTTGACTAAATAAAATCAGCATTTTTATGAGATGTTCATTTGTTCTTATATCATATTTGTTCAAGATATTCCTTGGGTATTTGGTTGTAATGTTTTGTATGCATAATGAACACTTGAAGGTCATTAAAAGCTTTCCCAGCCCTTAAAACTATTAAAAGTTATAGCTTGGGATGCCCTTTCATATGATAATGCCTAGTATGAAAGGCAAATTACAAAGTCTCTCATGTAAATATCATTTTATAAAGTGAAAAAGTGGTCATAACTTGATTTTATAAAGTGACTTTATATTTTAAAGTTGAAAGTGAATTTTCTATTATTTAATGACTTAAAGTGTATTTAACGAGAAGTTAAATCCTAGCCTTTAATGATGAGAGTGAATCTCATTCATTAGATTAAAAGAAGTTAAGGAGGTTAAGATTAGGTCATTAATGAACAAATATAAAATGTATGTTTTTCAAGAGAGAAGGCATCAATGTCTGGGATGCACATGAGATTGAGAGAGAAAAGAAGATCATACAACAGTAATAATAGTCCGTACAGGTCATGAGGGAAGAACACAGTTCGAGAGAGATTCTGATCACAATAATCAAGAAAAAACATGTTGTTTCTATACCATACATTCTGTACACAGTGAGCAGTGATTGTTGGGTGCAATTCCCAAGGAGAAAAACAGTATTTCATGTTGCCATTAATTGTTGCAATTGTACTATAGGTCATACACATGTTCTAACATATGTGGGAACGAGTTTCAAGAAGGTAACTTGTGTATTTAGATAACTTTGAAAGATTTTATTGTTGTTTTTATTATTGTAAGCTACAGAAGAGAAATTTTGTAGTTTTGCATATAATAATAAAGAAGACACTCTCTCTCACAGGCTTTCCCCTTTGGGGTTTTTCCTAGGTCATTAGACCAAACTCAAAGTGTTCATTGTATTCATTGTTTGCCAGTTATCATTATCATTTGTATTCCGCTGCAAGTTTACTTACCACAATATTTTAGCTTATAGTTTCATTGAGAAAATATATGAGAAATGTATTAATGCGCTTGACTATTGAAGACTAAAATCATTATGTGCCAATTATTTGACAAAATCATTGAATGAGACATTTATTGATTTTGTGAGTAAAAGTTAACAAAAACTTCATGTGGGGAAACCAAACAACAAACACTAAAACTCATTACAGTGGAATAGAACCTACAACGTAAGTGTTTGGCGAAAGTTATCACCTATAAATACACATAAATTTCTACATCAGCAAGGAAAAATTTGTGACAACAGTAGGAAGTGTTTTTCAAAGGTCCTAAACCCCATCAGCAAATTGGTGAGGGATATTACAATGGTATCAAAGCATGTTTTCCTCCCAGCCTGAGGGGTAAACCATGAAGGATGTTTTCAAATTGTTACCAATAAGTGACCAACACTTACACCTTTACATTTCATCAGGGCAATTTGGTAGCAAGGTTTTCACTCATGGGTTTAAGCAAGATGAAAATAAATTTGAAACTCATGGAAAAAATTTGGCAAGTCTCTCAAGAAACTCAAAGGAATCTAACAAGATTGTTAGAGCATTATGACTTGTTGGAGCCTCACTCATCAGTTGGGAAGAAGAATGAATGGTTTTCATATTATTTAAGGGAGTATGAGGCACTTGGTGAGGAGTTTCATGCAGTCATGTCATTAAAGGACTTTTGCACTATCAAATATAAAGTAGTAGGTGACATGGATGCTTCATCCCATGAGAGCCCGAGGATGAATTATGGGAAGTGCATGTATCTACTCATATTGAGGAGGTGTGAAATGAGGTCGACAAAAAATCAACCTTTAAAACACCATTAGAGCCATTCTATGAGGCTGATAGAACCAATGCTAATGAAGAGCATGTTTATTGCACACATGATGACCATGATGAGCTTCATATGGAGTTGATTTTAGCACATTCTTCATCATTTCAGTCATCTATGGCGGTCATGAGACATGAGGATGTTAGTGATACTTATGGTTTGATGGGGGAGCTTCTTGTGACGGTCGAGCACGAGGAGCATTCATATTTACATAGGCTTGACGAGAGGTATGGCTTAGAGACTTTTGATTATACACATAGTCTACATCTCAGAGATCATGAGCCACTTCTTTTGGGGAGCCCATTGATGGCCCAAGTCATAATTGTAGATGGGGGAGTTGAGCATATACCTTGTGGACCAGCCATCAGGGAGGTATGTGCACCCACTTATTGTTGGAATGTGTAGTGTCCCCAAGGCCGAGCCCCATTGCAAACCATGTTCTGAAAGAAATTGTAATTATGTTTTATAGGCTGGTGAGCCAAGTTTTTATATGCTGGTGGCTTATGTGATTGTTAGGCCAGAGAGCCTAAGGGTTGGAGGCCAAGGCCCTGATTTTGTACTTGTATGTATGCAGAACATTTAATAAAATTGTAAACATCGCCAGGTGCAGACCGAACACGATGAATGAGTGAAGGGGGACTAAGCATCCATAGAGAAGGCAAGGAATTAGGGGCTGGAAGGTGGGAAAAGGGGCTAAGTGTTGAGCTAGGGGCTAAGCCTAGGGGGCTTAAGCTTGGGAATAATATTTTAATATTATCCCAAAAGACATGTGCATTTTATGTTTTATCCTAAGTTTCTGGAAAGGGGAGAACATACAAGGGAGATAAGTGTTGGTGGAAGGCATGCAGTTTCATGGGTGACAAGTGTCAACCCTAATGCATGCGAATAAAACGGCCAGGGTGAGCCGTGAGAAGGGTTCCTCCCCCATTCTACCCGATTGGATGAATGCGTACGGAGCCCTGAATAGTAGTACCAACCCGACTCCTGAAGAGAACCTTCGTGTGTCCCTGTGATTCGAAAAGTTTGTGTCTAGCTCTGAGAAAACCGGTGTGTATATTCCCTGAACGAGAAGCCTGCGTGGATTTGGGAAAGATTCTGTGTTTGTTCTGGAAAGTTGGTATATCCCTTCTTTGTTCTAAACCGGGAGTTTGAATCAACCCCTACATGGACGACTCGTCACGCATCCTTGAGAATCCAGAGTGTGAGTCTATTCCGTGTTGCCAAATTGAGAAAATAGAAGTGTCTCATCCCTGCTAAGCCTGGCTATACTGTTGCACCTGTCTGGAGCTTCCCTAGGGTGTTCGTGTCTAGATTCCCGTGGATTGTGGTGGACGTGTAGTGTTTTATCCTATGTAGGTTGTTGGCCAATTTGTACAACACTCTCTCCAAGTGAGAGAGGTGGTTAAAGTTGGAAGAACAGGTTGTTGGATCTGTGAGCGACTCCCTCCAGGTGAGAGAGTGCGTAGAGGAAGGAGAGAACTCGTTGAAGGAACCTTGTAGCTGCCATAGAGCCCGGAGACTTCCGGTCCGGCCTGTTCCTGTAACCCAAGGCAAGGGAGATTAGTAGCCGAAGGACTGTCCAGGTGACAGAGAAGGTGTATACTTCTGGGGTGGAACAGGCATGTGGGGAATGAGGCTCTGTGGGCAGTGAGCGTGGGAGGTTCCTTGGAGAGAATCCATTCCTTGTGGTTGTGTGTTGTTTTCCCTGTAACCTCAGCCTAGCCTAGATTTCCTTGTTTTGGGGTGGAGCTTAGTCCTAGCTCGGGGGTGATCCACTGCTGAGCTAATGAGCAATGTGGTCTAAGGCTGGGAGGTTTGTGGAAGGACTGCACTTGGTTGGTGGATTCTACCACTATTAAAAGATAAGTATATGATTATGTTTTAATCATGTTTTGCATGACTTTATTGCTTATGTCATCATGATTTCCGCTGTGTATGTGAATTAATATGAAACGCTATTGATTGTTAACTATGGCAGTAACTCATATGAACACTCTGTTAGAATGTGTTTATTTTTTTAAATGTGTGTGGATTATATAATACATGTATGAGTTATGTATAGAGTGGTGTTATAACCTTCTCTTAAGATCGATTAAGCCATGGTAGCTGAAAAGGTGTGCTACAGTTTGGTATCAGAGCCAAGGTTTCGACACTGAGCCTAGATGGGCCAGTGGAGCGGTCTTTGGACCAAGAATGCGAGGGGAAATTGGGTCTAGAAAACCAATTTCGGACCTTGGTTTGCTCCAAAATGTCAAGGAGTTACTTGACAAGTTTTTAAGATCAGGAGGTATAGCGGCGTTATGAAACCATAGCCAGTGTGGTATAAGTCCACAGGGAGAGAGGACTCCACACCATAAGTGTAGGATTTTTAGGATCTGTTCGGGAGAGAAGGTGAACCCTCGTGACCATTAGATCTGGAAAGTGTGCACAGGGTTTAAATCCGTTTTGAAATTGCACAGGAGTTTGGAAATCGCGATACATGAAATCCCGAATTAGTTAGGAACCATCTGAGCCGTCAGATCTCGTCTAGAAAACCCGAAATCCGTTGGATCTGTCAGGAGATATCCGAGGGTTAAAACCCCAGTGAATAGGGGCGAAAGCTCGAAATAGATCTAGATCGTCCGAACGACGGAGACCACGTGTCGTGAGATTTCCCATTTCGGGAAATCGAGAATCGCGATATCAGGAGTCCTGATGACAAGAGATCGGGACTTTCCATGGTGAAAATCCCGGGATAGATCTGGACCGACCGATTTAAAGAGGCGACGTGTCGAGAGATTACCTGTTTCGGGTAATCGGGGATCATGGATTCGGGAGTTCCATTGACAAGAACTCAGGCTCTCGCCTCGATAAATCCCGACCCATAATGTCAAGACGTTAGCATGTGGATAAGTCCCAATGAACGGATGAGATTCCTTCAGGGAATCTCAGGGTCTGTAACGACCGTCCAATGTGAGGAAGAGATGCCAGCTTTAAGTTGGGGCGCGAATGCAGATTAAGGTAAGTAGCGAGCAGATCTAGACGGCCAGAGTCCACCTGCCCAGATCTACGGCTAAGGTTTCATTCTGGAGCCCCCTTGTTGTTCTCCCTTTAGCGGTGGGGGGGGGCGGTCCAGAATCGGATGTGAAACTCTCAAACGGTTGAGATTAATTCACCTTGATCAACGGTACTCAGGTGAATTCTGGACCCCCTTTCCATTCTGCCTTTAATTGGGGGGGGTCCGGAATAGTGTGGCGTGTGAAATGGGGCCCCCTCTTGTCCTGTTGTCTACTGTGTCGCATTTCCCTCTGCCACCTGTACTCCACTTAACCGTGCAACGGGGCCTGATCTCATTGGCTATTTGCTAACCATGTAGGGATTTGTCCCTGTTGGTCGGTCGCTAGCCCTGTCGGGGTTCGGCGGTTGCAAAGTCGAACAGTTTGACATCACTGTAGCGCCGAGGCGCGAAATACAAATAGGCACTGCATTTATTTGAACCGTGATCGTGACCCGCGATCACATGGGAACGGAGAAAAGCGAGAGTGGTAGAACCGATGACGTCGTTAAAAGCGACGTGGACCCTCATGAACGTGCCACGTGCCACCTTAGTTGTGGGTGACCACTGTACTATGTGGGCCCGGAAGGTAATGTAAATCAGAATTTCAGAAGTCGGGGGTTGGAAAGGAAAGCAAGTTTGAAAGCCTCGTGGGCCGAAACCCTGAAACCCAAAGTCTCGAAATCCCGAAGTGCTGAAAATAAAAGTTTCGAAAACCTGAAAATTGCAGAGTCGAACGGTGTTGTGGGGTATTCTACCCTACGGACTAGCAAGCTAGGGCTTAAACTTGCATGCAGATCATGACCCTTCATAAGCTACTTTTAACCTTCTACCCGAATCTAAAACCTTTTTTCACATGCACACATGGGAAGAATTAACTAACCTTTTTATCGACGGTTGGTGTAGATCCTCCGTTGAGCTTTTATCTCCTTGCTTCTGCTGCTCCTTCCAAAAAGTGATCCTGCAATCAAGACAAAACTACACATGCATGCTATTGTTCTACTAGAGGATTAGAGATTAGACACAAATCAAATAAAACATACAAGACTCATGTGTTCGGGACGGGAAAAGTATCTTTTTATTAATCTCAACATGAATCAACTTACAATGATTATAGAGACAGGCCATCGTTCCTCGATCCTGACCCTGGGCTCCTCCTCTTCTTTGTCTTCCAACTGCTTTGCTTGAATTCTCCTAAAGCTTGAGGAAAGGATAAAGGGTTGGGGACAAAACGGATTCGGCAATTGGTCAGAGTTTCTTTGCTATAATTTTTCCTCCTTGAATAGTACCCCTACCCCTTCTTTTATAGGCTAGAAGGAGCTAGGGTTTTAGACAAACTCTCGGCCATGCATGGCGGGGAGTTCCAATTAACTGACCAAAAGCTTCTCGTTTCGTCGACAACTCTCTGTTTTTTGTGATTCTGAAGGCAAACGCGGGCTGTAGTGGGCCTGCTAGCGTTTTCCCCACGGGCTGTAGTGGGCCTGCTAGAGTTTGCCTGCGGGCTGTAGTGAGCCTGGTAGAGTTTGCTTTTAAAAAATGGAGTTTTTAGAAGAGTTGTTCAGTAGTTTTTTGGCAAAGAAGGGATATGAGTTGGCCTAATGCCAGGTAAGCATGTGTGGTGAAATTTAGGGTTATAACAGATGCCCCCTAATGTGTGAGGTCAGAAGAGCATCTGATGGCCGAAATACATTACCAATTCTTTACCAATCTGTACTGATATGCTGAATGAGTGAGCCCAGCAATCAGGAATCAGGAGGTGTCGTCTGCAAAAAATATCAAATGTCTCACCGAGGCGGGCATACCCATGCTCGAGATAAAATAGAAGGCATGGCTACCAATAAAATACACTGTAGATGCATGTCATATAACTATATAAAGTGTAGCCATGAACAGTACACAGTGGATCTACATCTCGAAATCAAAAAGATATACATGCAAAGTATCCATCTTCGTAGAAGTTGATAAGGTCTGATGGCTAGAGATGAGGACTTCAGAGCTCGAGCAACAACTTCAAAATCTTCAAAACTTGGGTAGGAGTGTAATATGAGTGTACGACTGCACTACCCAGAGGTCTTCGACGGCTCGTCGGGCATGGAAAAAATTGATAATTTTGATGATCAAACTGAAGGCTTCAGTGATTTCGAACAAGGACTTGATTGGACGTTCAGGATGGCCAGGTAT
>ML797649.1:288827-306777 GCA_009831015.1 Picea engelmannii
TCAAACATTGTGCACCTTTCAAAAAGTTGTCAGACATTGTGCACCTTTCAAAAATATTGTATAGAACGTTGAAGTGATAAGAATCTTTCTTAGACCTTACACTTTTAAAGGAAGAGCAGTTGAAGTGATAAGGATCTTTCTTCCACACACTTTTTAAAGGGGGAGCAACGAGCCTATCATTATCATTTCAATTCAATGTTTTTAGTAGGATACTCTAATATGCATAAAAAAAAATTTAAAGTTTATTTTAATGTTTGGATAAATTTATTTTTGTCAAGACATTTATTTTTGTCAATATTTTGATATTTTTTTTGAAATTTTGAGAATTTGAATCTTTTTAAAATAAAAAATTAAAATATTTTGTTTTGATGTATTCAATTTTTTTTTTGAAATTTTGGGAATTTGAATCTTTTTAAAATGAAAAAAAAATGAAAAACAAAGTTTCATTATCAAAGTTTAAATCAATCAAAGAAAACAATAACTTTAGACAAAATTCCTACCTACTTAATTTGAGGGAAAATTTTGAGGGAAAAAAAAAAAAACTGGATTCATCAAGTGTTTAAGTTTGAAATGCATAATTTTTGTTATTAAAATTTATCAAAAGACAAGGTGTAATGGCTGAGTCTAAATGTTCTAGGTTTTTACTTTTGGGTTGTTACTGGGATTGGACAATATAATTAATGGAGAAATTATAATTTTACATTGTTTAAATTGTGTTTTTGAATGTATAAATCAGTTTAGTACCTTCAAAAACCAGAAACACTTGGAATATGTAATCTCTATTATTGATATGTAATTTTCTGAAATATGTAATTTTCTGAATTTCTCATCAGATTTTAAACAAAACTAGAAAAACTCGAAAAAAAAAAAAAAGAAAAAAAAAAAATTGTAGACAAAATTCCTAATTACTTTGGGAGGAATTTTAAAGGAAAAAGAAAAAAAAGGGATTGGGTTCATTCAGTGTTTAAATTGGGGTTGGCTAGCTGTTCTACTAAATGGCTTTTTTGGTCGGAATAGGGCTATATAAATTTACACTAATCACTATTTTTTGTTGTTCAGAATTCATTTCTGAATGCAGAAATGGATTCAGCGTGCTGAAAAACTATCAGGACACTCCAATTCTACACAAATAATCACTTAAATCTACTAATCCAACAATTTCTCCCTACATTTCTAATAAGAAAAAAATTTTGATTTCTTAAAATCTATATCTATAACCTACAACCTAGAGTGTTTAAATTACACAAGGAAATGCATATTTTTTACCGTTAAAAACAAAACAAGGTCAAAATAGTTGGAATGGTTCACATCACGTTCGCATCCGTCCAAGCACGGTTGGTAGAACAGACACAGCAATCATCTTCATATCATCTGCTTGCTCAGTTGTGAATGCCAAAATTCAGAGCCCACACACTTAAAGTAACGTGAAAAACCCATAATGTAAATATCGGTTAAACTGCATAAGTGAATTTCATGCTGAACTAATCATTCCATAACCGCTTGACGAAAGAAATCAAGTGCATTCCAGTTCTTAAATACCAGACATATTCCAGGAGTTTCGAACACGCAAACCTCAGGTATCCGTCCGGATTCCTATTTCTTCTCCCTCTTTTGATCCACCCGCCTGAGTTGCTCACATCCGTGCTTGCAAGGATTTCATCTCTGCGCGTCCGTCTGTCTTTTTCTTTTTGGTTTTCCGGTGTAAGAAAGCTCACAATTTGATAACAATGGCGGACTGGGGACCGGTCCTGGTCGGGGTGATTTTGTTTGTGTTGCTGTCGCCGGGACTCTTGATTCAGTTCCCAGGCAACTGTCGGACCATAGACTTCGGCAACCTCGAGACCAGCGGCAGATCGATTCTGATGCACACCCTTATATTCTTCGGGCTCTTTGCGCTCTTCACTGTCGTCATCGGAGTACATATTTATACCGACTGACCGACGAGGTCTCCCAGCGCTCTGTAACTTATCCCTGGCTTGAGTTGTTAAATGCTCCTCTATTTAATTCTCTCTCTTAAATCACCCCTAGGTTATCATGATTTTACTGCTGTTTCATCATTTTGAATTCTCTGTCTGAGAGAATCGTATGTATTTGGTATATTAAATTATAATAAATGATTGGATTTGGTAGTCTCTCTGGGAGGAAATTGTTTAATGCTTCACTATCATTGCATACTTTTTTATCTAGTCAATTGTGAGCAGATCAGAATGGAAAAGAACTTTGGGAATAATGATAGATACTGATAATAACTGTGTGAACAATGATAGATACTGAGAGATGTAAAAAAAAAAAAACACAGGGCATGCTCAGCAAGATAAGAAAAAAAAAATCTGTATTACAATCACAGGAAAACAAATTGCAGGAATATACATACCAGGATGTAAATACAACAAGAATAAACAGATCTGAAAACGGTTATAAAAAAATGCAAAATATGAAGGTAAAGTGTAACAGGTTCTGTTACTCAGGTTTCATGAATGAAGCTAAAGGTTAGGTGTTTTTGGATACTATAGGATCTTTCTGGGTTAGTTTTAGTATGACCAGATGGGATACTGAGTATTTGGTAGATATTAGTGATTATGAAATTGTTTTTTAATTTTGAGATATGAATTAAAACTAGGTTTTATTGGTTAAGAACTCGTTTTTATTAAATAAGTTAAGAGCTTACTTTTCTCAAACATCAGGAAATAGATTAAGAGTCCAAGATCCAACGTGTAAGCATGCCCCTTACTGACAAAAGTAGTCAAGGTTTGTCTGACCACAATGATACTGTTGAATGCCCACAATGATACTGTTGAATGTCTAAGTCTTGAAATTATATTAAGAGAGGCTAGGCCTGTAACCTAAGTATGGTAGGCTTTTTCTTAACTTGAAAAAAAACATATAGTGAGTAACCCAAAGCCTAAATTGCAAAGTTTTTAACAATTTAAGCAACCATTTTTTATCATGATAATGATAACAAAGTTTAGTGAGAACAACTTTTTTTTATATGGAGAAAAAGAAAATGGTCTAAAAAAAGTGAGAGATTAATTGGTTTCTTCTAAAATTGTATTTCTATACCAGAAAATATTAGAGAGACTTTTTTTTATATTTATAGAGTTTTGATGAGCTAAGAGTTTACGAAGACTTCAAGTATGGTATGTTTTTTCTTAATTTGAAAAAAAAACATGTCTCGTGTAACCCAAAGCCTAAATTGCAAAG
This sequence comes from Picea engelmannii, assembly GCA_009831015.1. NCBI lineage: Eukaryota > Viridiplantae > Streptophyta > Pinopsida > Pinales > Pinaceae > Picea > Picea engelmannii. The sequence continues at coordinate 292,029 of ML797649.1, forward strand.
CTTTTAACAATTTAAGCAACTAATTTTTATCATTATAACTATAATGATGACCACTTTTAGTGAGAACAACTTTGGTTTATAAAATTTTAAAGAGAGAAAAAATGGTCTATAAAATTTTAAAGAGAAAAAAAAAATAGTAAGAGATTAAATGGTTTGTTATAGAATTTTATTTCTATACTAGAAAAGATTGGAGAGATTTTTTCTTATATTTATAGAGTTTTGATGAGTTAAGAGTTTATGAAGATGGGTATTATTATAAATATTTTGAAATTGAGATTTAATATGGGCATATGCAAGGCATTTAAAAAAAAAATGTTTTTTGTCCTCCACCTTCTAAATATCACAAAGACCACAAACTATTTCATCCTAGTGCATTTAAGGAATTGTCCCACACCCTTCTTCATTATAGAACTCCTCAACATTTGTACTTATTTTATCAATATTGATTTTCTTCATTAAAGTAGCTAAAACAAAAAAATACTCTTTCACTATTCATTGAATAATCATCAAAGTCAGCTTCACCAAGCTGATTGTAGAAGGTGACTCCAAAGTCATCATCAATCTCTTCAGCAGAATCTTAAATGGAGCGGACCCGGAAAGAATCTCACCCAGCTGGAGACTCTCACATGGGCTAAAGACTATAGTGGATCTTCTGCAACCCAATCAGGCCTTTATACCTGCACACATCAGGCAAAAGGAAAACCAAGTAGCGGACAAACTGGCTAATCTAGGGACTAACTGGGACGGACCGGATCTCCTGTGCAAAGCGTCCTTCAACCCTGCACACCCTATTCTCTAGCAATGCATTTGTAAGGCTATGGCAGTGGACAAACCCCCGGATGGGGTGTTGGTGCGGGCCACATGGCGGGATGAGGAGGAGCGTACAGGCCAGCGCGGCAGGGACCATGTGTCGGGCTCGTGCCAAGCCCCACCGCCTACTCCATGCATTTAAATGCCTATGCGACGTTTGTTGCACCATTAACGCTAATGCGCCCAACTCCCATTGTTGTCTCCTCCATGGATTCTCTAATTGAAGGCGCCATTAACCTCCGCATGCGTCCCGACCTTCATATCCCTCGGATGCCTAGACCTGGCTTACTCTAGTTTCCCTCCTCCTTGGTGCTCACCGCCATCAGGCTACTCTAGGCTCTCTACGTCCATCCAGGAATCTCCTCTCAACTTTTCCTTCCCTGCAAGGTCAGAATGTCGCGGCAAAGAGGGAGACCAAGGAGAGGCTCTTCATGGCATCCTCCTCGGCCTCAAGTACCTGATTCTCCCCCTGGCTCGCCTTCTACGCACTCCTCGCACTCCTCGCAGCCCGAGCTGGAACCTCTCGCCACCTCCACCCCGCTTGCCTCCCGGCTTGAAGGCCTGGTCCTCACCAATAGCTCGTTGGGCTCACTCTCAGGACTTCCCGCAGTCCCTTCAAACTCCCTATCCAGCGTGCCTTTTTCTACACCGGCAGTCTTCCCCTCCAGCCCACCCTTGGAGGCACCGCCCTTTCTTCGGGATGCCCAGCACAGGCCGCACTTTTTCACCGACTCCATCCCAAACTCCCAGCTGCAAGACAGCCTGGCCATCCTCTATGGGTTGGTTTTTGAGCTCCGGCAAGGATTGGAGGACCTACATTTCCAACTGTAGCTACTCGATGGGAAGACCTCGACTCTCCTCCAGATCCTTTCCACCTTCCAGGGGACTTTCCACTCCACTCCAGAAGCCATGAGAGCAGCAGAGCTTCCCCATGCAGAGCTAGTCGGCAGGAATGAACAGGTGCAACAACCAGAAGGTGGCGACTTGGGGCAGGCCACGCACGGGGACACGGAGGTTGCGGCAGCCATGGGCGTCCACGCGGACAATCCATCCAGAGACACTCTACCAGATGCCAACTTGGAAGGGGGCAACTTGGATGCTGACATGCAAATGGAAGGGAAAGGGACACCCGTCGAAGAGGAACCCTGGGACGAGGCATACCAAGCCACCTGGCCAGGTTTTTTGCCAAGTGTCTGACCCTACTGGGGTTCTGATCTTTTCTCTAGTTTACTTTTCTTAGTTGTAGCCCAGTCAGTTTAGCTTTGTTTTTCTAAAATTGTTAGACTGTAAAATTGCTAGACTTAGCCGGCTGGCTGAACTAGTTTCCCCTTTTCGGAGCAGTTCAGTAACTACAGCACAATTGTTTTCAAGCTTCTGTAACTCTGGTCTGGATTTTGAAGGCTCTTTATATATGAAATCTCTTACTTACATAAAAAGAAAATAATCATCAAAGTCCATAATTTCAATCATTCAACCTTTTTATGATGAAAAGTTGCAAAGAAAATTATACTTACAAAAATAAAAAATAACAATACACACTTCATTATAAAAAAGAGTTGCATGTTATCTTTTTAATCTTTTAAAATATCCAAAAATTATAAATCTCATTATTATCCAAGATAAAAATATATTTATATTAATATTCATTGGAATGCATTAAAAATCATGATACTTATAATAACCAAATCATAATATTAAAATCATAATACTTATAATAACCAAATCATAATGTTAAGAATAGCAAAAAAAAAAACCAAAATCATAATACTTATAATAACCAAATCATAATGTTAGGAATAGCAAAAGAAACATTTTTGAAAATTATGAAATATTTGTATCATTTTTAATTTTTATTTTTAAAAATCACTCAACTAAACACACCAAATACATTTAAACCAAATACAGTTATATAATTATATAAGTTAGTTCTCAAACCATAATCCATAAGTATGATGTTATGGAAAAAAAAATTGAAAATTATAGAATATTTGTATCATTTTTAATTTATGTTTTTAAAAATCACTCAAGTAAACACACCAAATACATTTAAACCAAATACAGTTATATAATTATATAAGTTAGTTCTCAAACCATAAAGTGCAAAATATTAACATTATCAAATCAAATAAATTATTTATGAACACCATCTAAATTGGCAATAATAATGTAAACTCAACAATTAACCAATAATGTTAATTCAAATTGCAATCTCATAGATCATCTAAAGATGGTTATGGGCAATTTCATGCGCCATTTAAAGATGGTTATGAGCAAGCTAAACCTTGTGGTCAAAATGACAAGGTTGTTGTTTAAAGATGATTATGTATATGTTTCCATGTCTTGCTTCATATAAAGTTATAATAAATCTACACACATTTTGTGTTTTTCATAGATTTGCATGCATGTGCACTTTGGATTTTGATCTAGGATTTATTGGGTCTAGTAATGGATTTTGATTTATGAATAGAGAGGTCTTGTTTTACCATTAATTTATGAATAAAGAGGCCTTATCCAAATTTAAATAAGGCTATACTATAAGACAGTTGGTTGCAATAGAGAGGACATGTAGAATGGAGAGACAAAATAACATGCAAACCACAATGTGTGCCATAACATTTCAATAGTAAACCACATCATTGTTATTAATGCCTATATGCAAACCACATTGTGTGTCATAAAAAATCAATAGTAAACCACACCACTATGATTAATGCCTACAGTGGAGTAATACATGGCACTGAAGCAAGTTAGTTTGGAGAGACCAATTTGTCACATTAAACACTGCTCGGAGCTACTAGTGTATATAGCATAGGAAAATCATTACAGCTAGAATCCTTCGTTATTTTTCCTCCGATCTCTAGGATTAGCATGAACAAGTTTCAAGGAATGGAGCATTGTGATCCGTAATCCATTAGCATGTGGGAAACACTATTCATCAGTACAAAGCTTCTATTAATTATTAAATGTTTATCTTTGAGTTTATTACTCTGTTGTGTAATTATTCATCATTGTGTATTTCATGTCAATATTTAAAGAAAACACCTCACATACACCACAAACACAAAAGATTTACCTTAGAGAACCCAATGTGGGAAAACTCCATCAATGAAATGGGTTATGCTTGATTGTTTATTAAATTTTAGGTGATTACATATTGCAAGGCTTTAATAGAGATTTTTCTATGACAATCTTCCTCCATGAACCAATATTCTACTATTTTGGTCTAGTTTAATCTCTCCTTCAATGCAACCGTTTCTACAAATTTGAGCATTGAATTCACCATTAAAAGAAACCTAGTCTTCCCCAACAATTAAAACCCCCATTTATTTTCTTTCGGCCTATTTATCTCCTCCTCTATCAATTGGAAGGCCAATGCCCTCAAGAATCGGTGTCAATAGCCTCCTCCCTACTTGTGGGATTTGTTCACATGTCCTCCCATTCTTGAAATTCCAAACAACTCTAAGATTTAGTTACAAGAGCCTTTGTGGATATATGAGCTCCAATTGTCCAAGCAAAGATATTTTGGGCGCCATTTCTCCTACCACATAACATATGGTCATTAGTTGTGAGGCCTCAGGTTCTTCTTTCAATATTTTTGTATTCCTTTTAGTTGGGGGTGAAGAGAAAAGGGAATTGATATACCACCCACCCCTACCTTGCTACCCTTTTTCATACTCTAAGCCCCTCCTCACCTTGCTTCCACATATATTTTGGCCCATGTACTTTTATTTGGGGCAGAGGTATCACTCTCACTTTTCCATACTCTAAGGCGTTGCCTCACCTTGTCTTTTCCTTAGTTGATTTCTCATGGGGTGAAGGGAAAATGTATCACTCCTCCTTTTTCATACTTCAAGCCCCACCCCTCCTCCCCTTGCTTTCACATAGCTTTTGGCCTACGTGATTTTAGTTTGGGTGGAGATATCACTTCCCCTTTACGATACTCCAAGGCTCCACCTAGCCTTCCCTTTTCCTTATCCTGAACTGATTTCCCTCGAGAGAGAGGTCGAAGTGTGGAGCTATCTCTCCCCCTTTTCCATACTCCAAGCTCTTTACCCTTGTCCCACATAAATTTATTGAGTCAATTTCTCTTGCAGGGAAACCATGCATTACAAAGGTAACATGCCACCTCCAACTTCATCCAAGCTCCTCTTTACCTTGACTCCACCTATTGCAAGGCTTAACACAAGGCTTCAACCAAGGTTTAAAAGACACATTGGCTAAGATTTTAAAAGACAACTTCCAAGATTTAATAACACGCTTGAGGCTTAATCTGACCCTTTGAGAAAAGATTCAATGTCAATTACTTGGCCATTTCATTTGTTACATTATCCAATTATATCACAAATCCTTAGTGGGGGGATGTTGGTCCCCAAAAATAAATTACAAAGAGATGGGGAAATAATTCTCCAACTTTGCTTCTCTCATACCACTTAGCTCTCCTTGGGTTTTCCCTTTGAGTCCATTCTCTAATAATTCTTATTTTTCTCTACAAGTATCTCAAACCTCATTCTTCGAGATTGTATCCTCCTCAATATCCTTAGAGTTCATTCGATACAAAATCTTCAATTATAGAAAAATATTGTACTTCTTCTTCTCCATCTAGCAAGGACGGTTCAAACAAGTACAAATTCTCCACCTTCTTCGTTGAATACATACTCATGTATGGCGGTAGATTCAATTTGAATGAATTGTCACTAACTTGCCTAGTGATTTTGAAATGTGTGTATCTCAAAGGTTTTAGCTTCTTGGTTGCCCCTTGCATTTGCTCCTTACTAAGATAGCACAAAAAAAAATTCCCAACACAAAATTTGTGATTAGTGTTATATGTTGGTTATAGCAAAGCTTTTACTTCTCTTAACTCTTATTGATTTTCTCTTGCACTTTCATATCAATCTGTATGATCTTGTTTTCCCTATTTTCCTCATCATGCATTTGTTGAACATTTTTCTTCTATTGTTGATAAAAAACATCAAAAGTTGAAGGTGGCAAATAACCATAACAACCTAATTTAAAGGGAATTTTATGGGTGGAAAATATAATACCCTATTATAAGTGTGTTGAATATACAACAATTGTTCATCTTAAGTCTTGGGATGTTTTTTATATAGATTCTCAATAGATACATCGAATTTCTATTAGTAACCTTAAACGGCCCATCAATATGGCGATGAAACAACATGAAATGCTTCCACTTAGTATCCATCATTTCTCATAAACTTGTCCAAAACTTACTAAAAAATCTTGCATCTCAATCATACATAATTGAACAAGGTAGTCCAAAATGTACCCATACATTTGAGAAGAATAGCGTAGCTGCGTCATGACCTTTGATGGTAATTTTACCAGGGATAAGCACAAACATATTGTTGAAATGGTCCACAACTACCAATTAACAAGTAATCATGGGCTCGTTTGGTCATTAACGGAACTCAAATGAAATCCATAGAGATATTTTTCCATGGTTTGCTAGGGATTGGGAATGGCACGTACAACCAAAGTTTCCTAATGTTTTCTTACTAGTGATACAAAAAACACATCCTTGAATGTACTTGGAAACTTGATCTTGCATCTTAGGCCAAAATACGTACCACTATAGATTCACTACTATTTTACCAACAATAATATGTCTAATAATTCTTGAAGTATGAGCTTCTCTTCTTAACTAAATTCTTATTTCTTGTGGTATGCACATTACACCCAATTTATAGAGTAGACCATATTGAAGATAATACTTATTTTCTTCTAAATTATCAATTGTTTTATCCTTCAATTGGTGAAAGACGTCTCCAAAATCAACATCATATACATACTTTTCATTCATAATTCCATGGGTAAAAGGCTTACGCTCCATTATGATTTCCATGGATACAATCCGCTGCAAGGGTGTTATAGACAACATGTATGCAAACTTGTATTTTTTACCCTTCTTGTATCTAATAACTAGATGGAATTGTTGTAAAAATATCCTCATTTTGTAATTCCTTCTTTTCACTAACTTAGTCTAATTTTGCACTGGGCTACATCACCAATGCATATGGTCCCCCTTCCCTAGCTATGAAAAGGGATTTCCTAGATGTGATCCTGCTGCTAGAAACTTCCATTCAAAACAACCCTTGGATTATCAAAGGGGAATTTAACATGATTAATTATCTTCAAGAAAAAAAGGTGGGGTACAAAGGCTAGAGGTGGAGAGTGAATCATTAATAATGTATTGAGAAGCTCCACCTAATTGGCATACCAACAAGCAATGGTAATCACACCTAGAATAACAAAAGAGGGGGTGTCCACCATATTGTTCTTTGGTTAGATATATTCCCAGTATTTGAGGTAATGTTCCCTTCAGTCAATCTGGCCATTGATCGAGTATTCTTTCATAGGAAAGTAATCTCAAGCCCAGACCAAAACCATTTAGATTCAATAAATTCTAGATGGATCATCCCGATTTCATATAAATTATTGAAAATTGGTGGCAAGAACAATCGCATATTTATGGAACAAATATGTACCATTTTCAGTAGAAACTAAACCACGTCAAGGCTAGAATTAAAACTTGAAAGAAAGATATATTCAGAAACATCTTTGAGGAACATATCCAATTGGAAAAGGAAATGGAATCAGTATAAAGAGACATCATGCAGAGTGTCTGATCAAATGAGTTAAATAGAAAAGAGGATCAACTCAAGTTGGAGATCAATCAAAGGGATAAACAAGAAGAAATGTTGTGGAAATAGAAATCATGAATTCAATAGCTAAGGGAAGGAGGTAAAAACACATGTTTATTTCATAACTCTATCCTTGATAGAAGAAGTAGAAATCAAATTGTAGCCTTAAAGAATATAGTGGGAGAGAAATTAGAACAACATGAGGACATCAAAAATGAACTGACAAATCACTTTAGTCAACTCTAAAAGGAACCCATAGTAGATTGGGAGGAAGAAATCCAAAAATTTACCAGCACTATTTTGGCCTTTGTTTTAGATGAGTAGAACCTCAGACTGACCCACTCCACATATATGGAAGAGGTGGAACAAACTGTCAAAGAGATGGAAGCAGGGAAATCTCCAGGATTTGATGGATTCACAATAGATTTCTTCCAGTCCTATTGAAAGACCATTAGCAAGGAGATCTAGTAGGTAGTCAAGGAATCAAGAGTCTCAAGCACTATCCTCCAGACTTCATTTATTACTCTAATACCAAAGGAGCAACAAGATAATACAATAGATAAGTTTAGATCCATATCTTTTTGCAATGTTATTTACAAAATTATTACTAAAGTAATTTATAATCAATTAAATCCAATTGTGAATAAGATCATATCTCTAGAACATGGACATTTTGTTGAGGGATGAAAAATTCTTGATGGTATAATTTTAGCTCATGAGTCGATCCACTCTCTGAAAATGAATAAAAGACTATGAATGTTGATCAAACTTGACATGTCGAAGGCATGTGATCACCTAAATTGGACCTTTCTCCAAAGCATGTTGGCTCCCTTTAGCTTCTGTCAAGAGTGGATCCTATGGATCAAGAACCTATTCTCCTCCACCTTTTTTATATCTTGACCAATGGAACTCCCTCTCTTACCTTCAACCCTTATAGAGGGATAAGGAAAGGGGATCCCCTCTCTCGATTCTTATATATTCTCATGGTTGAAGGTTTGGGTATATTCATCAAGACAATTGTGGAAAATGAGAATATCAAAGGGGTCTCCCCTCATCCTAATGTTCCCCCCTTGTCTCATCTACAATGTTTGGATGATACTCTTCTTTTGGGCCAACCAGTGGTAAGAGAATCTTTAGCCTTCAAGTTTATTATAGATATGTTCATGAAATCTTCTACAACCCTTATCAACCACTCCAAGTCCCAAATTTTCTTCTTTAATGCTCCTTTGTCGATTCAATGAAACATCTCTAGAATAATGGGCTTCCAGAGGGGTTATTTTCCCTCCAAATACTTAAGGGCTCCTTTGCTTGAAAATGCCCTTCATAATGTCTTTTGGGAAGATCTGTTAACAAAACTTGAAGCTAATCTCTCTAGTTGGACCTTCCACTTTCTCACTCTACCAGGAAGGATTTTGCTAATCAAATCAATGTATCCATTATATGACCCTATATCTCTTTTTTGTCCTTTCTACTCCTTTGAAAATAATCAAGCAAATCTATCATTTGTAGAGGGCCTTCCTCTGGGGGGAAGATACCAAAGAGAGGAAATTGGATTTGGTGGCATGGGATAAGGTTTTGTTCCAAAGGATGATGGAGGGATTGGCAACAAAAACTTGGTAGAGATGAAAAAAAGATCAAGGAGAACTATAGGCAAAGGTATGGAAAACCAAGTACGTGACTAGCATCCCAACCGAGGAGCTAGTTCAAATGGAAATTGAGCATCTGGGATCTTTAATCTAGAATAACACTTGGAGCAACTGAGGTTTGGCTTAGGAACATTTTTTGGGGAATTTCAGAATGATTAGTATTCTCTATTTTGGCAGGTTGAATGGGAGAAAAAACCCATCCTTGAAAGGAAGGACATATTCCAATAGTTAAAGGCATCCATGATTCAGAAAGGATGGAAAAAAGTATTATCACTATTGGGAAGAACATTCTAATACGACCCAAGTGTTAAAGAGAAGGTGGAAACAATGTGAAACATGGTTGATAACATGGGAAACAAAAGGTCAAAAGGAAATGGAGGGTCAACTACAATCTAGATAGATAAAATATAGGATTGGATAGGATATTTTGAGATGGGGACGTGAGGGTGATGGAAATTTTAAAGTTAGGAAAGCATACAAGATAGAAACTAGGTTGGACACCACAGAAAAAATAGAAATATGGGGCAAGGTTTGGAATCTTAATATATGGTCGAAAGTCTCATCCTTTCTGTGGTTAGTGATTGGAAGGAAAGTGTTAACTTAGAATCATCTTATCCAAAAAGGATATGAAGGTATGTCAATATGTTTGATGTGCAAAGTGGAAGGAGAATCCACAGATCATATTTTTAATGATTGTAGGGAAGCTTCCATTATATGGGACAAAGGTGTGACTCTCTTCAAATAGTCTAATAGGGCCCAAGGTGATATAATCTATACTCTAGAACATTCGAGAGTAAACCCCTACAAAAACCCCATACTAAACAAGGTGTGGAACTCTTTCCCTAGGTTCCTAGTTTTGAACCTATGGAAAGAACGTAATAGAAGGATTTTCAAACACCAATGACAAACAACTGAGATTATCTAAAAGGAAATTCAAAAATATGTTTTAGAATCTATTAGCACAACAAATTGTATAGTTGAGGATTGGGAGCACTCAAGGGTGGAGTCAATCATCTTCCATGACTGGAAGCTAGAAAAATCTCATAGGCTAGCTAGGGTAGACTATGAGGACTATTTAATGGGGCATGGGTCTCAAGGGCACTTGTGTGTGGTATCGTCTTTAGATCCCCCCCAGGGGGGACCATGTGTTTTGCCTGCAGCCATGCAGCCTTATCCCACATGAGGTCCTGATTGCACTTAGTGTGTGTTTCGAGAGTCTCTAGTTCTTTGTCTGAGACTGGTTGTAGATGTGTCATCCATTCAATGATGCCTTACTAGATGTCCTCTTCTATGAAGAAGAACAGTAGTAGAGCCATTCAATCCCCCTGGTCATCACTAGGATAGATGAACATGTTATGAAAAGTACATTCAAACAAAAGGTAGCCAAAATACTTGTCCATAATGGTGCGCAAGATGCACATTTGCAAAGCAGTTTCCTGAATCAATTGGGCTATCATCTTTGAAAATTTTCGTTATGGGACTTTTGGACGACAAGATACATGCTTTCGTGTAATGGAAGGAATCAGGGAGCGTTGAAGACATGTCCACTCCTAGCAATTCATTCAAAAGCTAGAGGGGGCCTCCAGAGTACCATGGCAAGGAGCAGTAATATCCAATTATAATGAAAGTTTTTCCTGGAGTCATGGGCATCTAAACGGTCGTCAATGAACTCATTCAATACATACCAGGCCTATGCCATCTGGACACTTTTTGGGCACCGCTCAACTGTGATAACCACCCCAAATGGATACTCCTCCTTTGTGCAGTTGCATAGTATTTTACAGGCAATCAACTGATTAGAAAATCTAACTGGCCAGGCATTGATTTATGAAATTATCACACCACGCATTCCTCATCATGTAATGTACATGCCATAGACTTCATGTTGGGTGGCATCTTTAGTGGTTAAATAATTTTCTGACTCTTTTCCATGCATGGGTAAATCGATAACCTGTCAAATTGTTGCTTCAACAACCAGATATTTCCCCCCTAGCCACATGTATCCACCATGTAGGTGAGTAAGTAAAAAGTGGACGCAAATGGTCATCATCATGCTATGCCCAAAGTGACGGAAATCGACCAAAGACAGTATGTTGGCTTGTCGAAGAGTCTTGGCACAATATTTTGTGATCACTAACTGTTGACGGTCTACACTACGAACTATTCTAACATAATTGTGAAAGGTTGGGGAGAGGAACTGACCAAGGTCTTGAATGTCATAATCAATGAATTGCACCTCCTACACTTTTTTCGTCTTGTATCCCATGAAACTTATATTTCAAGGCAACAATGGCTGTGGTGTTTGTCGGTATTTGGCACTCTTGGATTTATTTCAGCCATGTGGTCTTCTTGACGAAGTCATGTCAACTGTTATGACGGGGTTCTTCATATTGGTAGCATTGGGTTGAAGATATTGTACTTTTACTTTCTTTCGCCTATATTGTTCCACCATATTGAAGTTGTGAACCATTTCTTAAAGAAATAGGAAGGTCGGTGCCTGGCTGGCCAAGTATTAACTCAAAGAGAGGAAAGTTTCCAGGAGGGTATGGTGGCCTAGTTGGGAGGCATGCATGAAGTTCTTAATAAGTCAGAGTGTCGTATTGTATCCTTCGACCCCCACTGTAAAATCCATCCTTATACCATCTTGGTCATCCTATCAAAGTTAAATGAGCAAGTGATTCATGAGGAAACCCTACTAGAATTCTATATTTTCAAGCCATATTATCCCTTTTGCATTCATGGGGCATGGCCACCTCCTTTTACCACCAAGCGCATGTAATCTCTAAGTGGTATTTTAACATTTACTGTTGGTTACTACCTAAATAGGGTCTCCCGTAGGTACCGTACAATGGATATGTCACATGTTTAATCCATGAAAAGATTGGGACCATAGAACTTTGATTGTGATAGTGATGTCTTTGTGCATGCGCAAGTATTATTCTTTGAGGGTGTCATGCATGCTTCTTGTTCACCCCTGCATGAGTTCATCCTTTGTTAATTGATCGCAGGGACCCCTAGTGGGTCCCAGCTCCTCTTCACGTGTGTACAACTAGTCATCTTCTGCCATGGAGGCACTGGACAAGGCTCGGTTGGTTCTGGTAGTATCCATTGACTAACTAGTTCATTCAGGATTAAGCCCAGCTCGTATATTTTCTCAATGGGATTGGGGAAGGGTAAAGTAGTGAACATTGCTTTGGTTATCATAGATGGAGTAGTCATTTCCATCCTTCACACACATGACTCATTTACTTGTATTGTAGAAAACTGAGGAACCGGGGGAACATAATTCTTTTTGGGCAGCACGCGGAGCCTTTAGGTATCGACTCTGCATCCCACGCCACTACTTGGCTATCCACTGTAATTCACAAGAACACCTGTGTTGATGAATATCTATATCTGGTTTGAATCTTTCTTGCATGGAATCTTCCACTGCTTCCTATTCATGATAAGGTTCTCGATGCGTGGCCCACCATCACATAGGTATTCCTATGAGCATTGTATCAAGAACGCAAGCATGGTGGTGTTCAAGAATGTGTTGCATCCAGGAAATAAATGCATCCACCAGATGTGACCCATTGAACTAGTAGGATCCAAACTCTTTCTCACACACCTCGGTGGTGATATGCGTGCATCTCCTTGTCGAGACTTTGTAAAGATTGTTCTGCCACCTTTCCATTCCATCGTCTGAATTAGTATCATAGGAATTCATACTTTTCTAGCTCGTTTCCCCATCTAGTGTGGGATTGATATAATCCTCCCTACGCCCGGTGACCTTATATATGTTCTCAATAACAAAGGTCCATGCATCTTCATCCCCCAACTCATTATACATGTCCCCTTCATTAGGATCTAAAGGTGTGATCACGTGCAAGGTGTCCGTCTCAAATGACATATGCCTCTTCTTCAGATTTAAAAAAACATTATTGTCAAAGGCCCAATCAATGCCAAGTAGTGCAGGGTAGGGATCAAAATCATTTGTAATCTCTATCACTTCAAAATCAGCCTTTGACTTCACCCCTTCTATGTTCACCTTAACTTTCTCCAATCGACCCATAGGGTAGATCTTGTACTAATTTTCCAACCGTAGTTGGATGGGTGTCCAAACCAATGTTGGTTTACCCATCAATTCCCATGACTTCTTCGACAAAATTTTCACATCGAAACCCGGATCCAACATAACCCTATGCATTTCATAACTCCCAAGTTCAGCTGTTATCTTGACTTCTCTGCATGTGCGTTTTTTCTTGTTAACTTGGCATACATCCCTTTCTGGTAGGGGGGATGATATATCTCTCTCCATCCCTTGTTCCCTCATGCAGGTTACTAACATCTGTGTTAACTTTCTCGAAGCATTAGGATCATTTAAAAATGTCAAACAACAACGTAAGAAGTTACTTACTTGATCCTCAATTTTTGTTTCGCGGCTCAACTCGCATGGTGCTTCTTCACGGGCCACTCGCTTCGACTACTCATGCACTTGTTCCTCAATTGCTCTTTTTTCTGTGCATTGCATCTCTTCTTGTTTGTGCACTTCTTCCAATGACCTCTACGTTGTGCGTTGTATTTCTTCATGCACACAAGTTTCCTCCAATGAACTCTATGTTGCACGTTGTAATTATTCACGGGAGCGAGCCTCTTCTAGTGACCTTTATGTCACTCATTGAACTTCTTCACAAATCTGAGCCTCCTCAAGCGACCTTTGTTTCGTGCAATGCTATAGCTCCTCTTGTGCTATTTCTTCTTCGATGGCCCTCTACACATCACACAAAAACTGCTTCTATTGAGCAACATCAAACTTGGGAGGGGGTTGTGTCACCTTCCTTATCTTCCCCTCCAGCCTTTGAACTGATCCTTCACCATGCTATAAATTCATTCATGTCTTTGTGTCACCTCAGGCTATCACTCAGACATCAACTTACTCAACCTTCTTCTTATTTATGCACGGCTCCGCATGCACCATGTTGCAATGTGCCTTCTTCTCTTCCCACTTATTCAATAAGTTGGGACAATCCTTTGTAATGTGCTCGAGGATGTAAAAATACCCATAGAGAGTGCATCATTTAGTACAAAACCTTAACACATGCCCTATCTCTCCACAGTTGAAACAAGTGAGGGGTCTACCTCCCCCTCCTCCATGTCCTCATCCACAACTGTGTCCATATTCACCTTGGGGTTCTCCTTGATATCCACCTCTCTCAGCACTACCACGGTCACCACCCTTTTGTTCTTCTTGTACTCAAAATACATCGTGGGTATGGTCTTGCATCAACTGGAGTGACTGGCAGTTGTTGACATCATGTCCCACAGACTTATGATGCGTCTTATGATATTTATCCAACGTTGGGCAGTGGGATGGTACATGGCCCTATTGTCTGAAATTTTGCACCATTTCATTTGAGTTCTAGTTTGAAATGGACTCGATGCGCCTGTCACCGCATAGTTACCTAGTATAGGACACTCATTCCTACAATGTCCCTCAAACTGACACGTGTGTTGTTGGGTATTCTACCCTACGGACTAATAAGCTAGGGCTCTAAACTTATACGCAGAAAATGACCCTTAAGATTGAACTTTTAACCTTCTACCCAAAATCTCAACCCCTTTTCGAGCAAACAATGGAAGAATCAACTC
>ML797649.1:309636-327885 GCA_009831015.1 Picea engelmannii
CTAGTGCTAGGGGAGTCTACTGAGCCATCTTATTAGGCTCCATGTGCATCATCCCCTTCTCCATGAACAACATTTTTATCTAGAGCGGGATTTCTTCCAACAACCTTCTTCTAGGACCTTACGTGAAATTCCTTTCAGCTTCACTGAAATAATTAGTGTAATCCACAACAAATTCAATTATATACCATTTCTTCACTCGAGCAAACCAGAAATCAATGGCTCAAGTCCACTTTTTATCCAATTCCTTCAGCCTATCAACTATGGCTTAATTCCAAACTATCGTCTCTGGTGGCGTCAATGCAGTATTAGTGTCAATTGGCCTTTTCATCCATTCATACAATAGAAAAGGAAATTCAACAAAGAAAATTCCATGCATATTAGTGTAGAAATAGTTATATTTCCACCGTTTTACATTAACCTTTAGGCCTTGAGTTTCCCACCCAACAAACTCACCTTCCTTCGCAATTAGCCAATCTTGAGTTTCCTCCTGAGATGGATACCACCTCATTATTTTCCTTCATTGTTCAATACAATACTTTCAAGTCCTGGCAACAGAACCATTTGTTGGGTCATTTCACGCTTGCATGCATCTTTATTAACGTTGGGGGGTTGAAGACCCAGGGTTCGTCCAGAGTTTGACCAACAAAAAATCCAAGGCATTGGTATATTAATCCTCATCCAAAGATTGAAGAAGGCCTCACCCGATATACCATGAGGATCACAGAGACCATCTAGTCTTGTGTCAGGGATAAAGGATTAAACACACAAAGATCCATTCGGGATGACATCCATAGAATCCATTGTATATTACTTTAACAGTTTACAGTGTATAAAATAAAAAAACAGATTCATTCGACACATGAGTAACACATCATGAGACCAAAATCATTGCATCTTTATTATCTTCACTCCATCACCACAACCATACATTAAGAAATTCATGTATTGACAGCAACAAAGCCCAGCCCTTTTATGCATTTCCTCGTTGTTACATTACATCGCACCATGTGCATCTATTCAGAATTTATAGAGAGGAGTAACTCAAACTTACAACCAGAGACATTACAAAACCATATGCTCACAGCATGCTCCAAGACATTACTAAACAACAACATCAACAACCAACTGACGAATGAGCTAACCAACTAGTCAACTAACTAACTAACTTTGTTTTTGTTGTCGTTGCTTCATTTATATCCTTATCTACTTCGGTGCTCAGTCACCTTCAGTTCTTCTCCAATCACTCAGTTGGCATTCAGTCTTGCATGCATTCCACATTGCCTCTTTGGAATTGTGGCAATCTCAACTACCTTGCCATCTCATCTTCTTGTTGCTCCACGATCCCTCATGTTGTATGTATTAATCATTCGAAGAGATTTCTCAAAGATTATTTTCTTGATTCCAGCGTGCTTGTAGTGTCTTCTTTATTTCTGGCACGCATCACAAAACTTGATATGGCGTACGCGTGTCTCCTATTACCCCTTGTGCAATTGCTTGAGCACACGCTAAACTGGAATGAGCGTGCACAACTTTGTTTGTGCCGTGTGATATTTACCCAAAACTTTGGGTGCCAACAGAGACTATCATCTAGTTTTTTCCAAGTAGCATAGCTTGAAAAACAAATACTACTGATTATACCCTCCCATGTTAGATGTAAGGGAAACTCCTTAGAAAATCAATTGGAAAATGAAGGAGTTACATAAACTAGCATCTCAAATGTATGGAAATGGATGGAGACCATACCTCCTCATCTCAAGGAGGAATGTAATCACTTTATTGAAACTTATAATCAACACTTGGATGGGGTGTCAATGAATGGGGCGATGATAGCACAAGCATTTCACCAGGCTGCCACTCCACCATACAGTCATAACTCATCATTGTGGGAATATGAGGTGGTTAATGTGACACAATGTAAGGTGGAGGGATATAGAAGGGAGGATTGCAAACTCCTCCCCAAAAACTATTGATATGATATGTTTTGATGGAGTTACAAGGCATCGATATAGTGAGAAGACCACCTGGTATGTGATCAGACTATGTGTCTTGAGGTGGAGGAGTATAGGGGATGAAATTGGTGATGATTATTTTAAGAGGAGGATCTGGGAAGAGTTCAATTTGATGTTGATATCCAATGGGATGAGGTTATTTCCATATGTCAAC
The DNA here is from genome assembly GCA_009831015.1 of Picea engelmannii. Classification (NCBI taxonomy): domain Eukaryota; kingdom Viridiplantae; phylum Streptophyta; class Pinopsida; order Pinales; family Pinaceae; genus Picea; species Picea engelmannii. The sequence goes on from ML797649.1 coordinate 311,800, forward strand.
ATGCATGGAGTTATCATATTCCTAAGTCTTCATTTGAAAGAGGGGAGGAAAGTGATTTGTATTAAGCTTTGGTTCACTCTGAGGATCATCACATTTTTTACTCCAGGTAACTTATTAAACTTTCTTTTCTCTTTTTTTGGCTACTCTAGGGTATATTCTTGGTCTGGTGTGTGGGGGGTTATCTGCCTCTTGATCTTAGTAAGTGCACATAAATGTTGGGTGGGTTTGGGTGGAATTTGAGGGAGATTACCTCCTCCAGTTGGCTCCCTCTCCTTTGTTTTATCCCCCTCTGGCTTGTGGTTCTATTACTACCATTTTATAACCTCTATTTGAGGGATAGTTCTATGGGTAGGATGGTATGTAGCTCAGGCAAGGATGGGGGTGCTCAAAAAGGAAATCCAAGGCAGGTTTTGGTAGGGATTTGACCTTAGGGAACCCTATTCATTCATCCAAAGATGCAAGGGAATTTGTTGATGTTTAGATATGTTATGGTCCAAACAACAACCTCATGAGGATAAAAATATCCCCCTGCATTTTTATAGAGGTGGTACTCCTCTGTATTTTTCTTAAAGATAAATCTTGAATATCTTCAGACTGGAAATATTAAAATAGGAGAATGCTAAATAGCAAACCCCAATATTTGTCACTCAATGAAAATGTAAAATATTACAGATTGAAAAATAAAATACATTCACCAAAGAATTCCTGAGAAGAGGACTAGAAATCTTCATAGATTAAAATATAATATACGCAAAAATATTATACAGAAATAAATAACATTTACAAGAAAAATAATATGATTCTCACATCCATCAGAATATCTTAATTTCGATCACATTCATGGGAAAGAAAGATAAAGACCCATAATTGAGAGAACTTTAAAAGAGTTTTTTCATTCAAAACAAGAAAGAATATGATAGGCAAACTTTAAATATATTATCCTCAAAGCTCAAAGTTCAAGATATCATTAAAGTTTAACCCCAAAATAGTTCTCTTGGATTTTCAAAAAATAATAATAGTCTGGAAATAAAAATGCATTCATCCATAATGGACTGGGATTGGGCTCTCATGGACCACAAAATGAAAATGGAACAGAGATGAACCTAAAAATAAGACAGAGGCAAGTGATAAAAAATCAATTATGCTTTCTCAGGAAAGATAAGACATGACTAGATGACTCGTGAACGAGAAGAAGAAAATAATAGAGAAGGATTGATCAATTTACTCACTCTGATGAATCTCTCCCTCCTCTATTTGGCGACCAATGTTCCTTTTGTATACTCTTTTGTTGTAGTTGCATGACCGATACCAACCACCTCTACTTGATCTTCTTCAGTTATTTTGATTAAAGCTTGCTTTAACCAATTTTCAATGTACGATTATCTCATGCCTGACTTCAATGTCAAATAATGTGATTTCAAGGTCTTTAAAGTCAATTGAAATTTGATGTAATGTGTCTTCAATATCTTTGTTTTTATCAACATAGCTAATTAACCAACTTTCGACTTCTTGCTCTGTGTACTCAGTCAAACTGTTAAATTTATCTGTTGATACGGCCTTTAATATCTCTAGATGTTATTCAAACTATTTGCTTGTCATAAGCATAGAATTTAATATTAATTTTGGATCTTGAACTTCCCCGGTGGTTCCTTCCAAGTCTAACTCAATCAATTTCAAATATAAATCCCCTTTTTTGACACTTAAAGTATCATAATCAACCAATATTTCCTTTAGAATATTTATTCTCTTAATCCAAAAAGCTTTTAATTGTTCTATACGAGTGGGGGATGGTAAATCTTCTTCTTTTATTTTTAGTTCACTCATGCCTGAAAATTTTAAGACAATTGTAATGACAACATCTTTGTAAAAACTCTTTGATCCGGATTATTTTCGGCACGAAATGAGAGCGGAGATATAATACAGAAATGCATAGAGATATCGCAGATATTCAATAATATAAAAAAAATGTATCAGAGATGCAACCATAAACACATATATACTACACGATTTCTATTAATGAAAGAAATGTACAGAGACTGTAAAAATACAGAGTGAAAGACTCGCTAGAATGGTGGCAGCTTATCTCTGAGAAGAGATGTGACGGCTACTGGCATTCGCAAGAAGATGATTCCAATGAATCTCTAAAGGCCTTTTTACAATAAACAGTAATGCCAAAAACCCTCGACATCTAAAAGCCTAACCTAGGAGATGAAGCGCCAAAAGTCATGTGGGCCCCGTTTGGGTAAAGTTGGTGCATCAACTTCCCAGGGTCCTAACTTTTGCATACAATCTCCGTTTTAGGCGTATGATAGCCCGTTGGAAAGGTATCGTCGAGGAAATTCATTTTGTGGGCTCAATCATGCCTTCAACTATCATTGAGAAGATCGATCCCGAAAAACCTTCATTTAGGCCCTCAAAATGGCCCCAGAAGTTAAAAAATGCTAAAAATAGTAAATTGCCAGAAATTGGAAAAGGTGGGTGGCCATCGATATCCACCTGGATCACTCTCATCATTATTGAGGTCAGCCTGGAGGTATTTTCTTAGATTGGTGATCTTGGATCCCAATGAAACAATGTTGCTAGCCAATTCCCATGCCTCAAGAATGAGAGACATTATTTTATTTATGTTATTCCCAACATACCTTCTAATTGCAGCAAGAAAACTTGATGTTCCCCTTAATTTTAAGATTGATTCTAGTGTTCTATTAGAGGTCTTCCAGGGATTGACTGTGGAAATCGGAATAGCAAATATTGGTGGTGGCATTAGGGAATTCTCCAATTATTTAATCATTTCTTTTAAATTGGCATTTTCAGTCCCCATCTCATCAACTGGCATATTAAGAGCTTCCCCTTTAACTTCATGGATACATGCAATTCTAGAAGGTGGCACCCCGTTGATATCTAACTCTGAGTTAGATTTTCCTTGAATGTTTTTATTTTTTAAATGAATTCTTTCAAATTTTAATTTCTTGTTATTTCTATCAAAAGAGAATTTTGTACAGTTAAAGATTCTTCTTCAAAGAAAATTGGCTCTTGCATTTCTAATTCGACTGCAACTTCCCAGCTTTCTTGAAGTCTTTGATCTTCATCAAGAAACTCTATATCTTCAATATTGGCATCCAAATCCATATCTTCAAGAACAACTTCATCTTCAAGTGTGAGCTCCTCTACTTCTTGCTGATTAGTTTATCTTTTTCTCTTAGTGACCAGAAGCTTATGAGGTCGCTCCAAATATCCCTTAGGAGGGTTTTTATCACTTTCGTCATCAAAATCATTGATTGGAGACTTCTTTTGTTCTCTTTTTGTTGCTTGAGAACTTTGGTTTTGTGGGTCGCTTCTCTGAGATGCATTAGGAGAATGAGTACTCCTTTCATCAATAACTCTTCCCCTTTGTCTATGTTGGTTTGTAGTGTTGATGATAATCTCGATGTCTTTTGGTTTCTTTTCAACAAGCATTACTTGAGGGTCCTAGTTGTCACCTTCCTCCTCTCCAAATAGAAAAGAATTAGCAAGTGAAACACTAAATGCAATAGTTGTCGTATGATCCATGAACAAGTGATTAGGGTCAAACCCTTTGATTTCACTTGCAAACTTCAAATTATGTTGGTCAAAATGCACTGCAAATTCATCAATACTTGAAATACTTCTCAATAGAATTTCTCCAATTCTCCAAGGTAAAGGAATGAATTGCTTCTTTCTTTTTTCATGAAAGAAATGAAGCCGAGATCTATATTGTCTGGAAACCTCCACAACAAACATTTTGTTGGACACATAATACGAGAGATACAGAGGTTTTTCTCGAGAACAGTAAACTATGGTAACACTATAATGTTCCATGGATTCAACACTTCCTTTTTTGTCCAAGAAAGTCACTACTTCCAAAGATAGTATTGGCGTTTTCAGGCCAAAGATGAGTTTCTTGAAGGAAGAAACAAATGCATTATGAACTTCATAAAAAGTATATGTAGCCTTTTGTTTCCATAGGGCTAGATACCACATTTGTATTGGATCAAGTTTATAATTAACTCGTCTTCCCAAATTTAAACCCTTGAAAACATGGCAGTAGGTGATAGTGAAGATTAAATATGAAGACATATAAAATTTCTTGTTCTTTTTTAAATTTGATAATTGAAAACATAATTCTCCGGAAATTATTTTTGCCCAGTCAAAAATCGCTTTTTCATGAACTGTAAAATGTAAAATGTATAGAGCCAGACGAGGAATGGTGGTTGTAGACTCTTGACCCTCTACTCTAGCGAAAATCCATGCTATTTCTCGATAAGGGTTTTTTAATAAACTGACTTGGATATTAGATAAGTCTTCCGACATTATTGTCGAGTCCTCAAGATATTCCTACAAAAACTATAGTCTGTTGTTCCTTTCTTTCAGAAAATTCTTGGCCTCGTCTCCTTTGAATATAATTGTTGGCTCTAGGAGTTTCAACATCTTCTTAAAGACTCATGGTGTAAGAGAAATGGGAGATTCTCCTTGAAGTTGAATTATCCTCCAATCTTTATCAAATTTATCCATGCACCAGGAAAATATTTCTTTGGAGTCAAAAACTTTCAGTACACAACCTACTAAGGCAATCCATGATGTCCAATATTCATTCACAATAATTTCTTGTAGTGGTAGTGATGAATAATACTAGTATGATCTAAACCACTGGAATCTTCGATCCTCCCGCCCAAATGAGTTTAGAGTATCACCATAGAATTGTTCTCTTCTTCTCGTTGCCATACTTGATGAAGTTGGTGGATTAATGTACAGTCACTTTAGAACATTAATTTCAAATAAATCCATTTTACCATAACATAACTTGAAGCTCTTATTTATAAGGAAACATTAATGTGAATTAAATTCAAATTGATGGAGAATAGCCTCGAGTTGTCTGCCATTAATAACGACCTTTTAATATTTTAATCACTTCTGATTTTCCATAATATTAGCATTAAATGTACTTTGGGGAAAGTGATGGTATGGAATAGATATTATCGTGGAGTAATAAAGGATCACATGTGTGTGAGAGATGAAAGGAAAGCCCGCAAGTCCGCAAACCCATGGTTAAAACTCAAGAAATGACTAAGTATGAGACTACATCGGTCGGATGTGAGGGGAAAATTTTTTTGAAGAGATATGACCCACGAACCCATGGTAAAATAAAAAATAGACTAAGTATTAATATATTAAGAGAGAGCCCCGAATGGGGTGACACGTAGCCCAGGGGAGGCCAGCAACCCCCATGCAAAACTTGCCATAAATATGGCCAACCGCCACCCCAAAGCCCATTATTGGATGGAGGATGACCATAAACGCTTATAGAGGGAGGACAACTCCCCCACGTAGGATTAATGGTGCCCTCATCGATTAATTACAGGGGTATGACGTGGGGTACGGGGGGAGGTTGCGTGGTCTTATCATCCCCTTGGATAATTCTCCAGTTTGGCCATGGAATTCACCATTTTGCCTCTTCGCTTTGTATCTTCACTCTGCTTGGGTATTTGCCTCTGATCCTCTTGGACTTCTCTGGCCTCATTCTCATACTTATCCAGCATCCAGGTTATACCATGCCAAGAGAGAGAGAGGAAAACCCAGGTGGGGACCCTCCTAGTACTGTCGCGCTGCAAGGAAGAGACGTCTTTGCAATTTGGAGAGGGCTTTATCCATAGCCCGGACACAGCTAACCGCGAAGCCACCCACGCCTCCAATGGCCTTCGTGGAGGAGGAAATATCGGAGGAACCAATTCAGGTTCCACCAGAGTCCCTTCGCTACATGGTCCCAGATGCCCACGAAATCCCCAGCACTAGCATTGCAGCTACATATCCAACGATGACCATGGAAGGCGTCTCTTGCATTGTCTAGGAGGAACTCACCGCAACGAACTTCCTGGTTAAGCCCCCACCACTGAACCCAGATGCAGATTGCGACCAGAATCCACCCTGTCTCTTCAACCCAGAGCAGTTGGAGATTATTTTTTAAATGAGGGGCTACATGATGCAGCAGATTCACTGACATAACCTCATTAGCAGTCGAATCGACATGTTGATCAAAGCCTTCTCGAACGCGTCAGTCATGAAGAGGTGCCCGACTTGTGAGCAACTCTTTGCACTCATACCCCACGATGCCACTCCTCATAGCGGCTCTCCGGATGGCAGGTTCCACTATTCTCATAGCCCTTCTAATGTTTAAAGTTTCATAGTCCTCTACACCTCGCTTGCATGGAAATGGAGTTTTGTTCTTGTCTACATGGTCTAGTTCTATGTTTAGTTTTTTGTCTAGTTTGAATCATCAACTTTTGATTGTATGTCTAGACAGGACACTCAACACCACCAGCTGCCACTTACTATGGTTTCCAACTAAATGGCGGAGCAAGTGGCGGTTTCTATTTTTGGCCAAAAGAACAAATGGTTGCCACCTGTTTCGGTTTCCACTAGTTTGGAGGAACAGGTGGCAAGCATGTGACATATATCAATTTTGTATAGTGAAAATGAATTAATAAGGAAATACCCCTTTTTTATTTACAAATATATATATATTGAGAGAGACAAAAAGACTTGAGAAAATGACTAAGTAACATAAAGCAGTCGGTCGGACCTATCGTGGTGAAAAAAAAGTGAGTGGGGTGAGTGATTCATACCCACGACAAACACTTGAAAAATATTCTAATATGGTGCAAGATGAGAATCGCGGAACATGGTGGTGCATTTTGGTAATGACGGAGTTTCATACTTGAACATGAAGAGGTAACAAACCCATGAGAAACACAAAAAGAGACTAAGTTTTGGTGAAAAATGGATACGACAGAAAAAAAAAAAGCGGTGCATTTTGGAGGTGATGGAAGTTTGTAACAAGAAAGAAAATGACTTATGAACTCGCGATCAAGTGAAAAAATTCTAAGTGTCGAAATATACGAGAGAAAGAATTTTTGAAAGACTTAACACATATATGGGTCAATAGAAGCCTGGGAGGCCGATAAAATTTTCAAGGGTAAATTTTCAGCAGTGGAAAACAAGAAGTTGAGAATTTGGAGTATGGTGTCAAGGATAAAAGACAAACCCTCTCTTATGCTCAAATCCTGGAGGAAGTTAAGGGGTGGGTGAAAGACCCAATCTACTCTTGTACCCATGAAACCAAGTTTTTTAGAGTAGATGAGATCTACTGGTTAGTCAAAAAATTAATTACACAAGCCATGGAAAATAAAAAGGAAGAACAATAAGATACCCTTTGTACAATTAGGATTTTTGAAGGAAAATTTGAGGCTATGTGCAAAGTTCTCTTTGGGATTGAGATATCAGTCTCTCAAGTTGTAGAGGACGTGGAAATTTCTAAGTAGGAAGAGAGTTATTTTGGTTCAAAGGGAACTCAAGCTAATCCTTCTTAGGGTCCTAACCTGCACATAGGTAGATCAATATATTCGGATGTAATAAAGTTCAATATTAATAAGGCCTTTCAATAAAATAGAATAAGGTGGATGTAAGAAGACCTAATAGAAGCTTCTGCTTCTAGAAGGATCTTCCTCTAGATGCTTCGTTTTAGTATAAATAGGAGTCGAGGGTATGAGAACCCTAGCTTGGATATTATTGTAATAGAGCTATGCTCGACTGGAGGTGGCCCCCTCGAAGAGGCCCATGAACATTGCTTTCAAATACAAAGTGATATTTCTGTTATTATTCTCTTATCATTTCAGTGCTATTGTGGTGAATGTTCTGGTTATATTGTTGTTATTCTGCCATTTCTAGCATTTTATTTCTGTTATGCATACATTTTATCTCTGGTATATTACAAGTGGTATCATAGCACTTTCCTTGGAACAAAGTGTGGGTTAAAAAAAAATTCAGGGTAGAGACGTATTCTGACATCTTTAAACCACAAAGATCTATCGTTACGCGCATAAACCCATGGTTGAGGGATTCATACACGCAGGAAATACAAGTGGTACTTAAGCGCACATATGTTGGCCACCCGTGTAACCCCTGTTGGTACCCCTTCGAGTGGTAGCGCATCAGACAACACCTGTGTACAGATCGTCCTAGATTACCTTAAGCCCTCTTTAGATAAACTAATAGACCTCCTGATTGCTATAGTGTCACCGAGAACAGCACTCGGGAAGACACTCTCTAGTACCTAGGTAGTCAGGTAGTACGGCTAAGGGTACGGTCTATCCTTCTTAGTTAGTGCCCTGAGATATTGGGCCGAGTACTACTGTTGGACCCTGCACGTATATCAGAGAGCTATAGCACAGGGCAAACCCTTGTCTGTAGAACCCTTGAATACCTAACCCTTGGGGACAGAAACATAAACAAATTAAAACAAACAAGATCTCTTGTCGCACAGCTGTGTTCAGGTTGCCAAGTAAATACACATTTCTTTATGGTTAAGCATTTGGGTATTTCCTCTCTGCAGTATTCTTCAGACCGGAGTATAACTCCATAGGTGTAAAAAAAAAAAAAGTCTAGAAAATTTTTCACCATTATTTGAGACCTATTCCATTGGATTCATCTCTTCTCCCTTATCACATTCATCCATGTCATTTTTCGGTAAAATTTTTGACCCCGCCTGCCCCTTTCAGTTCCCCCATCCTCATGGCCCATACCCGTAGCCAAGACTTGGAAGCTCGTTTCAACACCTTGCAATCTGGTCTCATCGAAACCCAACAAGAAGTGAAACGACTCAGTGCCAATGTTGTTGCCATCAATACAACCATGCAGTCCTCAATGGAGGAAATCAAACAAGACCTCACCACCCAGCTTGAATCAATCTTTTCAGTACTCTACACCAAACTACATATCCCTATAGATAACCCTTCCTCTTCCTCACCTCCACATCCTGAAGGTGACCATTCTGCTCATTCCCATAACTTTCAGAACCATCACTTTCAACGTGACCTACGCCTTCTGTGGGTGGATGTGACCAAATTTGATGGCTCGGACCCCACTGGTTGAGTAACCCAAATGGAACATTATTTCTCTTTATATGGCATTACAGATGACTTGGCCAAACTCTGGTATGGTGTTCTTTATCTAGATCAAGAACGGTGGCAATGGTGGCAATGGAGAAAAACTTCTCGTCAAGGGTATATTGCTTGGACACACTTTGTGGCAGAACTTTATGATTTCTTTGACACTGACACTAACCATTTGGGCCATTTGACAAAGTTGAAACAATTAGGAACAGTGGAAGACTTTATAGCTTCCTTTGAGCACCTGGATTTTAGAACAGAGGGCATGTCTAATGCATTTTTATGAGAGTGTTTTATCAGCAGCCTCAAGGATGAGATTTGAGCCCATGTCCTCATGGATCGGCCTCAGAGTTGGGTGGAGGCTACTAAAAGAGATAAATAAGCACAACAGATTGTATCTTCTCAAAACTGAAAACCCTCCTTTATCCCTCGCCCTAAACCAGCAAATCCCACTACTCCCTCTACTCCACTAAAGATCCAAAAATTGACCAGGGATGAAATGGATGAACGCCAACTCAAAGGCCTTTGTTATAATTGTGATGACAAATATTTCCCAGGCCAAAAGTGTAAAGAACAAAATCTTTTTATGTCCATCTCCGAGAATATTTTGGAAGAGGATGTAGAAACTCCCCTTGTGTCTGAGTCACCTGAATCCACTGACATAACCCCTCCCTCAGACCCTCCAGAAGTAGAACCGGTCATTTCCCTCAATGCTCTCACTAGCTTCTCCACTCCCCAAACCCTCAATCTAATTGGTTACATCAGCATCGAAAGGTCATCATTCTGGTTGATAGTGGAAGCACCCATAATTTTATTCATCGCCGCATTATGATAAACTCATTGCTACATCCATGCCGTCAATAATTTCCAAATCATGATTGCCAATGGTCGTTCCATGAAATGTGGAGGGCGTTGTGAAAATGTGCATCTCCAAATTGGTGACTACCACCTGAAATCCCATATGTTTGCTATCGACATGGGAGGTTGTGACATTGTGTTGGGTGCATACTGGCTAAGAACTTTAGGTCCCATTCTCATAGATTTTAAAGACTTAACCATGCAATTCGACCAAGAGGTCCACCAATATAAGTTCTAAGGCATCATCATTGGTTCACCTGAGATCATTGGTTCCCATCGCATGGAAAAGCTGCTCAAAAAAGGTCATTATGGTGTTATCGCCCAAATCCATGCCATACAAGCAACAGAGACACCCTCAGTCCCACAAGACCTCCAAGCCATCCTTTCTAAACATCAATTGGTCTTTTCCACTCCCCAAGGACTCCCTCCTTCCCGTGGTGTTCATGATCATTCCATTCCCCTTGTACTTGGAAGCCTTCCTCCCAATATCTGTCTTTATCATCACCCCTTTTCCCAAAAAATTGAAATTGAGAAAATGGTCCAAGAACTCCTTAATGCAGGCATTATCTGCCCTAGTATGAACCCCTACTCTTATCTTGTGTTCATGGTCCTGAAGAAAGAAGGTTCTTGGTGAATGTGTCCTGACTTTCGTGCCCTCAACAAACTTACCATGAAAGACAAATTCCCCATTCATGTCATTGATGACTTCCTAGATGAATTGAGTGGCGCCCAATTCTTCACTAAACTGGATCTTCGTTCGGGCTACCACCAGATATGTATGAAAGAGGCAGACATTCCCAAGACTGCCTTTAGAACTCATGAGAACCACTATGAATTTTTGGTCATGCCGTTTGGCTTGTGTAATTCCCCCTCCACCTTCCAAAGACTCATGAATCATGTCTTTCGTCCTTTTCTCCGCCATTTTGTCTTAGTTTTCTTTTATGATATCCTCATCTATAGAAAAACCTGGACAGACCATCTTGCTCATGTGGATTGAGTTCTCCATCTACTCTCTCAGCACCAACTTTTACTGAAATAGTCTAAATGTGCTTTTGGCACCTCAGAAGTAGAATACTTGGGTCATCTAGTTGGCAAGGATGGTGTCAGGGTGGATCCTAAAAAGATTGAATCTATGCAAGACTGGCCTCACCCAATGACTCTTAAGATCTTGCATGGATTTTTGGGCTTAACAGGGTATTATCGCAAGTTTGTTAAGAATTATGGGAAGATTGCAACACCTCTCACTGCTCTCCTAAAAAATAACTCTTTCACTTGGACTCCAGCTGCTGCTCAAGATTTTCAAACCTTGAAGATGGCCATGTGCACCACTCAAGTCCTCGCCCTTCCCGATTTCACAAAGACCCTTGTGTTGGAATGTGATACCTCAGGGAAAGGAATAGGTGTTGTCCTTATGCAAGAGGGTCGACCTTTGGCCTTTACCAGCAAGCAACTATCTGAAAGAAATCTGGGCAAATCCATCTATGAAAAGGAAATGTTGGCTATTATGCATGTCGTTGATCTGTGGTGCCCTTATCTATTGGGTCAACGTTTCCAAATTAAGATAGACCATCAAAGCCTCAAGTATTTTCTGGAACAACACATTTCCTCCCCAAAACAACAAAAATGGGTGACTAAGCTCTTTGGATGTGATTATGAGATCATTTACAAGAAAGGCAAAGACAATGTGGTTGCGGATGCACTTTCCCGTAAATATGAAGATGAAGGATCCCTTTTTTCTCTTTCATTCATTGTCCCAGATTGGCTCCAAGCTGTTCGCCAGGAATGGCTATAAGATCCCAAAAGTTCGCAGTTGATCTAACAATTGCAGTCCAATGCTCCAGCTTCCCCAGGGTACTCTTAGCTCCATGATGAACTTCGAAACAAAGGCCATTTGTATTTAAGTAAACAATCAAATCTTAAATCCACGGTTCTTTCTAAGCTTCATGCTACACCCACAGCAGGGCACTCCAGGTTCACCAAAACCTATGACAGGGTCAAACGTTCCTTTTTCTGGGATGGTATGAAACAGAACATTCGTAAATTTTTTGATGAATCTGATGTGTGTCAACGTAACAAGGGAGAAACAGTCAAATCTTTGGGCACACTACAACCGCTCCCGATTCCACCTGCTATTTGGAAGGACATCTCTATGGATTTTATTACCAGCTTACCCAAATTGGGAAATAATTCAGTCATCATGGTGGTTGTTTATTACCTTTCCAAGTATGCTCATTTTTGTGCCCTTCAACACCCATTTACAGCATCCACGGTGGCTCAAATTTTCATGGATCAGGGCTTCAAGCTTCATGGCATGTTGCACTCTATTGTTTTTTATCGCGACCCAACTTTCACAAGCAATTTTTGGCAAGAACTGTTCAAGATACAAGGCACTGAATTGCATCTCAGCACAGCTTATCATCCCCAGACCGATGGCCAAATAGAAGTTTTCAACAAGTGTAAACATATTTGAGGTGTTTTGCCTCGGAAAAGAAAAATCAGTGGGCTCAATGGTTACCCCTAGTTGAATGGTGGTACAACACTTCATACCATACAGCTACACGCATGACTCCTTTTGAAGCAGTATATGGACAGAAGCCACCTTCAGTTCTCTCATATTTACCGGGTGCCTTGAAGGTCCAAGCTGTTGACCTAACACTTACAGCTCGAGAGGCTATTCTCCGTACCCTCAAAGAGAATTTGGTCATGGCACAGAATTGCATGAAGCAACAAGCAGATCAAGGTCGCTCTGAACGTCAATTTGCAGAAGGGGATAAGGTGTTTCTTTGACTGCAACCTTACAAGCAAACTTTCCTCAAGGCTGAGCATTGTCAAAAGCTAGCGCCCAAATTTTATGGTCCTTATACCGTTCTTAAGCATGTGGGACAAGTAGCCTATCAGTTAGCTTTGCCCAGCCATTCAAAGCTACATCTTGTTTTTCATGTTTCATGCTTAAAGAAGGTGATTGGAGCTAAGTGCCAAATTCAAACCAACCTTCCAGAGTTAACTGAAGAAGGATCCATTTGGCTACAGCCAAAAGAAGTTTTGGACCAGTGTGAGTGTCACCTATGTCAGAGAACCATCAAGGAAGTGCTAGTCTAGTGGAAAGATACAACTCCAGCAAATGCCACTTGGGAACCAGCTACCATTCTGCAAGAATTTCCTCATCTCAAGCCTTGAGGACAAGGTTGTTTTTAAGGGGGCGGACATGTTAGGGTCCTAACCCGCACATAGGTAGAACAATATATTCGGATGTAATAAAGGTAAATATTAATAACACCTTTCAATAAAATAGAATAAAGCGGATGTAAGAAGACCTAATAGAAGCTTCTGCTTCTAGAAGGATCTTCCTCTAGATGCTTCTTTTTAGTATAAATAGGAGTCGAGAGTATGAGAAACCTAGCTTGGATATTATTGTAATAGAACTCTGCTCAATTGGAGGTGGCCCCCTCGAAGAGGCCCGTGAACATTACTTTCAAATTCAAAGTGTTATTTTTGTTATTATTCTCTTATCATTCAGTGCTATTGTGGTGAATGTTCTGGTTATATTGTTGTTATTCTGCCATTTCTAGCATTTTATTTATGTTCTGCATACATTTTATATCTGGTATATTACAATCCTATTGTGTTAAATGAACACCCACAACCATTAGGGACTTCTCAAGAATAAGACAAGGAGACCAATGTGTTTGTGGATGTGTCTGTAGAGGATAGTGCTCAACCACCCATTGCTTGATGTTTGGTTGGTATTTTTTTAGTTTCTTTGATAACATGAACAATTATAGGTAGTTAGTTATGTTGGTGATTTATTTTTGTAACACGGTCTATAGAAGGTTTGTTATGGATGGTTTGGACAAGTTTGATGATGTTCCACTGGTGGGGAATCTAGTTTCCCTTGAGGCAAATCCCCATCAAAGACTCATGTAACTCCTTTTTGTACATAATGTGAAGAAATAGAGATGTTCTTAGATTAAAAAAAAACATAGATCGGATTAAAGACACATCAAAGTGTTAGAATATAGAAGATGGTGTGCTTGTTTTACCATTAACGATACCCTCGTCACCCAACCACAGGCTGAAGCCTCCCTCCGAGCACCTTAACCTTGACTGAGAATTCCTCCGGAAGCAAACCCTAGGCTAAATAGCCAAACAAAGAGTAGTGCATCAATCCCCAAGGATAGCGCATCAAAAAAAGTTGATTAGATAGTCCAAACCCTAGCCAAGAGATATTCAAGCCAATACTGAGAACTAGTTGTTGCTGCAGCTGCACCTGCAACCCTCCTCCAAACTTGCACACCAGACTACAACTGTAGTGCGCACCAACTAGGAAATTGTTGCGCAGAACTGGCTCTATCTGCAACTGCTGAGATGCTACAAATGAGAACTGGTGCCTTGTATTTATAGTAATCCTGCCAGTTTGTTGGGGCCGACTTCTCCTTTTGGGTATGTGTCTGTTCAGTATATTATTATTATTTATGGTCGACTTCTTCTCTTGGAGGCTAATAACCTAATATAAATTATCCTCTTGAGCCGACAAGGCTTCTAGGGTTATTAGCCAACTCATTAGGGTTTCTCTTGCTTCCCAGAGTCTTCTATTCTCGTCAGGTTCACACGTGGGGGTAAATACCTCCCGCAGCTACCATAATATTAACACTCCCTCCTAGCTAGAGAGGTATTTATAGGTAATGGACTTGAGAACAAAATATACCATTTACCCGGTAGCATCAATATAGTCATCTAGACTATTTCATGACTAGATCATGATCATCACCATCACCATCAGCTGCATCATCTCTCGAAACCACACTTCATCTGAGTAGTTAGATATGATGCTGGATAAGTCACTCTCACCATGGAGTGATACAAGAGGAGTAAAAGGTTCTGAACTGTTTTCCGTCTGGAAAATCTTTGTTCATCATTCATCTGAATGATCATCATCTCCAATAATATGTTGATAGTCTTCAAGGCAATTAGAATAAGAATAGAACACAACTATGTCTATTCATAGTAGTACACAACTACAATCCAGTGGTTAACTACCACATCAAGTAACATACAAGTACTTGATCAACAACGTATAGTTGCGAATAGTGAAACATATTCACCACAGTAGTCCTCATCTACTGTCATATAGTCTTCATAACAAACATCTGAGAGCATCCTGCATAGAAACAATGTTATGATAAAAACGGTATCATTTGGGCCAATCTTTCACTCGCGTCTGTGAGATCTGAAGGAATGTCTGCCACCACAATAGTCTTCATCTGCATAGAAACAATGTTATGATAAAAACTAAATCAACTAGGCCAATCTTTCACTCACATCTGTGAGATATGAAAGCGTGTCTGCCCTCAGTATAGAACATCAATAATAATCATCTAGGCCAATATTTCACTCACATCTGTGAGGTCTGAAAGAATGTCTTCCCTCAATATAGAATATCAATAATGGGCTATCTTCCCCATTCTTCTCAACCAAGGAAGAAGGATTGTTTCTAATTTCTAAACCTGGACCATTTCCCGCCCTGAGCCATTCTTCCGACACTAAACAAAGTGTAACCTGGAGAGAATGAGTCTTCCCTCGAGAAATGTTTGGACCATTCCTTACCCTGGGCCATTCCTCCGACACTAAACAAAGTGTAACCTAGAGGGAATGAGTCTGCCCTAAGGAATGACTGTCCTAGACTATTCCCCACCCTGGGCCATTCTTTCGACACTAAACAAAGTGTAACCTGGAGAGAATGAGTCTACCCTCGAGGAATAACTATCCCTGATTGTTGAGCCTGGACTACTCCCCACCCTGGGCCATTCCTCCAACACTAAACAAAGTGTAACCTGGAGAGAATGAGTCTGCCCTCGAGGAATAACTATCCGGACCATTCCCCACCCTGGGCCATTCCTCCGACACTAAAGTGTAACTGGGAGAGAATGTATGACCCTCGAGGAATGTCTGTCCTACATCAACCTCCAAAATGGATGATTCTTTGAAAATGCTCACAACTGTGAACTTCAAAAGAATGACTGCCAAGCGAGGCGGACCATTCTACTTGACCACTACTCAAAGTGGCTGCCAAGAAGAATGACTGTCCTAGACCACTCCCCATAATGGGAAGTCATTGTCTATTACATATCAACAATCAGTCTGCCTCCCATGTTAACTACAATGGGAAGTCACTATCCGTCAGAAATCTCAATCCACTTTCCGAACAGGAAAGCATCTGTCCAATCTGGACTATTTTTCAATTACAAAGATAAATGATATTTTCAATGCT
>ML797649.1:348449-369513 GCA_009831015.1 Picea engelmannii
ATCCAACAATTGGTATCAGAGAAGGTTCCTTCAGAAATTAGTTTAACCACTGAAAGGTAGATTATGGAGAGTACCAACTCATATAAAAATGGAATACCACAGTTTGATGGACAGAAGTATGTTTTTTGGAGCATAAGGATGAGGACATATATACAGGCACAGGGATTTCAAGTTTGGCAATCAATTGTAGATTGATACACAACACCAGTAGTTCCACCAACAAATGACAAAGCAACAAAACTCAGTGAGAATAATTCAAAAGCCACAAATGCACTTTTGAATGGTCTCAGTGATACGGTATTCACCAAAGTTGCACACTGTAAATCCGCTAAATACATTTGGGACAAGCTTCAAAATATTTATGGAGATACAAAAATCAAAGCAGCAAAGCTTTAGACTTACAGAGGTTAGTTCGAACAACTAAAAATGAAGATGAAGATATCACAGTCTACTTCTTACGAGTCGATGAAACAGTGAATGCAATCATAGGATTGGGAGAAGAAATTGAAGAATCTGTAATTGTTCAAAAGATACTAAGATCTTTTCATATGAGATTCAACCCTAAGATATTAGCACTAGAAGAAAGATCAGATCTGGACTCAATAAGCATGGACGAACTGCATGGAATCTTCACAGCATACGAAATGAGAACTGAGCAGGAAAATCGAGATGTAAAAGAAGCAGCCTTCAAGGCATCCAAAATATCAAAGCAAAATAAAAATGAGCAATAAGAATATAGCAGTAGCAGTGACGCCTCGGAAGATGATGAAGAAGTGGCCAACTTTGTCAAAAGACTGAATAAGGGAACCAACTGTAGGTATAGAGGTAAGCTCCCTTTAATCTATTTTAATTGTGATGGTATTGGTCATTTTGCTAACAAATGTCCTCATAACAAAAAAGAGAAATGATGAAGGTTACTCAAAAGGAAAACACACATCTAAAGAAAAAAGAACTACAAAGAAAATTTTCAAGAAAAGCTTATACACCAAAGAAGACATCTCATCATCAGATGAAGATGAAGTCAGTGACAATGAGACAGGAAGAGTTCTATTCATGGAAGTAAAAGACTCTGACAAAGAACACTCCGAAGAAGAATATGAAGAAGTCGAAGAAGAATGTGAAGAAGTCGAAGAAGAAATTGAAGAGGCGGAAGTTGACTATCGAGAAGAATTAATGTGTGCCATAGAAGTTATCAGAAGAGAAAAGAAGAAAAACAAGAAACTACAAGCAGAACTAGACAAGAAAAAGGGCATTTGAGAACTAGAACAAATGATCACAAAATTGAAGGTTCAAATAGAAGAAGATAAAAGAATTGAAGAAACACTCAAAGAACAACTAGAAGAAAAGGACAATATCATTGGAAACTTGGAAGCAAAGGTTGTCACACTAAGAAAGGATATTCAAAAGAAAAATATGTAGAATAGCTCAAAAGTTCTGGATGACATTATCAGTAGTCAAAAATCTCATCTTGGCAAGTCCAGACTTGGATACAATCAGACAAAAAATGGATCAAGCTCCAAAACAATAGAGCAAGAAACAAATCCAAAGAGCTATGCAGAAACAATCAAAGAGGATAGGAAGATATACAAGGAAGATTACAGGGACACTCCTCCACCAAGAAGATTCAGATTTCAGAATCAACAACAGATAAATAGGCCTCAAGAAGAAGAAGAATTCATAAGAGAACCTCATTTCAAAAGATTTTCAACCCCCAGGTATCAAACTATATTTTTTGGTTTATGTTATGCATGTAATAATTTTGGACATAAAGTTGTGAATTGCAGAGCTAACAACATGAACAGTAACAACTTTGAGAGTTATACACAAATGGATTATTCAAGAAGACCTAGTGAAACACAAAGAACAAGTTACAACAGGTTTGAATCTTTGAGCATTGAAGTGGAATGTTAGAAATGTAACAATTTTGGACACATGGCCAAGGATTGCAGAATGACAGTCCCTCTTAAAGAACCTCAACAGAATAACAACAATCACAGACAAGAACCTCAGAAAATGACATGGACAAGAAAGTAAGATCAGTATAGCAATGAAGAATGCGCAGTCGCTCTACAAGCTAAGCAGAAGAAACACAGTTGGTATGTTGACAGTGGATGTTCAAAACACATGACAGGTGTTAAAGACAAATTTCTTACATTACGAAAAGAAAAAAAATGGATCAGTCTCCTTCAGAAATGATAATTCATCCAAAATCATTGGAGAAGGCACCGTCCGAATTGGGAACAAGAATGAAAAGGCACAAAATGTTCTACTGGTAGAAGATATGAAACATAAACTTCTAAGTGTGATTCAAATGTGTGACCAAGGTCATAAACTTACTTTCGATTCAGAAAAGTGTGAGATAAGAAGAGAAGGTTCAGGGAAATTGGTTGGTACATCTTCAAGAATTTCAAACAACATATATGTGTTAAGTGAAATTGGAAATGAAAAGTGTTGTCTAGGAAAGGAAGATGAAAGTTGGTTATGGCACAGAAGAATGGGTCACATGCATTTTGATAACCTTGTCAAAGGCAACAAAAGAGAAGCAGTTAGAGAAATGCCCCAGATCACAAAACCAACCAACACATTATGCAAGAATTGTCAACAAGGAAAGCAAACAAAGACCAAGTTCAAATCAAAGGAATATTTAACAACAAGACCACTGGAAATTGTGCACACTGATCTAGTTGGACCAACTACAACAAAGGGATTAAAAGGTGAAAAATATTTTATGTTATTAGTTGATGATTATACAAGAATGACTGCAGTTTGCTTTCTCAAGAACAAGTCGGAAGCTTTTGAAAACTTCAAGATCTATAAGGAAATGTTTGAAAATGAGATGGATTCAAGAATCAAATGCTTGAGATCTGATAATGGAGGAGAGTTCACTTCAAAGGAATTTATAGACTACTGTAGCAGTCATAGAATAAAAAGACAATTCTCTGTTGCTAGGACACCTCAACAGAATGGAGTTGTTGAAAGAAAGAACAAGATAGTACAAGAAATGGCTCGAACAATGTTAATGGATTCCAAATTGACAGATATATTTTGGACACAGGCACTGCATACAGTAGTTCACATTCAAAATAGAGTAATGCTCAAAAACAACACTGATAAAACTCCCTACGAGCTATGGAAAGGAAGACCAGCAAATGTGAAGCACTTTAGAGTTTTTGGAAGCAAATGCTACATCAAAAGAGAAGATGGCAGAATGGGAAAGTTTGACTCTCGTGTGGACAAAGGAATACTTGTTGGTTACTCAAGTACAAGGAAACCGTACAAGTGTTACAATCTAAGATTGAACAAAGTTGTGGAAAGCATCAACGTAACAATTGATGAAACAGGTAGACCAGAATCAAAGAAAGAAGAAAACAAATCAATGGAACAACTTTTCGAAGAAGAAGATGAAAAAGAAGTAGAAGAGGAATATAAAGATGAAGAGAATCTAATAGAAGCAGAAGAGCAAGTTCAGCAAGTATCTCTAAAGACACCTAGCAAACGAGTACAGAAGAATCATCCTTCAAATCAAATTATTGGAAACAAAGATGCAAGAGTTGAGACTAGAAGAAAAATCCGTTCACCAGAATAAATACACTTAGCACTCTTATCTACAATTGAACCAAACTGTTTTGAAGAAGCCAGTAAGGATGAATTTTGGAATAAGGTTGTGGATGAAGAATTGGATCAAATAGAGAAAAATGACACTTGGGAATTGGTTCCAATACCAAAGAATAAGAATGTGATCAACACAAAATGGGTTTTCAGAAATAAATTGAATGAAGATGGACACGTTACAAGGAACAAAGCTAGATTGGTATGTAAAGGATATGCACAGATTGAAGGAATTGACTTTGAAGAGACATTTTCCCCAGTTGCCAAAATGGAAGCAATCCGTTTACTTTTAGCTTATGCATGCTCCAAAAATGTTAAAGTATATCAGATGGACGCAAAATCAGCTTTTCTGAATGGAGAACTTGAAGAAGAAGTATACATTGAACAACCAGAAGGATTTTAATTGTCAGAGAACACAGACTATGTATGTAAATTAAAGAAGGCCTTGTATGGTCTAAAATAGGCTCCTAGAGCATGGTACTCTAGACTGCATAAGTATCCGCAGCAGGCAGAGTTCAAAAAAGGAAGTGCAGACAGCAACCTCTACATCAAGGTAAGTCAAGGTAATATTTTATTAATTGAAGTTTATGTTGATGATATTATTTTTGGTAGTGATGATGACAGGTTAAGCCAAAAATTTGCAAAAGACATGCAGAATGAATTTGAAATGTCGTTACTTGGAGAACTATCCTTTTTTCTGGGACTTCAGATATGTCAAAGCAACCAAGGAATTTTTATTTCTCTAACCAAGTATATCAGAAAAATGCTAAAGAGGTTCGGAATGGAAGATTGCAAACCAGTTATCACTCCCATGAAAACCAATTGTAAGTTGATCAAAGATGATGATTCAAAGTCTACAGATCAGAGGCAATACAGGTCAATGATTGGTAGCCTATTATATGTGACAGCATCCAGACCAGATGTAATGCAAGTAGTTGGACATGTGGCACGATTTCACGCAGCACCAAAGGAATCACATGTATTAGCAGTAAAGAGGGTTTTCATATATCTCAAAGGAACATAAGAGTTTGGATTATGGTATTCAAAAGGAAAAGATTTATCACTTATTGCCTACACAAATGCAGATTGGACAGGTTGTATTGATGACCGACGAAGCACCAGTGGAGCAGCATTCTACTTAGGTGAGTGTTTGGTATCATGGATAAGCAAGAAACAATCATCAGTATCTCTATCTACAGCAGAGGTAGAGTATATTGCAGTAGTAGCATGTTGTACACAGGTTCTTTGGATGAAACAAACTTTGACAGATATACAGGTTGAGTATGATGAGCCCATTCCAATATATTGTGATAATACAAGTGTCATCAATATCTCAAAAAATCCGGTGATGCACTCCAAGACGAAGCACATTCCAATCAAGTATCACTTTCTACGGGAACAGGTTGCATAAAATAACATTAGAGTTGAGTACATGGGCACAAAAGAACAAGTGGCAGACATCTTTACAAAACCACTTCCACGGGAAGCCTTTGAATATCTTCGCCAAAGACTTGGAGTTATTTCTGCTCAAAAAATGAATGCTTTTTGAATGCTTATCTTATATGTCTTAGATGCACACGAGGAAGCACCATAAGAGGACAGTTTAGTCAAGGGGAGCAGCCCCGGATGGATATATACCTTTGCCATTGATGACAAAGGGGGAGAGATTTATCAGATGAAAAGGACAGAGGCATGGTTCTAGGGGGAGCAGATTTATCAGATGCAGAGGACAGAGGCATGGTTCTAGGGGGAGCATGAGTGATATAATTGCAATATTGCATCAGAGTGTTTCCATCAATGCCAAAGGGGGAGATTGTTGATAAAGGTTGGTTGTCATTGATGTCAACCCTTGAAGAAATCCCCACAACACAAAGGTTTGGGTAATGGACCCAAGACTGTTTGATGTAAAGATGACTCATTATTTTCTTGTCATGGTTGATAAAAAGTAAATATGGATGAACTCCAAAGTGGTCCCCTTATGGTGAAATCCCTCACGGGAAGACGCTTTGCAGAGCAAGAGAACCCATGCTTAATTGTGGAATAATGAGATGAAGGACATTGAATTTGTCAGGGAAACTATCCTAGATGTATAGTGCTTGTCATGCCATTTCTGGTGGTATGTATAACGTCACATAACTTTTCACGGTTAGAGAGTTATGGCCATGAGAAGTTGGAGACCCCAGGTTCAGGTAATGGACTCAAGTTTGTTTGATGGGTAATGGTATGAGTTATGATATATTTTCAAAAAATACTATTCTATATGGATAGTACATGTCATTCCATTTATGTTGATATGTGGAACGTCACATAACTCCTCACGGTTTGAGATTTATGGCCTTGCGAAGTTGGAGGACCCTCACATGTCATCTAGAAGCCCCAAAAGGTCAAAGTAGTCAAAGTGGTTTAAGGGATTTTAAAAGGTAAATAATAAAGTGAAGTGATGAGTGTACTATAATTCAAAGTGAATACAAAATAAATTATTTAAATAATAAATTTAATGGAGAAATTAGAAGTGGGTTAACCCTAAAATAAAGAAAGTGGGGCCAAGTGACCTAGAAGATGTTTTTAAGGAAGTTACTTGGAGAGTATAAATAAGAGGCAAGGCTCTCTCATTTTAATCACACTTGAGCATATTGAATATCTATATGTGTCTGAGATAACCAAGGATATCTAATCCAAAATTCTGAGGAAAGGTGAAGAAAAGAAGGCCGAAATGCAAGGAAGGATAAATTCTTTTGATGGTGCTTTCTAAGGTATGTTATTTACAAGTCATCTCACCATTTTCGCTATAAATTTTTTTCTATAATGATTCAGACCATGAAATTTCTATTCCATTGAGAAAACATATCCAAGTGTCTGTGGTAAAAAATTAAACTTGTGGGTCATTGTATTTTCGGATTTACACTCCGTGGAAAATAGGGTTTATGACTAGTCCTGAAACTAGTCAAAAACAGGTGTTTCGGTTAAAAACATCGTAACTTCTTCATAACAGATCCAAATTCAGTGAGATGAAATGTGTTGGTTAAGGTACAGTCTTTAGTATTATGTGTAACAATTTCAGATCAATTCAGCAAATATTCCGTGCGGGGCACCCTCTAGAAGGTCGCTCTCTAGAATAAGCAGAATTCAACAAGGTATGTCATTTTTGCTATAAATCCTTTTCTGAGAGGTTCCAAATAGTGACACTTGGAGGAATTGCATAAAACACACTGAAGAACATTGTTGATCAGTTTCATATATTTATACATTACAAGTACAAAGTTATGATTACTTCAAGTTGTGGTTGTTGACTAATCCAAAACTAGGCATGTGAGACTAAAGAAAAGTTTGATGAAAATGCTTGTCTCTTGTTGTTAAAGTTAAGGAAGGTTTGCAAGAATGTGATCATATACATTAGGTCTATTATAGAACTACAAATCATGTTTGGATGATGAAAATGATGAGGGCTTTTGGTTGAGGTACATGTTGAGTACATGGTTGAGACAAGTAGTTAATGAGTTGGCACATACATGAAGTGTATAGTTGATGATGTTGGTACATATTGATGAGTATTTGACACGTGATTGGTACATACTTGGTACATGGTTGGATGCACTTGTTTATGGTACAGGTTGATTACAGGCTATTTGGTACATGTTGGTGCATGGTTGATGCACTTGTTTATGGTACAGGTTGATTACAGGCTATTTGGTACAGGTTGGTGCATGGTTGATGCACTTGTTTATGGTACAGGTTGATTACAGGCTATTTGGTACAGGTTGGTGCATGGTTGATGCACTTGTTTATGGTACAGGTTGATTATAGGTTGAGGTACATGTTGATGCATGGTTTAGATTTATTGGTACAGGTTTACAGTGGAATATCTCATAGTGACAGGTTGGCAATGGCTCCATCATTCTACTTCTACTTCAGGGTGGCAGGACGGGGCAAGGACAGGTGGTCGTAGCCACCTTTCGGTTGTAGCCGGAGAACATAAGGGGTTGTAGCCTCCTTCTGGTTGTAGCTAGAGAATTGGGGAATTGTAGCTTCCCTCATGTTGTAGTTTGAGAATCTAGGGGGTTTGAGGCTCCTTCCAGTTGCAGTTGGAAAACAAAGGAAATTAGTGCTTCCAATGAATGTAATTCTTTAAGACATATAAAAAAAACATTATGTGGTTTTCTCCCAATTTGGGTTTCCACGTAAAACACTGGTGTACTGTGTATGTGTGTGATTGTTCTTTTGTTATTGCTCATTATTGAATAATAATACTACTTTGATATAACACTTGGATCAATTTGGATAAAAAGGATTATAATTGCACTATTACTAATTCACCTTCCCCTCTCAGTAATCCAACACATGTGGCTATGGAATGTTGAGGGGGAATTGGTCAACCAAAAGGGCATGGCCATAAACTCATTATATGAGTCTAAAAACTTATCTTGCCAAGTGTCATTTTGTATTATATTGATTAGGTAGTATACAAACTTACAATCCAACCACTTAGAGAATACTAATATGATGATTCCATCAAATAAATCATTAATGACTATATATTGACATTGTCCTTAAAATTAATTTTGTTATGTCCTTTGCAATACATACATAACCACTATAAACTATCATCTTTATGAACTAAAATGATTGGTATGATGAAGACATATCCTTACTCTAATGGCTAGTCCCGTTTCTAACAAGGACATGGTGTTCAGTCTCCCTTTTTCTAATATGGTTACTCGTAGGGTTGAATGTTGGGAGGAGTGGCCCTAAGTATCAACTCAATAACATGGTTGTGATCCTAAGATAAGGGTAGTCCCTTAGGAATTGATGAAACACTCTACTATGTTGATATAAAATAGAGTAAAAAAACACATGGATTGCAATGCACCTATCGACAAGCACTCATTAAATTATTATTTTTTATTAAAAAAAACATGATGTCAAATATTTGACATTTACTTTATATGTACATGTCGAATTTGCATCTAAAGTTTAGCATCCATATCCGTTAATTGATATATTTGAGAGAATAATTGAGCTACCATGTGGTAGGTGCCATGTCATAAAAGGATGACATGTAATGTGTCATGTGGTAGGTGCCACATCAACACTTGTCAATGTGACACATCACACATTAGCCTTTTGTGACATTTCACCTACTAGCATGTTGCATGACAACCTTTTACAACATGGCACCTATTGGCATGTTGCATGTCATCATTTTATGACATGGCACCCACCACGTGGAAGCTACACTTAATTAAACACCTCTCACACATTGGTTGTTCGACATCGATTCAATGTTGTATTAAAGTGTTCTCATGGCACATGTGACATGGCATGTTACACATCAACGTTTTGTGACATGGAAACTACCATGCTATAACTACACTTAATTAAACATCTCTCACATTTGAGTATGCAGGTTTCTATAGTCAATCATAATGCTGGAACGACTTCTGGATCAAAACTGTGTGGATTTTTTGAAACGTCTGACGTTTCGAGTAGACACTCCACCCATCACCGGGGATAAATAAAGCTTATAAGATTTCTTTATCCCTGATAATGGGTGGAGTGTCCACTCGAAATGTTGGACGTTTCAAAAACTCCACATAGTTTTGATCCAGAAGTCGTTAAGCTTTCCTTGTCCCTGATGATGGGTGGAGTGTCCACTCGAAACATTGGGCATTTCAAAAAATCCACACAGTTTTGATCCAAAATTCATTCCATCATCTCTCACATGTTATATGTTTGACATCAGTTCAATATTGTAACATAGACTTAACATCAAACACACGTTGGTTGGTTGAAATCTCTAGGTGCCCACATTTAAACAACATGTGGGACACATGAAATGTACATTGAGGGGGACATTGGTTATTTGATGTATAAAACATTCAAGTGAAAAATGAATGGGTTGTTATTATCGCTAAAGCGACATGTGCTTGACATTAGAAATGTCAAATATTCAACACTTTACAAACAATGTGTATTCGACATTCAATTAAATAATGCGCCAACATAATATTGGCATTTGTAATGTTGATTTCATGTTAAAAAATAGCCTCAAATATAATAGTGAATAGTTTTCATTTGCATTAATTATAATAATACAAATAAATGATATAATATTTCATCATAATATTAACTAATATTGTTTTTTTTCTTTATAAAAAAATCAATATGAAAGCATTGCATTTGTGTCAAAAGTTCAACATCAATATCAATTAATTAATGTATTCGAGAGAATAATGGAACTACGACATGATAAGTGCCATGTCACATAAGCCTATAATGTAATGTGTCATGCGGCAGGTGCCACATTGACACTTGCCAGCGAGGTGCATTACACATTATCCTTTTGTGACATGACACTTATTGGTATGTTGCATGTCAACCTTTTGTGACATGGCACCTACCACGTGGAAGCTACACTTAATTAAGCACCTCTCCCATATCAGTGGTTTGATGTTGATTCAATGTTGTATCAAAGTGTTGACATAACACCTACAACATGGCATGTTATACATCAACCTTTTGTGACATGGCAGTTGCCATGTTACAACTACACGTAACTAAAAGTCCCTCGCACGCCTGATGTTTGGTATCAGTTCAACATTGTAACATGGACTTAACATCAAACACATGTTGGTTGGTTGAAATCTATGGATACCCACATTTAAACAACATGTGGAACACATGAAATGTTCATTGAAGGAGGCATTGATTATTTGATGTATACAAACATTCAAATGAAAAATGAAGGGGTTATTTTTATTTTATTTTTGACAGAAACGGTTAGGAGATTTTTATATTAAAAACAATGGACATGTCATTGGGTTCGTTACATCGAAGAAGATTTCCTTGTGAACTGGAAGACAAATGCCTGAAGATCTTAACACGGGACATAGTTTGGGAACAAAACTATTTTAGCGATCCAGAGCAGCTTCGCGTCATTACATCATTTCTAGCTTGGAAGTTTTTTTTCTTTTTCGACACCGTCCGCCATTCCTTGCTTTGGTCTTGAGAATCACTTTCTGTCGGGCCTAGAGGGTCTTCCTCGTCAACTAGATCTGCCCAGCTTGAGTTCTCGGGGTCTGGCTGGTTTGGCGACTTGGGATTGGCTTCTGCCTGAGCTTTCCCTTTAGCGGGGTCTTTGATTTCAGCTTCAGCGTCTGCTCCTTCTGTCATTCCATGGGCCTTGCTTTCAACGTGCGGCCCCGTTGGAGCCCCTGTCCACCAAGTGGGTCTTTGGCTCTTGGGCGACCTTTTTTTCCCGGGTATTTTTTCACAGTTGCGGGCTATTTGCCTCGTTTCGAAGCAGTTTATACACCTGAAATTGAGATTCTCATAATCAAGTTTTTGGTTCCTTGAGTAGTCTGTGCCTTGAAGAATTATTTCAGCTGGGAAACCTTTGGTGAAATCCATTTCTACACAGATTCGCGCAAAGGTGGAGCGGGTTGGCTTGGAATCCGGGCTTGTGTAGAGGAATTTGTCGAGGTTGTTGCCAATGGATTGAAGAGACGCATCCCCCCAGAAATGCAGGGGCAAATACGGACGTCTCACCCAGACTGGAGCTGAAGAGATACAGTCTGTGGAAGGGTCAAAAGCGGGGGTCCATAGTTGCATGGATAGACCTACTCTGCCCCAGAACCACGGCCCGGAGTTAAACACCCTGTCTCTATCGCTTGTAGATTCGAAAACTACCACAAAGAACCCCTTTGCACAGGGGCAGGTAATGACTTCTCCATCTAAAGCGGGTACCAGTCGGAAGAGATCCAGGAGAGGAGATCCGGAAGATTGGGCCAGAATTCGTTAAACCTGCAAATCAAAGCGTGATTGTCGTAATGCCGAGCATGTGTTAGGGCTTCCTGCGGCATTTGGATTGAGATTGTCGGAGCTTCAGGAATTGTTGCTTGCAGCCCGGGCGGACGACCCTGACGAGAGGCAACCTCAGGGGTCGTTGTATGCAGACTGGAGGGTTGGCGTGAAGCTACCTCTTTGAAGGAGGGGGTCGGAACCGGAGGGAGTTCTGAGGACGCCGCCGACGTAGCACCAAGGGGAGCACGTCTTTAAAGGGGAGTCGAGGTCGTAGGGGGAGTTGCCACCGCAGCATCACCAAGAAGGGCGTCATCATGCTGAGAAGAGGATGAGGAAGTCGCCATTGAAACCTGAGGAGCTGCGCAGCTTCGATGGAGGGGGGTGAAGGGCAGGAGGGCCACAAGGCCGACGACCTGCAAGAGGTTCAGGAGGGTGAGCGAAAAAAAAAATTCTAAAACATAAAATGAAAAATGAAGAAATTATTATTATCAATAAAAAAAAACATATACTTGACATTAAAAATGTCAAATATTCAACACTTTACAAAAACAATGTATATTCAGCATTCAATTAAATCATATGCCAACATGGTATCTAGATTTGTAATGTTGATCTCATGCCACAAAAATAACCTCAAATATAATAGTGAATAGTTTTCATTTGCATTAACTAATACAAATAAACAATATAATATTTCATATAATATTAACTAAAGTTTTTTTCCATATAATTACATAAACATAAACAAATATTTACATTAAACATTTCACACATCAAAGTTGTAATGATAAATCAATTTCACACATCAAAGTTGTAATGATAAATCACTATCATATGAGATAATGGAAGAGCAAAACATCAAGGTCACAAAAGAAAATAGACAAATCCAATAAAGAATAAATTAACTATGTATACAAAACAAACATATTTATTAAACTAGTATTTAACTTTCAAAATACATGGATGACAAGGAGTGAGCCAAGAAAAATTAATATCACATAAAATGAAAATGTGGCCATCAAGTTGTTACTGATGTGATTGGGAAGATGACAAGCGAAAGTGCACCACTCATTCCGTCCTCTACTAAACTACGCCGACGCCGCCCTTGTTTTGTTTTGATTTATTATATTGAATTAAAAATTAATAAAAAATTAATTTAAAATTCACAATTAATATGATTCTTGTGTATTGAGATACTTTTATGACTTAAGTTTATATATCATTTTGTAATTTAATTGAAACTTAAGTCTATATATCATTTTGTAATTTAATTGAATACACAAATAAAGTATTTTTTAATTTTTAATTTAAAAAAAATAAAACATATTTGTCTATTACAAAGTAATATATATATATATCTTTGTCTAGTACAAAGTAACATATATAGGTAGTCACATCATGCCTAGGAGTCCACTCTTTTTGATAAAAATATGGACTATACATTGGAGGTCTCTCTTGGCATATCACATCCTTGATATATTCATTCTTTTGGCTAGGTGGACCTTGATTTCTAAAAAGTGGTTGTAACTTTTTTAAAGTGTATTTGTATAAATCAAGTTATCCTGTATGCGGGGAAGGAGGTATTTGAATTTTTTTTAAGTCATTTTCATAATTTCTAGTTTGGATTTGGGTTTAGTAGAACTGTTTATGGATTATTGTTTTTTTGGTTTAATATTATTTTTTGAGAAAAAATTGATTGATTTTGGATAGAAAGAGGATGATTTAAATTTAATTTTGAGTTGAGATAATTAGGATTAGTTAAGTTGATTAACACAAATTGAGATGAGTTTAATTGGTCAAATTAAGTTAAGATAAGTTGAATTGTTCAATCTAAATCAATTTGGCTAGTTTGAGTTGAGTTGAATCGAGATGATTGTTTTGGATCAAGATGCACTCAGATAACCGGATTGAGTCCAAATGAGTTGAGTTGGTTAATTTGAGTCAAGATTAATCAAGAAAATTACTTTAAGTTGAGACAAGTTGAGTTGGTTTGATTAAGTTAAGAAAAGTCAAGTAAGTTAGAAAGGAATGTGGGAGCGCAATGGAGAACCAGTGGAGACGACCAAACTTTTCAAAATTCAAAAGGTAGGAAAAAACCAGAAGGCAATTGGAGGATGACTTCGAGGCCGACTTCAACTCTGAATGAGAGGGTTTCGGTTCCTATCAGGCTGCAGTTTCTAAGTTTAAGTAATTTCCCCTGGTTTTTATAGGAACCTTCGTAGGAGTTTGGTAATTGTTGTTTCTCCGTTTTAGTTTTTGTTTCATTGAAGTTTTATCTTCCATACTTAGACTTTTATGGAGTTTAGCCATTTCTTTGGTTAGTTGTTTTACTAAGTGTTTTTAGTTATCCCTTTTTGGAAACTGTAGTGATTTATTACTACTCTGGGACCCTTAACTGTTGTTTTCTCGGGGATAGGATAGTGGTTCACAGGTGGCTTTGTCATAATTTTATACCTCAGTTACCTTAAATATCTTCACCTTCTTGGACTTTGGAGTGGGTTCTCAGCCCTTGATCTACGTTTATTTGTCTGTAGTGGAGTCCAAGTGGAGCACTATGGCACTTAGCCGATTAGATAGAATAAATGATGAGGTTAATGATTTATTAAATGAGCCAGAAGAGGTACTCTAGCAAGTGGCAGATGTTACAAAGGAGTGTTTTACGGGTGGAGTTTTATCGCATTTTCACAAGTTTGGTTCCAGTACCCTTTCAGAACCCGTGGCTCATCTTTTTTCACAGAACGAAGGTCTTTCCAAAGTTCATGGTTATGAACCCTCCTTGGAAACTTACTTATCTACTCAAGCAAAGATCACACGGGATGTGAGGAATACCCCATCAGATTCTACCCAGTTCAGAGTGGAAGAAAGTGTTGTATCACTGCACTCGAGACAAAAATCAAAAGGTATTGCTACTATCCAGAAGGGACGCAAAGAGTGGGCGGCAAAGAAAACCATTAGGAAAATGGTCCTAGGCTCCGATATAGGTCCGGAAGATACATGCTGGATGGCACTTTGTGGTATTGTATGCATATTTTCTTACAACAATTTGAATGCAGAGAAGTTATCTGTTTGGTTAGAACGAGTTTGGCTTCCAGTCCTAAGTTATATCCCAGAGACCTTTTTCTTGTCAAAAGGTTGGTTAGGCTTTCTCTACAATTGTCTTGAAGATGTGACTACTATGTTATATGGAGTATGGGTAAATGGGATGAATAGCCTCATGCTTAAATGCTAGAGGATAGCGTTTAACCCTGAAATAGAGTATTTCTCATTAAGGCACCTATGGGTTTTGTTACCGGGACTTCCACTGTTTTTGTGGAATGAAGGAGCACTTACGGCAATTGGAAACTCACTTGGAAAATTTTTAATGGTTGATAGAGGTGTTCTCACTGCACCTGCTAGGAAAATTGGTAGAGTACTGGTTGAGCTTGATATACACCAGGGTTTGCCGAAAACTTTAGATATTGAGTGGCGCGGAAAGCACTTTCTCCAGAATTTAGATTATCTTGGCATTCTGTTCTGGTGTAGAATTTGCAAAAGTACCTCACTCTCAGGAGGGATTGTAAAGGTGTTGTAAATGAATGTTTACTACAGGAAGAGACCGAACGAGACTACTGCATGCTAGAATTATCCATGGAGATGGGGTTTTATGGTCCGGGTGCGACTCAGGTAGATAGGTCTGTTATTATTCCCGTGGACAACAACTGCTCTGTCTCGGGCAAGCTTCTTTCTTTCTACCCAGGTTTTTATTATTCTTTGACTATTTAGGAAAGAGATTTTATTAATTCATCAGAGTGGTTAAAGGAGATGACTACAAAGTTTGTCCCTCTGCCCTCGACTGTTAAGGAAAACTTAGGAAGTCTTGATACCCCCACTGGAAGCCTGGAACCTTCTATTATACCTTCTCCTCATGGTTCAGGATTGGATATTGTGTCTGCTACTGGTAGACAGACCTTTACAATTGAAAAGGTTCCTAGTCGTAGTCCTTCTCTTGAACCTTCTCTTCAGTGTAGAGATAATTGTTTACCGCAGTCGAGTCTTGTGGGGATGAGTCAATCGACAGATCCACCTGGCTATAGAGAACCTGATGAAGGAGATTCCACTCTGTCTGCAGTACTTGATTCACTTATCCCCTTCATCTGTGATAAGGAATCTACTGTGAAATTACATGTGTTTCTTGGGAAGTCACTTTATAAGAGTGATACTGGGAGTGGGGAGGTCGACTGTTCAAATTCAATGGATGTGAAGGCTGGAAAAGAATACGCTTGGTCTAGGGGACTGGGCATTGAAATCTCCCCAATAAAAACAAGAAGCGCCCGTAAAAAATCGACACTTGTCTCAAATGATCCCCTTGTTCCTCATACATCCACCGAAGGTGGGGCCCTTAGAGCGATGAGGACCCTTGCTCGATCAAAGTAATGTTACTTCTTCCTCTAAATCTAAGGGGAACTGGGGGCGCCCTAAAAATTGCCTCGGTTAGAAGTACGTTGGAAAAGACTTGTCCAAATATTGTTTTTTTACAGTAGACATTGGTACATTTGGAAAAGGCTCATTCCTTTTTTCATTCCCTCAGACCAAGTTGGTTAAGTTGTGCAGTAAACTATGTTGGCACCTCAGGTGGATAATTGGTCTCTTGGGAACCCAATTATTTCAATTTGGTTCCTTTTCTCACTTGTGGTGGAATCTTTTTGACAGAATATTGCTTACAAAGTAGAAGATAGTTGAATTTACTTAATGTTTGCTTGGAGCGCAAACAATTTTGGGAGAATCTGGAGTTATCTGGACTTCTGAATTTAAAAGGTTTTATTTTAGCAGGTGATCTTAATCTGACTCTATCTACGAGTGAAATATGGGGTGTATCATCCTTATTGGGACCGTTGGAAAAAAATTTAAAATCATTTTTCCTAAGAAACAAGTTGGTGGACATCGTGCCGGGGAAAATCGTACCTACCTGGTGAAACGGTCGTTTAGGAAATGGTTACATTTCCAAAAGGCTTGACAAAACCCTCATTTCTGAAGATCTTGTTGAGTCGGTCGGTATTTATGACCATGTGTCGATTCTCCTTCAATTGGATATTTATCCTTTATATAAGACTTACCCGTTCAAGTTCAAGTCTTTGTGGACAAAAGAAAATGATTTTATTTTGATGTTGCGATATTTATGGAAGGATCCAAAGTATCTGTTAGAGACCAGTAAACAAAAACGCCTGGTGTGGAAACTAAAGGAGCTGAAAGTTATTACAAAAAGGTGGCAAAAGGAACAAAAGAAGCTAAAGACTACTAAACTAGATAGCCTGGAACAAGAGATTTCCTATAGGACCCAACATTTGGTGGAGGGATTGTGTAATTCTATGATGGATGTGCCTTTATTAGACTTGGAAGTAGAAAGGAATCTATTACTTAAAGAAACAAAGGAGCATTGGCACCAACGTAGTCGAGCGACCTGGTTGAAGAGTGGTGACCTAAATACTAAATTCTTTCACAACTATGCTAGCTATAGAAGGAATAGTAAATTTGTTTGGGAAATTAAAGGTGAAGCAGGGGAGGTTTACAGGGGACAGGAAAACATAAAAGTTGCGACGCAGACACATTTCAAAGATTTTTATAAACTACAGAATGGGGTCTCGACTACTGAACAGGTAAGGGTGGTTTCATTATATCACAGAATGGTGGATAACACAAAAGTTGAGGACCTATATAAGCCTGTTGAAAAAGAGGAGATAAAAAAGGTTCTAAATTTTTTTAAAGTTGACAAGAGTCCTGGCCCTGACGGCTGGACTGCGAAATTTTTCAAGCATTTTTTTGATATTGTCGGGGATGATCTACTGGACATGGTGGA
This sequence comes from Picea engelmannii, assembly GCA_009831015.1. Taxonomy (NCBI): domain Eukaryota; kingdom Viridiplantae; phylum Streptophyta; class Pinopsida; order Pinales; family Pinaceae; genus Picea; species Picea engelmannii. Next base: position 365,692 of record ML797649.1, read on the forward strand.
AGAATATAGATTAAAAGGATTCATTCCTAGGGTGTTGAAATCAACATTCATTACACTAATTCCCAAAGTAAACAATCCTAAACAGTTTGGCTATTTTAGACCGATCTCGCTTTGTAATCTAAGTTACAAAATTATCTCAAAGATTATAGCAGATAGGATTAAACCCATACTATCGAGATCGCTCTTGGAGGAGCAGTTGGGCTTCCTCCAAGGGAGACAGATCCAGGACGCCATTGGCACTGTGCATGAATGCATTCATAGTATTAATAAGAAAAATTCCAAGTCACTGGTGTTAAAATTGGACTTGCAAAAAGCATATGATAGTATAAATTGGGATTTGTTGCGCATGATTCTTCTTCAGATTGGTCTTGGACAAAATATGACAAATTGGATTATGGGATGTGTAGTTTCTACTACATATTCAGTACTAGTAAATGGGGAGGCTTCTGATTTCCTTAAAAGTGGCCGAGGTATTAGGCAAGGCTGTCCATTATCGCATCTCTTATTTATTCTTGTTATGGAAATTTTGAGTCTACTATTGAAAGACAGTCAAAATGCAGGTTTATTGTCTGGCATAAAAGTATCAAAATCCATAAAGATCTTGCACATACCTTTTGTTGATGATGTGTTCATTATGACTAATGCAAATATGCAGGAATGGTGGGAAATTGACAAGATCTTGAAATGTTTTTTCCTATCTTTGGGATTAGCTATCAATGCATCAAAATCTACTTTTCATAAAGCTGGACTCACAGATTTGGAGTTGTTACCTTTTAAGGTGATCTTCCCTCACTCCTTCTTGGACTTGGATCAGGGATTTAAATATTTGTGTTTTTATATTAAATCAGGTCTCCAGCGTAGTGAAGATTGGGGTTGGTTAATTAAGAAAGTTGAAAAGAGGATTAGTAATTGGTGTTATAGGTGGCTCTCCATTGGAGGTCGTTTTACACTGTTGAAAGTTGTTTTGGAGAGCCAACCAATTTATTGGTTATCTCTTGCGATTATCCCTCCTTCTGTTTTAAATTTGTTGAGAAAACTAATGTTTAACTTTCTATGGAAAAATAATAATGAGTCCCATCAGATACATTTGTGCAATTGGGAGCATATAGCACTTCTAAAATCATACGGAGGCTGGGGTATCCGAAATATATTTGACTTCAGCAAGTCATTGGCTGCAAATACTTTCTAGAGAGTCCTTAATGGGATTGGTATTTGGCATAGGGTCATTCACAACAAGTATTTACCGAACAAAACAATGGTTTCTTGGCTCAGATCTTCCTCTTTTCAGTTATCTGGAGTTTCTAGAATCTGGAGTGCTATGATAAAAGTTATCCATCTAATTACTCATGGCTTGTATTGGATTCCAGGTAATGGTAAACAAATTGCTTTGGGGAAGGATCGGATTTTAGGGATGGGCAATTCTTCTTTTATTACAAAAAATTTGAAAACTTCTCTCGATCTTTGGGATATCAAGACACTTGATCAAATTAAAATTCACACTGAGGATCAGTCCCCGTCAACTAACTGGATGAGCAACATCGATCTTGGACTCATCGGAGCTCTAGAAAAGGAATGGGATCTTTATAGATTGGCGCTTATAAAATCGGGGGCTATATTCATTGCATAGAAGGATAATCTAATGTGGTCTGGTGGTGATGATTCTGGCATACCCATAGTAAAAAAAAATTATATGAGCATTATAAAAGTAAAAAATTTGACAAAGGTCGAGACATGGAGGAGGTTCATCTGGCATTGGAAGATTCCATTAAAGATCAAAGCATTCATTTGGCTCGCATTGGAAGGTAAAATTCTTACTTGGGACTCGCTTCAAAAAAGGGGCTGGGAAAGATCGGGACGTTGTCCTTTATGTAAGTTGGAATTGGAATCTATCTCCCATCTTTTTATTCACTGTACCTTTGCTAGAACCATTTGGGAGTACATGATTAAAGACTTGAAAGTTAGAAACTGTTGGAATGGGAATACTCTATTGGATTGCATTAGAAATTGGCACGAGGAGAAGTCGACTCCATCTCAGACTTCTGCACTCATTTGTTGGGACATCTGGAATGAATGCAACAAAGATATCTTTGAAGATCATAAACCGTCCTTTCTGGATATTGTCCACAAAACCAAGGTACAAACAAACTATACTTACCACCAACAGAAAGACCAAATTCCTCGGGACTGTCTGATTACACATGAAAGGGGAGTTGTACTTTCCTGGTTTGATGGTGCAGCAAAATTGGATGGTATTCGGTGTGGAGCTGGTGGAGTAATTAAGACTATGGATACTACAATAATAAAGTGGACTCTAAATTGTGGCAGAGGTACAAATTCAAAAGTTGAGTTGTTAGGGGCTTGGGCAACTCTTTTACTTGCACACAGTTTATCTATCTCTAGTATCCACATACTGGGAGATTCGAAATTTATTATTGATTGGCTCCTCGACAAGGGTAAACTTTAGGTTTCAGCATTGGAAGGATGGAAAATTAGAATCATGATTCTATCAAAGAAATTTAGACCCATAAACTATCAACATATTTACAGGATCTTTAATGCTGAAGCAAACAAACTATCAAAGATGGCACTGGAGAAAAATGAAGACTATATGTTCTATCATCTGTGGATCAACGGAATTGAAGATCCTAGAAGGCATATTAGAGTTCATTAGATTTCTTTGGGACTTCAGTCTTTGTGTTTGGCATATCGGTTTTTTCTTTTCTTGTGGTCTAGGAATTGTTATTTGTCGGTTATGCTAGCGAATGATCCTGGTTTTTTGTATTTTGATGTTTCTAGTGCTGAGGATTGTATCATAACTCTTTTTGTTTTTAGAAAATGATGTTTCTTGTTACATTTTGTGACTGTTACTGTTGATGTAATCTCCTGTGATGAGATTAGAGATGTAAAAAAATTATATGATAATATAATTGAGCCATTTTTTTCCTTGAAAAAAGTTAAGAAAAGTCAAAACAACTTACTTAAGATATAATAGACAATCAATTTGCATTGGCATGAGCTTAATGAATGATTAATGACTGTTAAATGGCTATGAGTTAATTAGGGAGGAGATTGGACAACATATTAGCTACTATATAATTTTGTAACACTAAATGAACCAAATTATTTGTAACATTAAATGAACCAAATTATGGATGGTGTAGCTGGTACAATATATGAACTTGTTGGTGTAAGCTGAGAAAGTTTGGAAAATAGAAGATTGAGCAACAAAATAGCTATTAGATGATTTTGGAGGATAAAATGAGCCAAATGATATATTTTAGAGGATCAAATAAGCCAATTGATGAATGGTTTAACCAGACATTTCAAATATTGGATAAACATTTTTCGTTTTAATAAAAAAACGATTTTAATATAAGTGTTTACAAAATTTTGAAATGTGTTGTAAAAAGGCTCAAAAAGCACCTATTAATGTAGCAGAATAGACCACCTAATACTCGGTCAACAATAGTTGACCGAGAAGCCGTTGCTATAGTCCCTCACCTGAGGCAGGGACTAATAAACTTATTGTGAAACAAAAGCTTTGATAAAGTGACTCCCACTTAATTTTTTAATATATTACAATTTTTTTATTTTTTTTAACATTTTCAACAATGCCCAATCTCAAATTGTTATGTACATTTTTACTAACCAATTATTATTAGTTAATATCGTTAAAGTAGTTTTTTTCTCTTCATCTTAACCAATTATTAGTTAATATGGTTAAAGTAGTTTTTTCTCTTCATCTTAATCTCAAATTGTTATGTACATTTTTACTAACCAATTATTAGTAGTTAATACGGTTAACCAATTATTAGTTAATAT
>ML797650.1:7402-26416 GCA_009831015.1 Picea engelmannii
TGGGTCCCGATAAACATAAACATGTACAAGCTTAGATTTCCCAACAAAATCATAATATTTTATCAAAACATGAACCAAAAATATTTCTATCTTTCAATTATCATAAAAACGTAGCTAAATCAAGGATTAAGGAAATAACAAGTTTGTAACACCATATCCTATCTAAGCATCACAATTATTTATCATAACTTTAAAGATAGTTTCCATTACCTATTGAAATCTTATTTATGTGTAAAAGTCCCGAACACAAAAGTGAAAACCCAGGGGAAACTTAGAGGGGATACCCTTTATCACCTTAGTAACTCCCTCTCTCACTTTAGGTTATCTCTCCTCCAACACAAGGGGTGTTTTCCTAAGGTAGGATTACTAAAACTATTACAATAAGGATGAAGTTGATTAGGAAGAGTTAGCTTTAGAAAAACATATACATTATAGAAAAGGTAAAATGGGGTAATGGAGGACCGATACTAGTGCCTATCCAATATTGGGCAAATGGAGTTGAGAGGTAAAACCAAGAGATAATTTTTATAAATGGTTAAACGGATAGATCTGATAAATATTCCACAACCATCCTTAATTTGTTGTTAAATAATGAAAACTATACTTGGAGGGCGTTAAAGGTGCCACTCTCAAACCATGCTATGAGGGTGCATCTTACAACGAATAATTAATATATAAACAACTCTTAATAATATGATAGATTCCAAATAATACATATAGAAATAAAACAACAAAGGATAATGGGAGAAAAACCTTTACACTAAACCATTCCAACGTGGTAAATATACCCCTCTCTTGGCCCTTCAAAGAAATTAACTTGTTGCATCCACCAACAACAAATAGAAATGAAAACACGATTTACATATGATAAGTTGGAACCCTTAAAATTTCCATTAAGCCTTAAACAATATATTCAACAAAGCTCCAAGAGGAGAGGTTCTTCACAAATCCACCCATAATGCACAAATTGAGAGAGCTACTTCTTAAATAGAGTTAGGTCCATCTCTCTTACAATAAACAAGTAACAGTTTCCTAGATCCATTAATTCTTCAAGGAATAAGAGTAAAATATTACATTCCAACCTTCTCAACAACATCCCTACTAAATATAGCAATAAGTTGTTGAGATCCATTTTCTTCTCAAGAAGAATTAATAAAATATGCTATACACATCCTTATCTCCAAGGAAAACAATATAATAATGCTCTCTCACATAACCAACTCATGTGATAAGTCAAATAATAATAAAATAATGATTGGTTAGTTATGCCATGTAACAACCTCCAACAATATAAGCTCAAGAAGGGTGGGATGCCTCTCAAAGTGGTTAGTTGACCATGAAACAACCTCCAATAAATGATAAAGAAGTTCTTCCACATGTGTGTCCTCCATCAGAGAAATAAAATAATCCTCAAAGGTGTGCTCCTAAATAGGGTGGTCCAAGTAATATCTCCTCAAAATATCAAATAACCTCCAAGAGTGGACGAATTAGGGTAATGTCCATGAGTGGAGTAATGTCTAGGGTTTTGACCTTATGTCAAATATAGCAACTAGGGAAAGGGCGCCCTCCTAAAAAACTCCATAACACAATCCTTAAGGAATAAAAACTCCTCAATATGTGTGAAAACAACTAAGTACAAGGAGGAGGAGTCAACCACCAACTAGAAATCCTCAATCCACGTGCAAAGTGGTTACAATATCCAACTAGCTCCATGCACGAGGGGACAACCCCTTATCAAGCAATAAATTAATGTGATAAATAGGTGGATTCCTCAACATATGTGCCAAGACTGTGAGTGTTACACCTAATACCACAATCCATATCACAATAACCAAATACAACTGTGAAACCAATACCAATAATCTAGGGATCTCATGCAATAAGATTCCATATAGTAAACATTAAGTCAAAGTAGTAGTTGGAAGGGCTAAATAAAACTCTACATGTATGAAAAAGCATAGCGCTCCATCAAATGAGGTATTCCATATCATAATGAAGTAATGAGATGATTTTATTCCTAGATAATGTCCTACTTAGGAGGAGGAAATTTATGCATCTTGAAGGAGGGAATTGATCCCTAGACAACGTGGTGTGTCTTGGATTCCTATATGAAGGCTTGAATTTGGCTTGGGGATGCTTGGGTTGCAACAATGTTCATGCAGAGGGAGTGGACCCAATGGAGTAAATCTCTTAGGAGGAGCGATTGAATCCATGTGGACTTGTGGCAGAGTTGTGTGGACATATCTTGTGTAGCTCCATCATCTTGGAGTCCTTATTGTGTACAACATCACTATGGATCTTGGCAAGTGTACCCTTGGAGTGTAGCACTCCACTTGTGTGATCCTACATGTGTTTATTGTAGGTTTTTTGTAAGCGATTATCCTACATACATATAGTTGGCTTGCCTTACCTCGTGTTACCTCTCAAACCTACACCTTAAGTGGTAAAACCCTAAAAGACGACTGCAACTTTAGAGGAACTATGAGGGGTTGTCAATTGTCACCACAATAACAACCTCACTCTCTTTAGGTTGGCTCTCCTCCAATGCAAGAGGGTTTCCATATGAAAATGTATGATAAAATATAGAATTAATATGGATTGGTGGACCAAGGCTAGTGCCTATCCAAATTAGGGAAAATTGAGTCAAAGGGTCAAACTTAAAGCACTATTTTCTTATGAAATAAGGACAAAACAAAGCTAGGATGAAAAAGCTACAACTGTCCTTATTATTTCTATCACAAAATGTAGAAAATTTATTTGGAGGAGTCTTAATGAAGGAGAACCTATAAAACATGTATGAGGGTGTGGTTATCAATGGATATGTAAGCTCGTGACAACTCGAATTAATAAGAAAGTCACAACCAAATATATCCAAAAGGGAAATGAACCACAATATGTCAACTTCTAAAGGGAATAATGTTACCCATAATTTATCCCTTCAAACTAGATTTATTTGCAAGTAAATTCCAACATTCACACTCAACAAGTTTGGATCCAAAACATTATGACTCGCATTGACAAGAAACACCCTTAGCTTGCATTGCCTTCAAAAATATGTTAAAATAATCTATTGAAGGATAAAACTCCTTACAAATACAACCATCCCATGCAATGGAGAGAGAACATATTTATATATATTTGAACTCAATCTCCTATAATTTGGTGGAATCTAGATCCAATGTCTTCTCCAAGTAAAATACTAGAAAAGCATTAACAAAATAAAATAATCAAAATAATTTAACAACAATGAAGGGGTGCCACATGTCCTCTTTATGTGTAAAATTCCTCTTTGATTGAGGCTTTTCTGACTAGGCAAGTGAATACGTTATGCCACTTGCCTTCTTTTCCTTAAAAACACAGTTCAAGATGAACCTTTAGTAACTATTAACCCCTCATAAGTAGGGGTAACTAGAGGATATTTTTTTCCTATGATCCACATTCCAAGTAGTAGTTCCACAAATGGAATTCATGGTTCTCCACATATAGTTTCCCACAGATGATTCCTACTTCATGCTCATCTCACTCACATCGGATGATTATGGTGCGTGACACACATGAAGTACCTTGTTCCATTGCTTCATATTAAGTGTTATTTCCCAATGTATTTGACATGAAAGTAGTGACCATGGGTTGAGACAAATGATGGATCATGACGCTTGGAATTTATATTGTTCTCCTTGTTTCACCTTGGTTTTCATAATCAATTCCTAGATATGTGATGTCACTCTTGGGTAGGGTTGTAATATAGGGGGATTTGAGATGAGTGACATGTCCATATCCCAATCCATACATAATATTTTCTATCTTTCTCGATTTCCATTGTCCCTTTTTTGGGGTTGGTTGTCATATGTCACATATATAGGTTTGTGCTTCATAATCCCATGAGAAAAAGGAGGTTGAATGCTCAAGGTTGATGAAACTTGATATATAAAAAGAAGAAAGGAAATATCAATGATAAATCAAATTGCAAAGAAAATGAAAGAAAAGAAATATAAAAAAAAAACAAAGAAAAAGAATAAAGCAAGAGCAATGCCCCCTTGTTATGAGGCCATCACACCAAGTCCTATGTAATTAATGCATAGCTAAAAAAAGGAATTAAAAAATCAAAATCAAAATCCAAAAAAGTTTAAATCAATAAATAAAAATGAAAAAAGGGGTTTGGAAAGACACAATGGCGAGGAAAGGGAAACTCATTGTGTAAGCGCTCCCTCATTACAAAGTCGCTCATGTGGATGAATATCTTACATAACCTCACATGACTATGCATGCCACTCATGAAGTTAAACCCCACACTATACCATTTATCATCACACAATATCCTTGATGGGTTTCTTGGGAAATACTTCTCCTCCTATGTACGAACACATGTAATAGGGGAAATTGGTAAGCCTCCCATGCCTAAAATTGGAAAATTTTATGAATTATATGAGTTATTAAGAATTCTAAAGATGATGCTTAATGCGATCTACCTATTGGCATTTACATTTGACATGACTCAATTCTTATGTTGCATTGGACTTGTGTACATGCACCCATATTGATGGTTATATTGAGTCACTTGCACCTTAATTTGGATGATGTACCCAACATAGATATGACTTGGATTGAGCCTTGTTCCTTTGGAGGATGTTGAGGAGGCCCATTACACACTTGATGGAGGTCATCCCACTTCTTATGAGGGAGTTGGGATACTTTTGAGATCGTTGCACCCTTTGGGAGAGGACATTGCACCTTTTGGATGAAATGCTGCACCTTTTCGAGAGAACATTTCACTTTTGATCCCCTTCACATGCCTTTCCACATATTTTGAGGGATACCAAATTCAAGAGCGGTTATATTTTGACAAAATGCGATAGATGTAATGTCCACAATATTTCCAAAATGTTGTCATAATAGATAAAGGTCATTTTTATATTTTCTTATGGCTTTATCTAGGAAAATATTGTTATTTTAATGAGAAGGGTACTAGATCTCTCATATAAATAAGATAATCAATTCAATTTTGTATCATGGCTAGAAATTTTGTAGAAAATTGCTTGTCTGCTATGACTTCTTTATTTTTTCTATGGATGGATAACTAGAGCACCTTCTTGAGGATCATATTTTGTGGATGACTTTGAAACTTATATGTATTTTCATGTCTAAGGTTTGTGGATGAAAATGATTTATTGAGTAAGTGGTTTCTCTACATGTTTTGATTTTGTTTATGTTGGAACAGAAGAAATAGATAAGTGTGAGGTGCATTTATGATTCATATGATACATGTATAAATACAAGATGTTTGACAGTTGGATTTGTATTCCAAGACATCTCTTGGACTCTCGATGATCATTACAATCACTTGAATATTCATATTATGTCAAGTGATGAATATCGTAACCCTAAATGGATTAGTTTTCCAACATTCCCCCCCTTAATCCGAAGGGGTGTATATGATTCCAAGTTGAGAGATGAAGTCTGGAAGTGTGCAACTGAAATCTATAAGTGGGCAGTTGCCAATGGATGAATGTGGTCTTTGAGTCTGGTGGTTTTGGGATGACCACAAACCAAATGGATTGTCGAATATGTTGTATTCTACTAAATGGTCATGGTGGTTTAAATAAGACCACAAACCAATCTAGTGGTTTAGGGATGACCACAAACTCTTGAACTTAGCTCTAGGGATTGTTATCACATACATTGTAGTTTGTTAAAATTCCAACTCAAATACCAAGTGTGTGACACAATTGGGAACAACTATCACTTTCACCTTAATAGATTTCCCCCTCATATTAGTGAAGGATAAATCCAACACAAGGGAGGATTCTCAGGTGACCCTAGGGGGATTGAGATGGAAAGTGAAAATAGATCATAGAATGACCCTATAGTTCAAGGTCAAGAGTGAAAATGAGGCTTGAGAATAGGTCTTGTGAGTTTATGAAGGTTGTCAATTTATGTACCTGCAAAACAATGTTAGACCTGCCTAGAAACGAGACAATTTATGAAACATTAAGCCTACAAATCAAAGGGGAACCAATAAGAAACCTTGATTTACCAAAATTGCAGTAGTTTGGAAATATATATCAGCAATAAATAAGTTTATGACAGTTGAAACATCAACCATCAAAATCAAGTGTAATATGTTGGAAATAAAGATAGCAAAAAGTAGATAATTTTCCAATGATTAGAGCAAGACTTTGATAGCAATTAGAGGGTTGTTACTAAGTTTTATCAGAAATATATGTAACAACCTTAAGGATATATAAAAAAAATTCTACAACAGAAAGTTCTAGCCACTAAAATCAACAAGTAAACCATACAAATAACAACTATTAACCAGTAGAACAATTATCAAGGCTTACAAGTGAATTTCAACGGTAGAAGAGTGCGTAAAAGAATGAAAGATGATGAGTTTGTTGCAGGCCTATTGGCTGTATCTTAAAGTTGATTACAACTAATAAATCACTTGGCTAATCAAGATTCCATTAGGACACAATTTAGCTTAAAGCATGTAAAATCAAATTCCAAACTTAAACAACTCAATCTCCTTGATATCATGTTTACCAATGCATAATATTCAATCTCCAATGAAAAATTATTAGTGCCCTATATATTGGGCTATGGAGTCTCTTTTTTATGAGCTAGGGTTTATTACTTCTCTAGGGGTGTAAGCCATTTTACCCCTTAGAGCAAACAAAGCTTAGAAAGGTAAATCTGCAAGGGTGTAATCCCTTTTATTGCTTGTAGCAACCTTTGCAAAATAGCCTTTTCAATGACAACAAAGATAGATCTTGATGGAGGGTGTATTCCCTTATACTCCTCCAAGGGTTTTGACAAATTAACCTTGAAATCAAGAAGAAAAACATACAATTGCAGAAATTTATTACCTAATCCAAGAGATAGCATGAAAAACCCCTACTTATCAAGAATATTCCACCACAATTGCCAAGAAACAAGCATCCAAGAGATAGCGCTAGCATTTTTCCTCCAATAGACAAGTATTCCATCCAAAATGCACCAAAGAGAGAGACAAAATTTCCCAAGTAGGGAAAAACATTCAGCCAAGAATCTTGTGTAGTTCTCAAAATATGATGGTAAAATGAAAGTGAGGTGGCCTCTATTTATATGAGGTCACCTAAAACCAATTTGTCCACTTTAAAATGTCAAAAAATTAGAAGGAGATCGACCTCCTCTGTTTTCTTTTACAATTTACAAAAATAAAATTTACATAAAATAAATCCCTAATGATGATGACATCATGCCCTAAAAGGGTGACGTTGGGCTAAAGATGAGACATTGAGCCTCCAATAGCTATTTGTTTGGCCTCCAAATGCCATGTTTCATGTCATCATGCACTAGAATGCCAAGTAATGCATCTCTCTCCATCAAATAACATCACACCACCACTGGAACCATCAAACCACATCATCCAAGGTGACATCAAGCGATAGCGTGTGACATCCTAGGCCTCCCAAGGCCAACGTTCATCTGCAAGGGACCACAATGTCATAATCACATGTTTTACAAGTTCCTCCAAAGGAAAATTTCATCTTCTCAAGCCCTCAATGAATGGGGCACATCATCCATCTTGTGGGCTCCAATCCCTATGAAGGTCCAAGTGACCTAGTCCCTTCATGGAATATATTACACTTGGCAAGATCCTACAAAGAAAAAAAAGTATGCCCTCCAAGGGTCCAAAAGTCACATGTATCATGCCAAGTAATCCATATTTAATAAAATAACCACCCAAACATGTGCATCAAACCCACTTTTAAAAATAAACAAATGGTCAAAGACCTTATACAACTTGTTAAATTTAAGTATGGGAGGGTTTTCATGGTGCCTTATTGGATAGATCAATCCCCAAGTCAAGTAGTGTTTCCCAAAAACACCCTCTATAAGTCATGTAGAAGAGTATGAGGTGGATGGGGGTATGAATTTTGGGCATGGGGTTTCTTGACATACAAGGGTTCATATTTTCTCATTTATGGGTGCCTTTGTAGAGGGTGTATTACATCCCTTTTTGCAATGAAACATTTTTCCAAGTCCTTTACTTGTCATTAATTGATTATGGTCCAAAACATTGAGTGCTATATGCAATGTAAATTGGAGAGCATTGCAATGCCACTTGGAGCTAAGAACACATTGAGTTCCATGAGAAGGAAAGTAAAGGACACCATAAATGCATACGCTCAATAAGGAAGACATTTATTAGTTATGTGTTTTCCTTTTTTTTTAAAGATCCTTGAATTTTTTGTGGAGAAGCGTTTCATTTCTGTTAGCACCTTAGGGTGAGAATATAGAGGATAATTTATGTCTTTTATATTTTTCCATCTACAATACCTATGGGCATTTATCCCCTTCTTCCCATGAAATGAGGTACAAGCCCTTCTTGGGGTCAATAAGCCCAAAAATCCAAAAGATGAGGAAATGAAAGGGGAGAAGTGTGGAAAAAAATAAGTATGTGCAGGAATGGTACAATTACCCTTCAAGGATACCCCCTAGTAGCAACCCTTTTCCAAAGGGTGGCCCACTTACTAGGAAAACATGCCAACCACCAAGGTGAAATGAGGCAAAAGGCATAATTTCCATGCATGTGTTTTCATAATCAAGAAAGGGCCATATGGAACATGTTGAAATGATTCAATTATTAAAATGACACTTACCATGAGACCATACTTGTTACCTCATGAAACAAGAGTTGTTATCCTCTGTGGGCTAAGCTGGTGTGTTGAACACTTTTTTTTTTTTTTATCAATGGTGATGTGTGGTAAGAGTAGGGGCTATTTCTTATCTCCTAGCTCTGGGAACTCCATGTATTCAACCTATGTGCCTTGAGAGATCATCTCCTTAAGTATCCCTAACCTAGGGGGTAACGTATAGTTCCTACGTGGGGACATGTGCTCGTCGAAGAGTACATGAGAACCTAAGCATCCCCTGTTAAGACATGTTCCTACACACACTTAAACAAACATGTTGGGATATCGAAGGGTGGTGCACTCTCCCATTTATTCATATAATCAAAACTTCAAAATTTCAACTATTACTTAAAAAGAAACTTTTTCATTTTTCAAAACCTTCCAACAAACATGTAATATGATCCAAGAAAATGTGCCACAACAAATATGCACAAATGAAACAAAACAAGTATGTGAAGAAAAGTATGGAAGAAAATTAAAATATACTATGATGGACACACAAATGCAAATGAAAGAAAGAAAATTACCTACCTACTTACCTGGGGCTTGAGGCCCATGGAGATTAGGTCCCATCATATGTCAGGTGAAATTGTACAACCAATACAACCACCTACTCAACATCTCACCCAAATGATTTCCCCTTGTGCTTAATTATAAAAAATATCAAGGACAAGCTAAGCACATAATAATCATAAATATGAATAAGCATATAATCAATCACAGAAAACAACTCATGGAGGTGGGTGGGAGGGAGAAAATCATGTTGGAGATAATGGACACAAGATTGATCCACCCATCATTGAAGAGGGATACCATGTATAGACGATGGCTCATGTTTTTCCCTATTAGCATGATCATTTCTTCCTTAATACTGAGAGGAAATGAGAGATCCTGAGAAAACCTTATGATTTCCTAGAAAAGGCGATATGAGATAAGGTACAAACTTAGGTCTAGAAGAAGAATATTTTCCTACACTCATGATATTTTGCCTCTTCATTTGAAAATCCTTGCAACAACCCCAAAGATAAAAACATTGATTCTCTATAGCATGAATCTTTGATTGTTCTGGGCTGAACATGGTCTTATCTCCATCAAATTTTGACCACAAAGGTGGTTGAAAATCATATAAAAAATCTGAGTGCTCAAAAAGACATATATCATAACTCCCAAGGTATGACCGAAAATCATAAGTACACTGCGATAAGTCATCCTAGGATGGATGAGACACATATGCATTCATATCATCATCAATATTTTAAATACCTAGATCATCCAAGTATGAATACTAGTTCTTTGAAGAAGGCAACTCAACGCTCTTCATTTTAAAACTACCCTCGATGTCGTAAATGGGATCTCCATCAAAAGTGAAACAACCCATGTCCCATCTACGCCTTCCAAAATGTATGAAATCATAAATTTGTTTACCAACTGATCCAGGTGGATATCACTGGCCACCCACCTTTTCCAACTTGCTCAAAACAATTTTCTGGCAATTTTGGCAATTCACTATTTTTAGCAGTTTTTAACTTTCGGGGCCATTTTGAGGGCCTAAATGAAGGTTTTTCGGGATTGATATTCTCAATGATATACAAAGTCTATAATTTAGCCCCCAAAATGAATCTCCTTGACGATACCTTTCCAATGGGCTATCATGCACCTAAAACGGAGATCATATGCAAAAGTTATGACCCCGGGAAGGTGATGTACTAACTTACCCAAACGGGGCCCACATGACTTTTGGGGCTTCATCTCCTAGGGTTAGGTTTTTGGATGTATAGGGTTTTTGAAATTCCTGTTTATTGTAAAAATTCCTTCAGAGCCTCATTGTAATCATCTTCTTGTGAATGAGCGCAGTCATCAGATCTCTTCTCACAGTAAGCCGCCACCATTCCAACAAGCTTGTTTTCCGCTGCATTTTACAGTTTCAACTTATTTCCTTATTGAATAGAAAACCAGTTTTATTGTATCTCTGTTATTCTGTGTTAAGAATCTTTTAATAATCTATGTTCATTTCATTCTGCTCATAAAATCCAGATCAGTGGTATCAGAGCGGTCTACTCCTTGTCGTCTTAATGCATGTCCCCAACGAGGTCAGGGTACAAAGAATTGGGTCTCGATCTTGTTTCTCTGGAGGACAAAAGCTCTCACATGCCCAAGAAACCTCTCATGGTAGGAGAAAATAAATATGGCGGGACATGAGATCCTTTCAAAATGTTGCTGGAGGAATCCCTCACGCAACAGAGGAACAAGATGATGGATAGTTTCGTGCAAATCCTTCGGCAGCTACCAACAAGCGACGCATCTTCCTCGAGCGGAGGAGCCACCCCCTTCAAGGTACAAATCAACTTCGATATTCCTATATTTGAAGGTCATATAGACGCAGATGTTGTAGACAATTGGTTGAATCTACTAGAAGGGTATTTTTCTATCCATAACTTTTTGAATAGAGAAAAGATTACTTTTGCACTCCTCAAAGTTGTTCCCCGTGTCAAAGATTGGTGGGAAAATTTCTATGAGCAAAAGGAAATAGAGGAACCCTCATTATTTATAGTCGTGGCCACCTAGGAATTCTTTGGGGATGTTATTAAGGAACAATACTACCCCGTCGGAAGTTATGACGACTTGTATACCAAATGGACCACATTGTGGCAAGAAAGAGACGAAGCAGTTCCAAAGTTCACAAATATCTTCCATACCTTGTGCACCAAGTTGGGTATCAAATATTTGGAGCAACATCTGGTGCTCTAGTATTAAGGTGCTCTTCATAGATACATCTATACTGAAATAGAAGTTTTGGACATCTCATCCTTGGGAGTGGCCTACCGATATGCCGTCAAAATCGAGCAGAATCTCAAAAAAAAGATACGGTAATTTGGGCTTGGGAACCCCTCACAACAAAAGTCAGGAAGGGGCAGCCCCAATCCACAAAACAAAGGACAGAGAAAATATGGATAGTATCAGGACAACTAGTCCAAGCCGCAAGAAAAGGAGGACACCAGAAAGACAAAGAAAGATACAGGGAAGTGGTGCGACTTCCATAAGAGCCCTTGGCATAATAGTATTGACTGCCGCTCAAAGAAGTCATTGGTGGACGAACTGAAAGCCTTTGAATCAGATGCAGGTTCTAACTCTAAGTCAGAACCAGAAAGGGGAAGATAGATCATTGACGCAGAACCCAGTGCCACCATTTCTACCACCAAGCTCCAGTCTGGTGAACCAGATGAGCCAGAAGAAGGCGAGCGCCTTTTCCATTCACAGATGTGGGTAAAAGGCACCCCACTGCACTTCATCGTTGATAGCGGTAGCCAGAAGAACCTCATCTCAACAGAGGTCATCAAGCGGCTAGCCATGCCGACAAAACCGCACCCACAACCCTATACCATTGGATGTCTCTGCCAAGGAAGCGATCTCCATGTTAGCCAACAGTGTCAACTGTCGTACGACATCAATCCCTTTAAAGATGAGGTATTGTGTGATGTATCTCCTCTCGAAGTTTGTAATGTTCTTTTGGGCCAACCATATTTATGGAAACATCGTGTTGTATATGAGTCTAGGCCTTGTAGTGTTATTATTACTTTGAACAGGAAATTGTACAGGATACCTGAGGCAGTCCCTCCTAGTGATATTTCCTTTATCTCTACCAAGCAATGCAGGAAGGTCATCTCTCAAACTGGGAAATTTTTCTTCTTCCTGATTCTCTCTCAGAGTGAGAAAAAGATCACAACCACATCCAGGGCCTCCATGGATGATCTCTCCACACAAAAGAAGCAAGTGGATAAGGTCATTGAATAATACTCAGATATCTTCTCCTCTCTTATTGGGGTACCTTTGCACTACTAGGTCAAGCATCCCATTGATCTTACCCTAGGAAAACTGCTACCCAATGGGCTAGTCTATCGTTGCTCTCTATTAGAAAATGAGTAGATCAAGAGGAATATCCAAGAACTTCTCCACAAGGGGCACATACATCCCATATCATCACCTTGTGGGAGCCCGATCATGTTGGTGCAGAAGAAATACGAGACCTCACAACTCTGCATTTATTACCTGGCCCTGAATAAAATCACAGTCTGAAACCGGTACCCGATTCCCTGAATCGACGACCTCCTTGATCAGCTCATGGTGGCCAAATACTTCTGTAATATTGATCTGAAGTCTGGCTACTACCAGGTCCCAATGTAACGAACAGATGTATGGAAGACAACCTTTAAGTCAAAAGAAGGTATTTTTGAATGGTTGGTCATGCCCTTTGGTTTAACAAATGCTCCAAATTTTTTTATGAGGATGATGGATGATATCCTACGAAATTTAACCAATACTTTTGTAGTGGTGTATCTGGATGACATCCTCATATACAACAAGACTTGGGCGGAAAACTTGCAACATATTCAGCAGGTTCTACACACCCCGCGGCAACACAAACTATATGCAAACTTGGAAAAATGCTCCTTCGACATGGACAGGGTCCATTACTTAGGCTACATTGTTGATCAACATGGTGTGCATGTGGATCCAACAAAGATACAATTCATCCATGACTGGCCAGCCCCAACCACACTCACTGAACTTTAGATCTTCTTGGGCTTCGCCAAATTCTATTCCAGGTTCGTGTTGGGATTCTCTCATTTCGCATGGGCCCTCAACCAAGTAACCAAGGGTGGCGGTAAGGAAAATTTTTTGTGGGGCCTATCCCAACAACAAGCCTTCGATGAATTGAAGAAGCATTTGTGTTCATCCCCAGTACTTTCATTATCAGACCTACAACATCCCTTTGAGATTAAGATATATGCTTCAGACTATGTTGTGGGCGTCGTTCTCACTCAAAATGGTCACCCCGTGGCATATCATAGTGAGACGCTATCAGATGTTTTTTGTAAGTACCCTACTTACAACAAATAAATGTACTCCATTGTGAAATACTGTAGCCAATGGAGACAATGCATTCTTGGGAAGGAGAGAGTCATCCACACTGATCACAAGCCACTACAATTCATGCAGACCCAAGGAAAATTTCAGAATGACCGCCATCAGAAGTGGTCCACATACTTACAACAGTTCCACCTCAACATCGAGTATAAAAAATGAAGTACCAATCGATTTGTTGATTTCCTCAGTCGACCTCCAGTTGCGGCACTCACCACGGTGCTATACTCTTGAGGCCATGAGACCTCTAGATGGAACCATGTCTATGAGACAGATCCTGACTTCTCCACCACTTACCAAATTTTAGGCGCCAACTCAGTGGTTGCTAATTTCCATCTTCTAGAAGGGTTGTTGTGTCATTTGGGCCATATATGCATTCCATCAAGAGAGTGTGAAAAAATTATTTGGGAATCTCACTACAGTTGGGTGGCAGGACACTTTGGCATCAAAAAGACAGTGGCAGTGTTGCAAAAACATTTCTATTGGTCGAAACTTTGACAGGATGTCGGCAAGTATATCAGGTCTTGCACTGCCTGTGCTATTGACAAACCAACCACTAAGAAACAAGGCTTGTACACCCCTCTTCCTACTCCTGAAAGTTCATGGGAATCCATATCAATGAACTACTTGACGGGCCTCCCATCCACTAAGAGGGGAAATGACAGTGTTTTTTTGGTTGTTGATCGCTTTTCCAAGATGTTGATTCTAGTCACCTGCAAGAAGAACATCACAGTAGAATCCACTTCCAACGTCTTCTTTGAATGAGTATGGGTACATTTTGGGATCCCACAAACCATTATCTTAGACTGTGACAGTCGGTTCCTCAGCACATTCTGGTTGAGCCTATTGTCACTGCTAGATACCAAGCTCACCAAATCCACCGCCTTCCACCCCCAGACAGATGGCCAAACTAAGGTCGTCAATCAGATGATCGTACATATCCTATGCATGTACAATTCAAAAAAACCCTTCACATGGGATGAGAGTCTTCCCTATGTACATCATAGCTACAACTGAGCCCTGCATAGCTCATCTGGCCATATCCCCTTTCAGGTGGGGTTGGGATTCCAACCATTGGGCCCCATGGATGTTGCACTACCCATGGTGACCACCTTGGCCGACTCGTCCCCTAATCCACTAGAAGTTGACAAAGCTACCCTATTCATTGAGCATATCCAGCACATCCACCAACATGTTCAAGATATTCTACAGAATTTTAATGCCAAGTACAAGCAACACCATGATCAACATCGGGTGCCACATAAGTTTCATGTGGGAGACAAAGTTTGGTTGCACTTGTAGAAAGAATGCCTTACAAGGCCCAATCAAAATCTTTTCCCACTCCATTATGGGTCGTACACCATCACCAAGGATGTGGGTGAAAATTCTTGTGAGCTCAACATTCCCCCTTTCCTTGGCATGCACCTAGTCTTCAATGTGGCTCTCCTTTGGCCATATTTCCCACCATTATTAGACACCTCAGAGATAGCAGAGCAGTTGACACCAACAAAGCTCAAACCCAACTGCATGCAACAAGAATATAGTGATAATATTGTGTACACACATATCAAGGGCACTCGACAGCAAATTATCTATCTGTATTGATTCGTCAAAGCAGGGCAAATCCTACACCAAGGCAAGTGGCTCACCCGAGGCCAAATTCAGTAGAAATTTTCTCATCTAATGGGGGAAATAAACGCAATGGAGACCATTGCTTCCTAAGGATGGAGGATTGATCTAGGTGGATATCAGTGGCCACCCACCTTTTCCAACTTGCTCAAAACAATTTTTTGACAATTTTGGCAATTTACTATTTTTAGCAGTTTTTAACTTCCAGGGCCATTTTGAGGGCCTAAATGAAGGTTTTTCGGGATCGAGATTATAAATTATATCTGAAGCGTCTAATTGATCCCCCAACATGAATCTTCTTGACGATACCTTTCCAACGGGATATCGTGCACCTAAAACGGAGATCGTATGAAAAAGTTACGACCCCGAGAAGTTGATGTACTAACTTACCCAAACGGGGCCCACATGACTTTTGGCGCTTCATCTCCTAGGGTTAGGTTTTTGGATGTATAGGGTTTTTGAAATTCCTGTTTATTGTAAAAAGGCCTTCAGATCCTCATTGTAATCATCATCTTGTGAATGAGCACAACCATCACATCTCTTCTCAGAGATAAGCCGCCACCATTCCAGCAAGCTTGTTTTCCGTTGCATTTTACAATTTCAGCTTATTTCCTTATTGAATAGAAAAATAGTTTTATTGTATCTCTGTTATTCTTTTTTAAGCATCTTTTAATAATCTATATTCATTTCATTCTACTCATAAAATCTGGATCATCAACTGTATATGAGAGTTGTTCGATGAATTTACTCGTATCAATTGAACTGATTATTTCTTTGCAAGGCTTGACAACTTCATCTTTCTCAATGAACACCGATGTCTTGTCTGGGTCTTCAGTGTGAGAAAATTCATCGAGGTATTCTTGGTAACTTTCTTCATAGGCCTATTCTTCAATATTCTCTTCATCTGTAGGGATTTTCTCTTCAGTACGAGGTGCTTCATCAATTTTTTCTTCAGTCTATTCTTGGGATAATACCCTTATAAGATTCATCATATTCTTAACAGCTTTGTCAACAAATTTTTTCACTTCCATCTGCAAAATTTTCCTTGATACATGGTAAGTTCTGGGCAAGGATTCATCCCATGGCGCCATAATTCCATTGTATGAAATGAATGTTGTCATGTTTTCAAGCAAATGTGCTTGTCATTGATGGCAAGATCAGACTATGCAGTGATGGAAAAACAGGGACAACGTAAGCTCAAAAGAGATAGTGCAAAGGTGCACGAAGAGTGCAAGAGTGTGCTTGATTATTTGATGGAAAACAAGCAGGCAAGGAAGATCAGCAGCGCAGGGATAATTGCATGGAAAGATCAGAAGTGTAAACTCCATTTTGGAGTTTCGGATACCGGGCATTGGAGGAGTCAAGGAAGCAACTCACGACAAGAATGTTGAAACAATGACATGCGAAATGCCAGAATACGTTGATCTGACTCCATTTCGGAGTTTCGGATACTGGGATATTGAGAAGTCAAGAGTTGATACTCTTCAACACAGGAGTCTTGGAGTTGGGAAATCTGGAATCCCGAAATCCCGAAAGAGGCACATCAACAAGAGTTTTACAGACTGGGAAATAACTCCATTTTGGAGTCCCGGATACCGGGAGTTGAAGTGTTGAAACAATTCACCACAGGAGTGCCGAAATGTCGAAACAACGAAATGCAAAATGTCGAAATCCCGAAATAGGCACATAAACGAAGAGTTTCACAAACCAGGAAATAACTTCATTTCAGAGTTTTGGATATGAGGAGTTGGAAGAGTCAAGACTCCTCATCATCAGGAGTCCCAGAATCGTGAAATGTGAAATGCCGAAATCCCAAAAGAAGGAGGACAATTTTGGAAAGAGAGAGTTGGAAGAGTCAAGACTCTTCATCATTAGGAGCCCCGGAATCATGAAATGTGAAACGCCAAAATCCCGAAAGCAGGAGGACAGTTTCGGATATCGGGAGATGGAGGAATCAAGACCCGAGACTCTTCATCATAGGAGTCCCGAAGTGTCGAAACGCGAAATTGTGAAATGCAGTTTTTGAATAATGTTGTGGTCACAGCCGGTGGTCACATCATCAAAGAACTGTAGAGAAGAGTTCGAAGAGTTAAGCTCCTTTTTCATATTTTTGGGGATCACGACTTGGAGAGTCGAGATGCCTCGCAATAGGAATTCGTGACATGCAAAATTGTGAAATGCCAAAATACAAAATGCTGAAATCATCGAAGCTAATCCAGCTAAGCTCCTTTTTCAGAGTTTTGTAGATCGCGACTTGGAGAGTCGAGAAGCCTCACAACAAGATTGTCGAATTGCCGAAATGCCAAAATGTGAAACGCGTTTTGGCTCAGCCTGTGGTCACAACCATTGGTCATAGCGGTGGAAGATGGAGGAAGGAGCTAGTGCAAACAAGCTCCATTTAGGAGTTTCGGGGATCGAGACATGGAGAGTAATGAAATATTCACCACGGGGATCCCGAAATGCCGAAGTGTGAAATGGAGAAATGAACGCAAGATTCAATGAAGTCAATTCAACGGTGCATATGAATTTGAATAAGATCGGAGGGCTACTGTTGCACTTCACAGTGTAACTGCTAGAAACAAATGATGGTTTCTGCTAGAGGATGAGCTCGTCTATGACAGAGAAGATGAAGAGTCTCAACTACCAAAGAAGATGAGGAATCTCGAGATAACACCCAGTGATGATGGATGCATGGATGAAACCGCCAGAGAAGCTGAAGAGTTACCATGATGATCAGGCAGTGCACTCACAATGAGAAGGAGATGTAGAACAAAGAGACACAACGTGGCATGCAGGAGATGGGATAGTTGTGGAAGAGTAAAGTGGAAAAAAAAACTCGATGTGGAGGAGATTGTGGCGGTAGAGGATGCAAGAGAAAGAAGCAGATTGCATGCACAAGGTGCACAAAGGGTATAAGAATGCAGAACAAAGAAGAAATGGAGGTTGTTGTTAAGTGTGATTGAGGTGTGAAGGAGGCAGAGCATAGCAGTAGAAATGTATAGAAGGGGAATGGTGCATTGAAGGGACATGGCGCAAAGAGCATAAAAGGAAAAGGAACATAAAGTGAAAGGAGTGTGCAGAAGACACTGATGCAGACAGAGTAGCACAGTATAGCAGAACAGTGATGAGACCGGTAAGCCATTGAAGAACTTTATATCATTGTAATAAGTCATAATAGATTTATATTTCAGGGTGGTAGGGAGGTGCTAGGGAGGTGCTAGGGAGGAATGTTTTCCTCAGAGGTTCAAGTGGGTGCTTGAACAAAGGGAGTTGTAGCTTCCATCTTGTTGCAACCAGAGAAACCAGGGTGGCAAGGTGATGCAAGGGAGAATTGTTGTTCTCTGTTATACAAATTGGTGCATGTGTGAATGGAAGTTGGTGCTTCCATCTAGTTGGTGTTGGGACACTTAGGGAGTTGGTGCTTCCTTCTAGTGGGTGCTAGAGAAGCTAGGGAGTTGGTGCTAGAGAATCCAGAGAGTTGGTGCTCTCAGCAAGTAGTAGCTTGCAAACCAGAGGTTGTAGCCTAATTATGAGTTGGTTCTCATATGTATGATAATGTAAAGAATGTATAGATTACTTTTCATATAAAGAAGAAGAGGTTTTTACCCTTAATGTGTTTCCTCAGGAAATATCTGTCTCTGTGTATCTCATATGGGTGAATGATGTTGAATGGTCTATTTCTTACTTCCCTGCATTATTGTGATTGCCATTGAGTGATCTAGAAAGAGTTTAAAATAAGTATAATTGTTTAAGTAAGGTTACAACTGATTCACCCCCCCCCCCC
>ML797650.1:37304-68001 GCA_009831015.1 Picea engelmannii
TATTACCAACCTAAATGATATAAAACCTATTAACATCCTTAATAGTATTAATKCCCCCTTTTATCAACAGTAACATTTATTAATTTGACCAACACCCYCTTTCTCCTAAACTTAACCTACGACACTAACCTAATAATTCCCCTGACTTACTTCCTTAACTTTATTATTATTCTTAAACTAACGTAACCTTAATAATACCTTTGAAAAGTAAACTAATTCTAAGTCAACCCCATACTTAGCCCCCCTTTTGAACCAAACCTAAAAATTAGCTTATAATTTGTTAAACCAACTCAAAGATTAATATTATTAACACAAAAATCCCTCAAACCTATAATTAACACAACATTATTAAAAACTAACATTAACTCAAGTTTTTTGAACCTCTTCAATACTAGGGTTTCATCATGACTTAAATAAGCCAACTATAAATTATAAGCTAATTGTGTTTTAAATATTAATAGTTTAAACCTAATTTGTTAAACCAACTCAAAAATATTAATATTATTAACACAAAAATTCCTCAAACCTAGGATTTTAACCTATAATTAACACAGCATTATTAAAAACTAACATTAACTCAAGTTTTTTGAACCTCCTCAATAATAGGGTTTCATCATGATTTAAACCCTAATCTAACCCTTAATCAACATTAAATTAATATTATTTTTACTAAAACCCTAATTTTCTCCTAGAAACGAGGGTTTCACTCAGCCAAACCTAGTTCTTTCACCCGCCTCATCACTATTTAACAAAGGCTCTTCTCTTACATTTCTCAGACTTTTTTGTCCTGATGATGGATCCTGCTATGGATCCGAAACGTCGACGACAAGATGTCATCAACACTGTGGATCTTCCGACAATTTCTGAACAATAACAATGTTATGTTAAATTAAAAATAACAGTATGTATAGACCAATGACAATGAGAATTATATGCAATGAGTTCTTATAACAGAGATAGGAGCATGTATTTTTAAATGCCTTCTTTGTGGTCTTCTTAGTCTATTTCATTGACCTAAATTTTCTAGATTCATTGTCTATCATCATTATGTTTGGTCGTCACAATCAAATATGTAGAGTAGTAACCATCACGAAAATTGTCCAATCATGCTAACAACAACACGAGTTGTAAGAACTTGTTCCCAGGTTGCACCAAATTTGGCAATGGTCCCAATATTGTTCACGAGATCACACTTATTCATGACAATACCATTGTTAATTACAATATATTTGGTGAAACTGAATAGTATAAAGAAAATTTTGAATTATATTTTTGCATCCGAGTCTATTTTGACTCTGGTCAATACTCAATACAACGCGAAATAATGAGGGTCGTCCGATCTTGATCAACGGTGGACTCAAAATAATATAAAATGGCTTTGATAAAGGCTTCGGGTCCGAGCCTTGCAATTATCTGTCCTCCTTGTACCAAATGTGAATTAACTATGAGCCATCCGATCTTGATCAAAAGTGGACTCGAGATAATATAACATGGTTTTGAACAAAAGATTTAGATCTAAGCCTTGCAATTATCCATCCTCGTTGTTCCAAATGTGATTTAACTATGAGTTGTCTGATTTTCTCTTTGATCAAATCATCATTGTCCATATATTCCCAAACATCTTTGTATAGTTTTTCCAACTTCCACCAATATGCATGCATGTATGTTTTTAATTTATTCATCATTACTTTAATATCCCTCGGTCGAACCCAAATGTAAATATAATCCAACTACATTTAAGCTAGTGATTTGTTTAGACATCATTTTTGTAATACACCTTTCATGGCATGGTGCGCGCATATACTGTGCAGTAAAGGGATGTAATGTGCACATTTTTTAATATCGGGCACAGTAACTAAGGTGTGTGCAACCTTAAAGACATAGGATACAATGCGCAGTAACTAAGTGTGCGCAATGTTAAGGTCAGTGAACCTTTGTGTATATAATATGCATTATAGGTTGGTGAGCCAGTATTATAAGCTGGAATTCTTATGTCTTGGACTTAGGCCAGCGCGCCTAGATGTCAGGGGCCAATGCGGCTACTTTTTACATGACTCATGATTAATATAAAATACATCACTGCATGCAAACCGACCACGATAAAAGAGATGGGGGACTGAACTTCACCAGTTAGGGAAAGGGAGGGTCAAAAGTCAAGGGAATATTATATTAATATTTCCCAAAACACAAAGTATGGATAATTTTATCCTAAGTTCTAAAGTTGGGGACAAGTGGACAAAAGTAACTTCTGATATGACAAGTGTCAAGTTGGGGACATGCATTCATATCATGGGAAAAATTAGCTTAGGGGATTGTCGATGAAGACCTTACGAATGGAAAACAGAGAGGGGCGATGATCTGGATTATTTTCGGCACGAAATGAGATCAGAGATATAATAAATAAATGCACAGAGATATCGCAGATATTCAATAATATAACAGAAATGTGTCGGAGATGAAACCATAAACACAGATATACAATAATACACAATTTCTATTAATGAAAGAAATGTACAGAGACTGTAAAAATACAGAGTGAAAGACTCGCTAGAATGGTGGCAGCTTATCTCTGAGAAGAGATGTGACGGCTACTCGCATTCGCAAGAAGATGGTTACAATGAGGCTCTCAAGGCCTTTTTACAATAAACCAAAATGCCAAAAACCCTAGACATCCAAAAACCTAACCCTAGGAGATGAAGCGCCAAAAGTCATGTGGGCCCCATTTGGGTAAGTTGGTGCATCAACTTCCCGGGGTCGTAACTTTTGCATACGATCTCCGTTTTAGGTGTGTGATAGCTCGTTGGAAAGGTATCATCGAGGATATTCATTTTGGGGGCTCAATCATGACTTTTGCTATCATTTAGAATCTTTATCTCGAAAAACCTTCATTTAGGCCCTCAAAATGGCCCCGGAAGTTAAAACCTGCTAAAAATAGTAAATTTCCAAAATTGCCAGAAAGCCATTTTAAGCCATTTGTAAAAGGTGGGGTGGCCACCGATATCCACTTGGATCAGGGGAACCATCAGAATGACCATCATTTTGACAAAGAGTTCACAGTGATTCCCAAAAACACACTCAGTTATCCAGTCAATGACTCCATGACCATTTCACTCATACATTATGTTATCCTTGAGACAACCATTCCACCTTTCCGAAACCTGTTTCCTCATCCTTTTCATTGGTGTACCTGGTTATCTTGGAGTAGGATTGAAGAAGTGGGTTGTCATGCCCATGAGCAATTCTCTGGGTGAGATAATTGTTGGCGATTGATTTTCGTAGGTGCTAAATTGCAGCTACAACGCCCTGAGACTTCCGGTCCGACCTGTTGCTGAAGCCCTAGAAGGGAAGTGGGGCAGCCAAGGGACTGTTGAGCAGAGAAGGGGCTCACTTCCTTGGGTGGGAAAGGCATGTGGGGAATGAGAGGTTGTAGGTTGTTAGTTGAGTGAGCACCTGAGACAGAGAATTTCCTGTTGTCCATGAGCCTTAGCCTGGATAGGAATCCCTTTACCCTGGGTGGATTTCAGTCCCAACTTAGGGGTGATTCACTGTTGAGAGTGATGAACAGTATAATATATGGTTGGGAGGTTCGTGGATGGTCTGTAAGTAGTTGGTGACAGTATTTCTAAGATAAGTACCAATTGTGTGATATATAGATATGTTGTTTTGTTATGGGTAATTTCCTGTAAATGATGCATATCGGTAATTACTGTTATTTGTAATATAAAAGTTGTGTTACATAAAGTAATTGTTTGTTTATGTTAGATGTAAAGCTTCCGCAAGCATGTTGTATGTATATTTTTTAGTTGCATGCAGTCTAAAGAGTAAATTTAGGTGGCATTGCTTAGTTGACTACTGGGTATGCTACTATATGTTCTACAGTATGGGAATGAAAGTGTTCCCTAGAGTAGCATGTCCAGCCTCATGGCTGGAAATGTTACCGATTGTCGTCAGAGCATGAGTGGTTTCTCTGGAGTTGTGTACCCCGGCCTCAGGTTGGTTGAAAGGGGGACATTATAGTATGGTATTAGAGCCCCAGTTCAACACTGAGCTTGGATGGACCAGAAGGGTGCAATCAAAGTGAATATTCATAGAAAAGTAAATTCTAAGTGACCAGAATTAGAGTCATAGAGTGTCCTTGGAAAAGGTTGGTGTACTGGTGTGCATGGTAAATTTGGCACCGCACGAGAAACCATGGCATGCCAGTGTGAGCGGTAAATTGTGGCACCACGCGGAAGATTATTATGTGTAGATGCATGCGCTAAAATTAGCCTTGCGCGGTAAGCACACACATAGTAAGGTGCACATGGGGTTCACAAGTATTGCTTAATGTAGGGGAGTTTTGTTGTTACACGCATAAGTATGAGTATAAGTTGTTTTGCAACAATGTATTGATTAGTGTGCACATATATGTTAGCACGAAGGAATATGTTAAACTTTACATGGTGCATGCATAGGAGGAAAATGCATATGGAATATCAGTGCGCAGTATCGAACTGTGCGTAGTGGATATTGGTGCACAACGCCAGAGTAGTGCGTGTAAGTAGTCAGTATGATGAAGAAGAAACATGCAGTAGATTTAGGTGCGCGGAGAAGTGTTTACCTTGTAATATTTCTATGCACGATAATATAAATGAACATGTCAAGTTAATGCGCGCGAAGTCACTTGGAAGGCGAGGAGTCTGAGTTTAAATTGCATAATAATAAAAGAAAAATAAACACATAACCGCATTGAAGAATTAATTAAAAAGAATTCTGAATTTTAATTTCTTCCGATTTAGATAGATGAAAATAAAATATAAGATTACAATAAAAATTTATTATAGAAGAAAACAAGGGTCATAACATCACCAAATAGAAATTTCAATAAAACAGTTTAAAAATCCATTTTTGTATTTATATAATCATATTAATCACAAAATTACAAAAGGGTGATGACAACAGTTAGCCTGTTGTAAAAAGGGTCGTTGAAGAACATGCCTATCATCTCTTGTACTCTTTACCTCTGCTACTAGTTGTTCAAAATTCATTGAAACATTCTTAGTTGAAGACTTACTTTAGCTTAGCGATCTCTGCTTTTAAAGAAGAATCTAACCAAACTGATTGATTTTCTCCAACACTTTTGGCCGCTTCAACCATGGATTCCTCCTTATTATGTTGCTTACTCCTTTTCTTCTTAGTGGCTGGCCTGTTGATGACTAAATCCTTTATAGTGGGATTCATTCTGACTTCCAATCGTGAGTCTATAACTAGCTCTGTGTGGAACTTAGTTGCTAGAAGGTGCACGAGGACCCTTTCCTCCTTATTTGCAGGAAAGCATAGCATGTTGCTCGAATAACCAGACTCACTCGACTTATCTTCCTCCATGTATCTTAGGTTGGGGATACTGAAATGTGTCTTTACAGAGAGGAGGAAATCGAGCAGCTTGAAGATTACTACGGTTATGGATACGCAGATATATCCATACTTGGGAAGTGGTAATTATAGAAATCCATTTATGAAGCGTAGACAGATTACATACAAAGAGTGTTGGGTTGCCATGCTTGGCCAATCCATTTTGAATGATTAACTTTTGAGTTCGTTACATGGCGGCGTTCAGCTGACGTCACATGGTTTCGAAGTACCGAATGAACGAAACAGGGTGATCTGACTAGCCGTCGCCCGTTCCACGAGTGGTGGATTTGACATGTTGAGACATGTGATACCATGTCTTAGCGAAAGTGGTTTTGACAATACCACCTTCTTGCGCAAGTGTATCTTGGAAGGCACTGCGCGTCAGCGTTCTCGAGACTTGGGTATTCTCTAGAATTGTCATGGTGATAACACCAGGAAACTGGGAGTGATAATGTTGATGTGTATGTTGAATCGAAATAGTGCATATTCTCATGAATTGCTGATTTTTTAGTTTGATTAGTTTCAATGGATGGACGTTTTGCAGAATTAACAACAACTCGGTTAGGACAGACCAATGCATATTTCGTAGGAATGGAAGAGGCACGGGAGAATTACAGTCATCCAGAGAAGAGAAAATGGATGGATGTCCATGTGGGCATGGAAGGAATGAACTCCAACGGACATGGAGAAGAAAGGAATGAAGATATGAATATGGATGAGACCATTAAGAATTTGCAAAAGGATGTCCAAAACCATAAAGCTGATATTGAAAGGCTTATGAAAGCCAAAGAGATGCAGGATGACTTCAACATGAAACTATTGCAAGGTTTGAACATAATAGAGAAGAAATTGGATAAGGAGAGTAATTCAAGTAGATCTGAGAGTCACAAATCTTTAGAGGAGAAGAGAGAAGTAGAAAGTGCTAGTAGGCATCACCATCATTCCCATAAACATTCCCATAAGAGAGTAGGCAACATCTCAAGTCTATCCCCTGTCAGAAGGTATAAGAGATCTGGGGTGGATGAGTTTTGAGGAGAAATGAACAAAATCAAACCTCCTACATTTGATGGTGATCACAAGAAGGATGAAGATGTTGAAACATGGTTGCTAGGCATGAGGAAGTATTTTCAATTGCATAATTATTCTTCTCATGCTGAAGGTAGAATCGATATCTATCAACTCAAAGGAAAGGCCTCCATGTGGTGGGATCAACTTGTGCAGGTACAACACATTGTAGAGAATAGTGGTACTTGGAGAGAATTCAGGAAGTATTTTGAGAAGAAGTACTTGACCAAGAGATACTATGACAAGAAAATGAAAGAGTTCTTTGAACTCAAGCTTGGAAGTACAACCATAGATGAATATGAGAGAAGGTTTCTGGAACTGTTGAAATATGTCTCTTTCATTAAGGATGAGACAGTCAAGATTCAATGGTACTTCAATGGATTTCCATCATTCATCAGTGACAAAATACAATATGATGATCCCAATACATTAGAAGAGACCATAAGAAGAGCTAAATGCTTATATGACCAGCTGAAAGCAAGACCAACTTTCCAAAAGGCTTGGGAGTACAATAAGAAATTCAAGATGGATCAGAGGAAGAAGGGAGCTAAGCCACCATTCTTCAAAAATAATCCACAATGGCAGCAAACACATAAGGAAACCAGAGTGATTGACATAGGGAGTCAAGGGCCAAGACAACCACCTATACAATGTTGGGGTTGTAAAGGAGACCATAGGTTCAGAAATTGTCCTCACAGAGGTGAAAAAGGTAAGGCTATTCACAATGTACAATGAGCAGAGACAATAGAGGACATGGGCAGAAATGTGCCAAGGATTTATGCAGCCCTGGACAACAAGAAAGAATAGTATCAGTCCCACATGATTGAAGTAGAAGGTATGATCAACAACCAAACCCTTGCTATTTTAATTGATTCAGGAGCTAGCCATAGTTATATAGACCCAAATATGGTGGAAAGTTTTCAATTACCAAGAAGCAAGCATGGAAAATCCTGGTTGGTGCAACTGGCTACAAGAGCCAGAAGAAAAGTTAATTAGATGGTTAAGTCTTGCCTCATAGACATGAATGGACTAAATACCAGGGCAGATTTGAACATCTTACCCTTAGGTTCCTATGACTATTTAATTAGGATGGATTGGTTGGACCCGCATCATTCTCTATTGGATTTTCATAACAAAGCATTCACTTTATTGGATGAAGAAGGGAACCAAAGGAAAGTGCATGGAATTCCCAGGGCAGTAACCGTTAGAGAAATTTTCAGCATTACAACTGAAGAAATGTTATAGAAGAGGATGTCAAATATTTGCAGCTCATATGGAGGAGACACCTAAAGACAAGGTGACAAATTTGGAGGATTATCTAGTCCTGAAAGAGTTTGAATATGTATTCAAGGAAGTACTAGGACTACCCCCAAGGAGAGACAATGATTTCTCTATAGATTTGGTGCCTGGAGCAATGCCAGTATCAAAGACTCCTTACAGGATGAGTACACCAGAATTGAAGGAGTTGCAAATGTAGCTTGAAGAAATTCTAAAGAAGGGGTATATACGCCCAAGTGTATCCCCTTGGGGTGCCCCAATCTTGTTTGTGAAAAAAATAGATGGAACGTTAAGATTGTGCATTGACTTCGGACAATTGAATAAAGTGATTGTTAAGAACAAATATCCTCTACCAAGGATTGATGATCTCTCTGATCAATTGAAGGATGCAAGGATATTTTCAAAGATAGATCTCAGATCATGATACCATCAGGTAAGAATTAAAGAAGAAGATATTAGCAAGACCACCTTCAGGACAAGGTATGGTCATTATGAGTTCACAGTGGTACCATTTGGATTGTCAAATGCACCAGCTATTTTCATGTGCTTAATGAATGGTGTTTTCTGAGAGTATTTGGACATGTTTTTCATTGTCTTTTTGGATGACATTCTTATATATTCCAAGTTAGAGCAAGAGCATGAACATCATTTGAGGATGGTGTTGCAAGTATTAATGGAGCATCAGTTGTATGCCAAATTGAGCAAGTGCTCATTTTATCAAAAACAAATTCATTATTTGGGGTATATCATCTCAGAAGATGGGATAACAGTGGACCCTGAGAAGGTAGAAGCCATTAGAGAATGGTCAGCACCAAAGAATGTGACAGAGGTCAGATATTTCATGGGCCTTGTAGGTTATTACAAGAGATTCATTGGAGGATTCTCGAAGATAGCACACCCAATCACTTCCTTGCAAAGGAAAGGTATGAAGTTTCAGTGGACGACGGACTGTGAAAGGAGATTCCAACATTTGAAACAATTATTGACAAGTGCTCCAATACTAAGGATCACAGACCCAAATGAAGATTTCATTGTATGCACAGATGCATTTAATGAAGGATTGGGTGGAGTCCTCAGTCAAAATGGATTCGTGATATGTTATGAATCAAGGAAGTTGAAGGAGAATGAAAGAAACTATGCCACTCATGATTTGGAGTTGGCAGCCATAGTGCATGCCTTGAGGAAATGGAGAAATTACCTCATGGGAAAAAGGTTTGAGTTAAGAACAGACCACAATGGTTTGAAATATTTATTTGATCAGCCAAATCTAAATGCTAGACAAAGCAGATGGTTAGAATTTCTAAGCGAATACAACTTTGATATAAAGCATATCAAAGGGAAAGAAAATAAAGTGGTTGATGCACTCAGCAGGAGGGTGCATGAGCTTCATGCTACAACCATCATCATGTATCAGACTGATGTTAAAAGAAAAATTATGGAGGCTACAAATACAGATCTGCATTACAGAGAATTGGTAGCAATGCTACAACAAGGTAAGACACCACAAAAGATGGATATTTATAAGTTGGGAGTAGATGGAATATTGTTGCACAAGAACATAATTTTTATACCAAATGTCCAGGACTTGAAACGTATAATTTTGCATGAGATGCATAATGCTCCTTATGCAGGGCACCTTGGATATTAGAAAACCGTAACAACGGTCAAGAGCCAATAATTTTGGCTAGGTATGAAGAGAGAAATTGTAGAATACATCGCTAGGTGTATGGAGTGCCAGAAAGTTAAAACAAAGCATAGGCACCCAACAAGATTGCTACAACCCTTGCCCATTCCTGAATGGAAGTGGGAAGTGGTGACAATGGATTTTATTATGGGATTTTCTAGAACAGGCAAGCTACATGATTTGATTACGGTAGTGGTGGACAAGCTTACAAAAGATGCCCATTTCATTCCACTAAAAACTACTCACAAAGCAACAGATGTTGTTGATATTTTCATGAAGGAAGTGGCACGATTGCACAGAATTCCTAAAATGATTGTATCTGATAGAGATCTAAAATTCACCTCGAATTTTTGGAAAGGATTGTTCAAAGGATTCAGAATGAAACTGAACTTTAGTACAGCTTACCATCCTGAGTCTGATGGACAGACGAAAAGAGTAAATAGAGTGATAGAAGATATGTTGAGAATGTATGTGATGGACAAACCATCAAAATGAGCCCATTTGAAGCACTTTATGGAAGAAGGTGCAATACTCCAGTAAGTTGGGATAACCCCACTGATAGAACAGTAATTGGGCCAGAATTTCTCAAGGAGATGGAGGAACAAATGTTAAAAATTAAGCAGAATTTGAAAGCTGCCCAAGACAGACAAAAACGTTATGCAGATAAAAACAGAATCCACAGAGAATTCAAAGTGGGTGATCATGTTTTCCTGAAAGTGAAAGCTAACAGGAGCTCCCTGAAGTTGGGAAGTTGCGCCAAGTTAGCAGCCAGATTTTGTGGACCATTTGAAATCCTCGAGAGGATTGGTCCAGTTTCTTATATAATTGCATTACCTGCATCTATGTCTGTTCATAATTTCTTCCATGTATCATTGTTAAAGAAATATATACCTGATGCTAATCATGTTATTGATTGGAATGTTATTCAGGTGGAGCAAGAAGGCGCTTTCCAAGTGCATATGGTGCACATCCTGGATCGAAAAAATCAAACAACTCTGGAATCAAGCCATAGGGCTTGTAAAGGTCCAATGGAACTAGTATGGACCTGAAGATGCTACTTGGGAGCACGAGGATGCAATGCGGGCAAAAGACCCACATCTTTTTGAAGAATTTTGAGAATTTTGTTGTATATGGGTACATGATGCACTAAGGAAGTGCATAAATAAGGGGAGGGGATTGTAATACCCCTCGGTCGAACCCAAATGTAAATATAATCCAAGTATATTTAAGCTAGTGAGTTGTTTAGACATCATTTTTGTAATAAACCTTTCATGGCATGGTGCATGCATATATCGTGTAGTAAAGGGATGTAATGTGCACATTTTTGAATATCGCGTGCAGTAACTAAGGTGTGTGCAACCTTAAAGACAGAGGATACAACGCACAGTAACTAAGTGCATGCAATATTAAGGTCAATGAACCTTTGTGTATATAATATGCATTATAGGCTGGTGAGCCAGTATTATAAGCTGGAATGCTTATGTCTTGGACTTAGGCCAAGATGCGTAGATGTCAAGGGCCAATGCGCCTACTTTGTACATGACTCATGATTAATATAAAATACATCACTGCACGTAGACCGACCATGATAAAAGAGATGGGGGTTTGAACTTCACCATTTAGGGAAAGGGAGGGAAAAAAGTCAAGGGAATATTATATTAATATTTCCCAAAACATAAAGTATGGATAATTTTATCCTAAGTTCTAAAGTTGGGGACAAGTGGAAAAAAGTAACTTCCGATATGACAAATTTCAAGTTGGAGACATGCATTCATATCGTGGGGAAACTTATCTCAGGGTATTGGGGAGGAATACCTTACGAATGGAAAACAAAGAGGGGGGAACCATCAGACTGACCATCATTTTGATGAAGAGTTCATAGTGATTCCCAAAAACACACTCAGTTATCTAGTCAATGACCCCATGACCATTTCACTCATACATTTCGTTATCCTTGAGACAACCATTCCACCTTTCCAAAACCTGTTTCCCCATCCCTTTTGGTTGGTGTACCTGGTTATCTTGGAGCGAGATTGAAGAAGCGGGTTTTCAGGCCCGTGAGCAATTCTCTGGGCGAGAGAATTGTTGAGGATTTATTTTCATAGGTGTTAAACTGCAGCTACAATGCTCTGAGACTTCTAGTCTGGCCTATTGTTGAAGCCTTGGAAGGGAAGTGGGGCAGCCGAGGGACTATTGAGCAGAGAAGGGGCACACTTCCTTGGGTGGCAAAGGCATGTGGGGAATGAGAGGTTGTATGATGTTAATTGAGTGAGCACCTAATATGGAGTCTTTCCTATTGTCCATGAGCCTTAGCCTGGATAGGAATCCCTTTACCCTAGGTGGAGTTCAGTCCCAGCTCGGGGATGATTCACTATTGGGAGTGATGAACAGTGTAATCTATGGCTAGGAGGTTCGTGGATGGTCTGTAAGCATTTGGTGACAGTCTTTCTAAGATAAGTATCAATTGTGTGATATATGGATATGTTGTTTTGTTATTTACATGCCCATGTTACGATTTTATCATATATGTGAATATGACTGCTTGTGTGATTATGGGTAATTTCCTGTAAATGATGCATATCGGTAATTACTGTTATTTGTAATATAAAAGTCGTGTTACAAAAAGTAATTGTTTGTTTATGTTAGATGTAAAGCTTCCACGAGCATGTTGTATGTATATGTTTTAGTTGCATGTAGTCTAAAGAGTAAATTTAGGTGGAATTGCTTAGTTGACTAGGTATGCTAATGTATGTTCCACAGTATGGGAACAAAAGTGTTCCCTAGAGTAGCATGTCCGGCCTCATGGATGGAAATGTTACCAACTATCGTCAGAGCATGAGTGGTTTCTCTAGAGTGGCATACCCCAGCCTCAGGTTGGTCGAGGGGGGGACGTTAAAATTACATCTTTGTCACTAGTATTGGTAATACCCAGCAAGTTTAATTGTGACTTTATCTGTTGATCCTTATAATAAACAAGACAAAAAATCAACTGCAATATTCTTAGTAACCACATATACGAACAATAAAATTCTATCTTGTATCTAGGTCAAGAGACTTCTCGAATTATTTCTTGTTTGTAACAAAATCCATCTTGGTAAAAAAATTTACACAAGGCAGTTCAAGTTGCACTATTGCAGAAAGAGATGCCATACAACCACTTAGAAAAAAATTGGGCAATTAAAGCAAGAAATTAATCATCTAAATAATCCTCCAAGTGTTCCATATATAAGTCCTCCATTTGGACCCAAATTCAGTTCCTCCATGATATCTTACAAATATATTAGTTCCCTAATATTGATATCTATTGAATACTTAAAATCCTCTGCAGTCTAGATGTTACTCCCCTTTCACTAAGTCTGAAGATGAAAATATTCCAAGAAGAAGATTGGCGTTGCCCTTTGAACAAACTATACATTGACTGGTTTGTGGATGTTGATGAGTTTGACGACCACACAAGACATGTCAAAAAAAATACTAGAACACCTCATATTATTGAGATCCTCATATCTTGTACTTTCTCATTTCCTTCTTCACTCAAAATAGTATCTTGCACTGAAGCTCCATGTGCAACAACCTTATCAGGGTTGCAAAGTTCCTTTGCAACTAGTGTAGAATTTGTTTTTATTGGAGTTATAGTCTGAATGAGCTTGAATGATAACTCTTGTTGACATCAATGACAACACCATAACACCATGCCCGACAATATCCATGTTATAGCAATATTAGACTCACCCCATGCAATCTTTCACAGAAGGCCTTTTTCCATTTCCCCATGCAGACTTTTAATCCCTTTTTGCAAATCCCAGAGCTAAAAATACAATGTTTCCACATATACGCACCTTGACTACTATACAACATGTGTATACATAGGTTGCACCACTACAACCCGTGTACATCGAAATTTTTTCCCAAGATTGAAAAATAGTGTCGGGTTTCCATGTCACGACAGGACATCAATGATCCTTGGCCTTCCATATACTGGAAACATTCTGACTGATTCCTTCATTTCCACTTGAAGGCTATAAATGGGCCAATTCTGAGCTATGGAAAAGAGGATAAAGAATTCAACTTTGAGAGAAAAGTTACTCTGGAGGAATTATTCACTTCACATTGAGTTTGCATCCCTTTGTCCTTTAAGTCTGAACATAATGTTCAGCCTCCAAGATCTTCCCTTATTGAGTGAGAACTCCATTATCTCTCTTACATGAGATTGCCTTTGGTGGAGGATTTAAGTGGTGGAGGCCCAGCTAGAAGGAACTTAGTTCCTCGGTTCCGAACCATGCCGACACGAAAGTCTGTAACTTATTCACTCATGTTGATTATATCTTAATAGAAATACTATTTTCTCATCCAATTGATATCTTGCAAATATTTGAATTATTATTTCATGGGCGTATTTGTTATGAATGTTTATGGATTATGCTATTGAATGTGATAACATCATATATTATAACCATATGCTTTCTTTGCTTGGTTGTTGAGGACTAGTTGAAGGTATATTTATTTGGTTCAAGTGCTCAATGGTGGACTTCATCGAACGCCCGGACGAGGTGGGTCTTTTATATTGTCTTGATAGCATATTTGTTTATATAGCATACTTGAGAATAGAGTTGATTTATGCAGTCATCTCTGTCTGTTGTGGTTTTCCCCTGGCCATAGAGAGATCTTCCTCATAATAGAATTGGCGACCATACTAGGGATAGAATATTCCTTTTTGGGGGTTTGGAGTGTTTTTCTCCTTAGATTTCTCTCGTTCATATTGAGTTTCTTGTTTCTTGATTGCTTTCTTGAAATCCTCCGTTCACTCTGGGTCTGAGTCTTTCATCTTCTCCTTAGCCTAGTTGTGTTTTTGACAAATATACGCAGAGTTTTGCTTGACAGTCGCGTATATACATGTGGTGTCCTTCTACAAGCTGTGTACATACGTGCTTTTCCCTTGAACAGTCGCGTACATCAAACTTTTTTGCTTGTTTGCTGGGTTTGGTGGTTGTTGGGTAGGTTTTGATGATTGTTGAGTCTTCTTAGGTCTCTGTAGTGACTGTTAAGTGTTTGTGGGATGGAAGGAAACCTGTCTTTGGTTGAAATTTTGGGCGGTGTCTTTCTCATCATCTTTTCATTTTGATTGACCTTATACATTGGGTTGGGTGTTTTTCTCCTTGGTATCCTACTTGAGTTGTCTCTTTCTATACACAGTAGAGTATTTATATATCAAGTTGTTTTTCAATCCATGCATTTTCATTTTTCTTATATTGAAAATACAAAAATATTAGGCATTTTACATTGATTGGCATTTTTATCTTTTGAGTCTTTGTCATTTATCTTAGTGCATGTAAAGAAAGATTGCATTTTTATTTAGAATTGCATAGTAAAATTGAAAATTGCATTGTTTTTAAGAAGCATATCATTCATTGGAAATTGAAGTTAGGACTTTGCATTGTTTCATATTCATTTACTTTACTTGTTGAGTCATAACATCACTAGTTTCACGACCGCTCCTTTTGAGTAAGCATGACCATTAAAATTAACGTTTTAATTTAAAATTGATTAGTAATGATTTTATTTTTTAGGGTGAACAAACTAGCTTAGGATTTAGTGACTTGGAATAGGATTTTGTGAGTAAACTTCTCCAAGGCTATTAAATCAACATATGTGTCTAACTAAGGGAGTGGAGAAATCCATTGTATAATCAGTAAGATCAGGAGGATCTGCTTACACCGGAGTTAATCATGAGGTCGCGTGAGGTTGGTTGAAGGGATATCCCCCCGATACCTTCTTAGTGTCAGAGATATTTCTAGGGATCTATTCATATATGGGGATCTTGCTAGTGCCCTTACCTCTATGAGAGGCAGCACTTTCAAGGTTTCAGGCTTTTCTACCCTTCCCATATGGTGGAC
This sequence comes from Picea engelmannii, assembly GCA_009831015.1. NCBI lineage: Eukaryota > Viridiplantae > Streptophyta > Pinopsida > Pinales > Pinaceae > Picea > Picea engelmannii. Next base: position 52,617 of record ML797650.1, read on the forward strand.
CTGACTTATGACTGCTCACCTGTGCATCGGTTATATAGTGGTTTCTTAGTTGTTTGACTTAGGTGCCACATAGGTTACTTGCAGGGGTTATTTTGTAGGTACCCTAGGTCAGATAAGGGTCAGACAATACACAGCCTTTATGGAGGATTACCTCTCTGGGGGGATCTGACCAACTGGTTGTTAAGCCCACGAGGGCCCTTATAACTGATTTTGTTACCTATGATCTTTAGAAGGGAGTCTCAGGCCCCTCTTGGGTGAGGCACACCTACTTTAGGGAGGGAGGTCCCTTTCAACCACTTTATCCTAATCGTGTGCATATTGGTCGTTTGATTATTTGTTGTGTTCTCTTTGATTACTAGTTGTCCTAAGGATTTGTTTTTATATCTTGAGTCTTAAGTCATCGTGGAGTCGAGCCAGCTACCTTGTCGGTCTCACTGCTTGTTACAGTTACCAATGGATTTCGATTCTTTGTCTTCTAAAAGGCGTAGATTTATTAAACATGGTACGAACACCTCCACTTTTTAGACTTGTGATTATACAAGGATGAGTATCGAACCAAGTCATCAAAATTTTGGGAGTCCCTCGACTCCCACTCCTACTATATTTAACGAAACCCCTTCGACTCTTGCAACCACAATGGTTGTAGTGTCAAAGGCACCTATCATCACTGCTTCCCGTCCTATAGTAAATGCTCAACCTATTGCCATGAACCCATTTGGGTCTCTGGGTCACTCACCGGGATATAATGTCCAGTCCATCCCTATAGCCTCTAGTCATTTTTCCTATGGTATGATGAATTTTACTTCGCAGTTTTCATACTCCATCCCAGCTACTGTCCCTAATGCTAGCATTGGACTTGGGGGAACAAATCCTCCTTATACTCCATTCTCGTTTGGTGGCTCTCAGATCCCTCAAACAAATCCTACTATGGGAGGCATTCCTTCATTTAACCCCGGGTCTAATCATGTTGCTTCTGGGTGGAGAAACCAACCTGGCGGACAAGCTTCTGCTCAAGTTTTGGCCTATACCCTCACCTCCTCGGTGTCAATTCTGACCAACATGTTTGGCATGACGAATCCACCTTTATCCTTTGGATTCACACCTAGAGGAGGTCAGTTTCACACCTTGGGAAACCCCCAAACCAGAGCCACTTTGGATGAGGGAAATTTTTATAACTCCCATCAGAACATTTCTACTGGAATGATGCCCAACCAACCTCTTATGAATCATCCTGTAGGAGGATCTTACAACATTGGACAAGGCCATGGTGCTTACCAGAACCCTGGATGGGTTGCAGTCCCAAAAACACAATATTTCCAAGGAGCTTGGGGCTAGATGTCTCAACCCTGTCTCCCTTTTCTGGGCACACTTAATATGCTAGACTTGTCTAAGTTGATGAATGACCCTGTGTGTCATAATCCTACATGGCCCCCCTTTCTCACCAAGCTTCCTTTGGATATTCCAAAATTCGAAGCTAAGAATGGCAAGGATCCCGGTGATCATGTCACCACCTTTCACCTATGGTGCTCTTCGAATTCCCTTAATGACGATTCCATTCGGTTAATATTATTTCAATGCACCCTCATAGGGGTTTCCGTGAAATGGTATATCGAGCTACCTAGGGGGGCATATGGGACCTTTATTCAGATGTTGCTAGCCTTCCTTAACCACTTCCAATTGTCGATTCATTACGATGTTGGCCTAGAACTTTTGTCGACCTTACGTCAGGACACAACCACTCATATCTCGGATCACATCCAAGAGTGGCGTAGACAGAAGAGGTTGATCAAGACCTCCATCCCCCTGGATTTCTTGTTATAATGTTTCATTAAGTCCTTGCAGCCTCCTATCTCAAAGGATGTTTCTACATCCAGGGTTACATATGAGGAAGAAGCAATCTTCAAATCCCAGTAGTTCTATCTTATATACGCTTAGTCTGGGATGTTATACCGGATTCTTTTGGACGCACTGAGGTCAAACTATGACCCTAGAAAAAATCTCAGACCTCATGCTGATGGCATTATAGGCTCCGCCAATGTGAAATCCGCAGACTTAGTGACAAGCCATTTGAAAGAGTTGTCTCTAAACCAGTCTGTAGGAGGGCCAACTTTGTCTGTGTCTTCCAATCCCACTCAGTCGACATATGTACATCCTATGCAATCGTCGACCGACCCAAATGGTAACCAGCAACCAGGAGGGAATAAGAAGAAAGGATGTAATAATAATCATAAGAGTGGGAAGAATAATAATAAACCCAAGAAAAATGGTAATAATAAGAAGACGAATAATAATGCTAGTGAGGGCAAGAAAGAAAGGCGTAAGGTGAAATTTCCCTGTAAGCTTTGTACAGATGATCATCTTACTCATTTATTCCCCAAAATTGTGGAAGTTGTGAGGCTCTTATCTCTACCGCCCTTCATGCTAAGGAATCCTTTCCCACATAACCAGCACATGGTCTTAAGCTCCTCAAATGTCGAAAATGTGGCCGGTGGAAGTCAAAACCCACCAACACAAGATGGTGACTATTTGTGCATCAATATGGTAAATTCTCAAGTTAATGTAGCCACCCGGTCTCATGATTATAGTTCTTCACAGACTATACCTGGTCTAGAATCTCCTCCTCCTCCTCTGGATATGCCTTTGCAGATCAAAAAATCGGAGCCACCGCCTCGTATTCTGAAAGGAGTACTCAAGCGCTCTACCCACAATCCAAATGCTATATCCACCCAAAATTACTCTATTGTTGAGGACCTGGGTCAAACCCCTTGTGTGATGTCGGACCTGGAGGTACTCCAGACGTGTCCTTCAGAGAGGAATGCCTTTCTATATACGTTAGTAGCTCTAGACCCCAGTGGCTCGAAAGTTATCAAGTTTGACGTCACAGATGTGAAGCCTCACTTGCCTTACCATGTGGCATTCCAAATCCACGTGGGTTACCTGAAGTATACCATCGAACGTGTGGTTTTTTATGAAGGCGTTGCTACATGTGTGATGTGCCTGATCTATTGGAAAGCTCGTGGCTCTCCGACTCTCTCTCAATCTCTGACCATGTTGACTTATTTTGATGTTCGTACCTTCCACCCTCATGGTATTCTTCCTTCCTTTTCAGTCCAGTTAGGTGGGAAGGCGGTAGAGGTGGTTGATGCGCGCCTCGATTATAACTTTTTATTAGGATGCAATTGGACTTATTCTATGACTTCCATTGTATCGTTCATCTTTCACACTCTTTGTTTTCCTCACAATGGGAAGATCATGACGATCGACTAGTTATCCTTTGCATATGCTTGCCCCAATGTATCTATTGGACTGTCGATCCCCATGGTCGATAATTCTTATCTGACAACTGAGAATATCAGTGTCGGAATGTATCCATACCTTATGGGTAACTTTGACTTCATGGCACCAATTCACCATGTTTACGCCATGTCCATTAGGCCCGTTTCATCATAGAGGTTTGTTCCTTTCTGCACTTCCTATTTTAATGATCCTTGGACCCTACCTTCCTTGAATTCATCTTGTGAAGGTCAGTTGCATGTTGGAATGGCCATGCCCCTATCTGCAATGGAGATAGCACATCAATATGTTCTTGACTCTTCTGCCAATCTCGATCTTATTACCTCACTGATGAACGAGGAGGATCTTGTTCTTAAGCTTGTGTGGGCCACTTTGTTTTCTTTCTCACATGACTACCTCGATGATACTTTACCCTCGGATGAAGCTATCATCAAAGCCATGAATGGTTCTAAAAAACCTTGGGATAATATGCATCATCGCTCTTATTTTCTCCTAGAGCTTGCTAGAATCGAACAAGATGACTTTCGATCTACTTTGAGCGAGATAGTCAGTCACGCCGTAGTTCCACTTGATACGTACGACATTTATGCTGAAGTAAATATGGTGAGTATCTCTCTTACTGTCACAATCAATATCTCTTGTACCCCTGGCAAGATTGAAAATGTACACATCGGTGCGAATTGTTCGTCGGAAGAAATTCTGATCTACACCGAGATCTTCAAGGAATTTTGAGATGTATTCACTTGGTCATATGAAGAGATGCCAAGAATCAACCCTCAAATTGTCAAGCATGAGATTAGAACTTATCTAGATGCTAAGCCTGTTCGAAAACATCTTAGAGCTATCAATCCCCAAAAGTCCCCTGCTATTAAGGCAGAGGTAGAGAAACTAATTAATGTTGGTTTTATCTACCCAGTTCCCTTGAATGAATGGGTATCCAATCACATTCATGTGAATAAGAATCAAGGAACCATCCATGTATGCATGGAATTTGGTGACCTGAACAAATATTGTCCTAAAGAAAACATCCTGACACCTATCATCGATTAGATTCTCAACGAGTGTGCGGGTAGAGAAGTGTTTTCTTTCATGGACGGATTTTTAGGGTATAACCAAATTCAAATTAAACCCGAGGATCAACACAATACGACATTTATTTGTCCTTCGGGTACTTTCGCATACTGAAATATGCCTTTCGGCCTTAAAACCGTCGGAGCAACCTTCCAACGTGTTATGACCTTCGCATTCCATGATCTTAAGCATATAGTCGAATCTTATCTTGACGATCTTTCTTCTCACTCTTGTAAGAGAGTGGATCACTCTAAGCACCTTCAGCTAGTTTTTGAAATATGCCGTCATTATAGAATTCGATTAAACTCTCATAAATGAATCTTTTTTGTTGGGTTCGAACATCTTTTGGGATTTTTAGTCTCTGAGACTGGGATCATGGTAGATTTGTTAAAGGTTGATGAAATACTTTGATTGCCTCCCCAACACACTATTCGACAACTTCAAGGTTTACAAAGGAAAGCTAACTTTTTACGTCGGTTTATAGTAAACTATGCCAATATTACTAATGGTTTCATGCATCTTTTGAAGAAGGAAACCACTTTTATCTGGGATGAGCGAGCCTAGGAATCCTTCGATGCTTTGAATAAATCCTCGGTATCGACACCTTCACTGAAGTCTCCTAACTACAGTAGGGATTACTTGATTTATGTTGCCACATCCGAAGAGACGATTGGTATGGTTTTGGTTCAGGAGGATAATGAGCTCTGTGAGCACATCATATACTATATTAGTTGAAACTTAGTCATTCCTAAGCTCAATTATTATCACGTTGAAAAGATAGCTTTGGTTGTCGTTCACACAGTCCAATGATTATGCCATTAAATATTGCCTTGCAAGACTACTATGGTTGTCGATGTCAATCCATTTCAATACATCCTTACCAAGCGTATCATGGGAAGGGAATATAATAAATGGATTGTCATTTTACAAGAATTTGATCTTGATTTCGCTTCTGCGAAATCCAATAAATCACTAATCTTTGCAGAGTTAATATCTGACTTCCCACAATTGGATGAAGATTTCATTCATGTTGAATCATTTGTGGGCGAAAAAAAATTCCTTGTCTTGTCGTCTGACCCCTGGTATGGTGACATTGTTCTCTATCTTCAAAATTTGAATTTTCCTCAGCATCTCTCATGAGATGACCGACGACGTGTATGATACCAAGCTAAGAATTACATTATCATCGGCGACACTTTGTATCATCGAGGAATAGACAATATCATGTTTCATTGTTTAACTCAATAATAAGTCGAGTTAGTTCTAAATGTTTGCCACAATGGGGCTTGTGGTGGTCATCTATCCGGGCTTGTGACAACCCAACAAATTTTGTGATCCAGTTATTTATGGCCATCCATCTTTAAATATTGTGTTGAAGCGGTTAAGAATTTTCACCCCTGCCAGGTGTTCACTCAGAAAATGCGCTCGCATCTAGCCCCTATTCACCAAATCATCACCATCAGTCCCTTCACCAAGTGGGGGGTGGACTTCATGGATTGCAACCCAACTTCAGCTAGGGGGCATCTATTGATTAAGGTTGGTTGTCATTGATGTCAAACCTTGAAGAAAGCCTCGTAGCACAAAGGTTTGGGTAATGGACCCAAGATTGTTTGATGTAAATATGACTCATTATTGTTTTTTCATGGTTGATAAGAAGTAAATATGGATGAACTCCAAAGTGGTCCCCTTATGGTGAAATCCCTCATGGGAAGACGCTTTGCGGAGTAAGAGAACCCATGATTAATTGTGGAATAATAAGATGAAGGACAATGAATTTTTCAGGGAAGTTATCCTGGATGGATAGTTCTTGTCATGAAATTTCCATTGGTATGTAGAATGTCACATAACTCCTCATGGTTAGAGAGTTATGACCATGTGAAGTTCGAGAACCTAGGTTTGGGTAATGGAACCAAGTTTGTTCGATGGGTAACGGTATGATTTTTGCTATATTTGAAGGTAATATTATTCTATATGGATAGTGCATGTCATTCCATTTCTGGTGGTATTTGGAACGTCACATAACTCCTCACGGTTTGAGATTTATGACCTTATGAAGTTGGAGGACCCTCACATGTCATCTATAAGCCCCAAAAGGTCAAATTAGTCAATGTGGTTTAAGGCCGAAATGCAAGGAAGGATAAATTATTTTGATGGTGCTTTATAAGGTATGTTATTTACAGGTCATCTCACCATTTTTGCTATAACTTTTCTTCTATAATGATTCAGACCGTGAAATTGTTATTCCATTGATAAAACATATCCAAGTATCTATGGTAAAAAGTTCAGCTTTTCGGTCGTTGTATTTTGGAAGTTACACTCTGTGGAAAATAGGGTTTGTGGCTAGTCCTGAAAATAGTCAAAAACAGGTGTTTCGAGTAACAATGTCATAACTTCTTCAAAACATATCCAAATTCAGTGAGACCAAATTTTTGGGTTAGGGTACAATCTTTAGTATTCTTTGTAACAGTTTCAAATCAATTCAAAAAATATTCCATGTGGGGTATGCTCTACAAGGTCGCTCTCTAGAATAAGCTAGAATTCATCAAGGTATGTCATTTTTTCTATAACTCCTTTTCTGAGAGGTTCCAAGTAGTGACACCTGGAGAAATTGCATAAAACACACTGAATAACATTGTGTATCATTTTCATATCTTTATACATTACAAGTACAAAGTTATGATTACTTCAAGTTAGGGTTGTTGACTAATCCAAAACTAGGCATGCGAGACTAAAGAAAAGTTTGATGAAAATGTTAGTCTCTTGTTGTTAAAGTTAAGGAAGGTTTACAGGAATGAGATCATATACACCAGGTCTATTACAGATCTACAAATCAGATTTGGATGATGAAATTGATGAGGGCTTTTGGTTGAGGTATATGTTGAATACATGGTTGAGACAAGTAGTTGATGAGTTGCCACATACATGAGGTGTATAGTTGATGATGTTGGTACATATTGATGAGTCGTAGTTGATGAGTAGTTGAAACATGATTGGTACATACTTGGTACATGTTTGGATGCACTTGTTTATGGTACAGGTTGATTACAGGTTGTTTGGTACAGGTTGGTGCATGGTTGATGCACTTGTTTATGGTACAGGTTGATTACAGGTTGATGCATGGTTCATATTTATTGGTACACGTTTATAGTGGTATTTCTCACAGTGATAGTGATATAGTGGTTCCATCATTTTACTTCTACTTCAGGGTGGTTGGACGGGGAAAGGACAAGTGGTTGTAGCCTCCTTCTGGTTGTAGCCAAAGAATTGGGGAGTTGGAGCTTCCTTCAGGTTGTATCTTGAGAAACTAAGGGGTTGGATCCTCCTTCCAGTTGCAACTGGAAAACAAAGGAAGTTGGTGCTTCCAATGAATGTAATTCTTCAAGACATATAAGAAAAATCATTATGTGGTTCTCCCACTTTGGGTTTCCACGTAAAACACTGGTGTACTTTGTATGTGTATGATTGTTCATTTGTTCATTTCTCATTATTGGATGATAATTCTACATTGACTTAACACTTGGATTATTTGGTTAAAAATGATTAAATTGCTCTATTACTAATTCACCCCTCTCTCAATAATCCAACAATTTCTATCATAGTAGGTTCCTTTAGAAATTAGTTTAACCACTAAAAGGTAGATCATGGAGAGCAACAACTTGTATAAAAATGGAATACCACAGTTTGATGGACAGAAGTATGATTTTTGGAGCATAAGGATGAAGACATATATACAAGCACAGGGATTTGAAATTTGGCAATCAATTGTAGATGGATACACAGCACCAACAGTTCCACCAACAAATGACAAAGCAGTGAAACTCAGTCAAAATAATTCCAAAGCCACAAATTCACTTCTGAAAGGTCTCATTGAAACAGTATTCACCAAAGTTGCACATTTTAAATCTGATAAAGAGATTTGGGACAAGCTTCGAAATATTTATGAAGGAGATACAAAAGTCAAAGAAGAAAAGATTCAAACTTACAGGGATCAGTTCGAACAACTAAAAATGAAGGAAGATGAGATAATTGCAACCTACTTCTTATGAGTTGATGAAACAGTGAATGCAATCATAGGATTGGGAGAAGAAATCGAAGAATCTGTAATTGTTCAAAAGGTATTAAGATCTCTTCCTATGAGATTTAACCCTAAGATATCAACACTAGAAGAAAGATCAGATCTAAACTCAATAAGCATGGACGAACTGCATGGAATCTTCACAACATATGAAATGAGAACTGAACAGGAAAATCCAGATGTAAAAGAAACAACCTTCAAAGAATCCAAAAGATCAAAAAAAAAGAAAGAGCAACAAGAAGAATATAGCAGCAACAATGACGTCTCGGAAGATGATGAAGAAGTGGTCAACTTTGTCAAAAGAATGAACAAGGGAACCAACGGTAGGTATAGAGGTAAGCTTCCTTTAATTTGTTTTAATTGTGATGGTATTGGTCATTTTTCTAACAAATGTCCTCATAAGAAAAATAGAAATGATGAAGGTTACTCAAAAGGCAAACAAACATATAAAGGCAAAAGAACTACAAAGAAAATTTTCAAGAAAATCTTATGCACCAAAGAATACATCTCATCATTAGATGAAGATGAAGTCAATGATAGTGAGACAGGAAGAGTTATATTCATGGCAGTAGAAGACTCTGATGAAGAAGACTCTGAAGAAGAATATGAACAAGCCAAAGAAGAATATGAAGAAGTCAAAGAAGAAATTGAAGAGGCAGAAGTTGACTTTCGATAAGAATTAGTGTGTGCCATAGAAGTTATCAGAAGAGAAAAGAAGAAAAACAAGAAACTACAAGCAGAACTAGACAAGAAAGAAGACACTCAAGAACTAGAAAAAATGATCACAAAATTGAAGGTTCAAATAGAAGAAGATAAAATAATTGAAGAAGCACTCAAACAATAGCTAGAAGAAAAGGACAGGATCATTGGAAACTTGGAAGTAGAGATTCTCACACTAAGAAAGGATATTCAAAACAAAAATATGCAGAATAGCTCAAAAGTTTTGGATGAAATTATCAACAGTCAAAAATCTCATTTTGATAAGACCGGACTTGGATATAATCAGACAGAAAAGGGATCAAGCTCCAAAACAACAAAGCAAGAAACATATCCAAAAAGCTATGCAGAAACAATCAAAGGGGATAAGAACATATACAAGGAAGATTATAGGGACACTCCTCCACCAAGAAGATTGAAATTTCATAATCAACAACAGACAAATAGGCCTCAAGAAGAAGAAGGATTCATAAGAGCACCTCCTTTCAGAAGATCTTCAACTCCCAGATATCAAACTATGTTTTTTGGTTTATGTTATGCATGTAATAATTTTGGACATAAAGCTATGAATTGCAGAGCTAACAATAGGAACAACAACAACTTTGAGAGTTATACACAAAGGGGTTATTCAAGAAGGCCTAGTGAAACACAGAGAATAAGTTACAACATGTTTGAATCTTTGAGAAATGAAGTGGAATGTTACAAATGTAACAATTTTTGACACGTGGCCAAAGAGTGCAGAATGACAATCCCTCCTAAAGAACCTCAACAGAATAACAACAGTCACAAATAGGAACCACAGAAAAGGACATGGATAAGAAATCAAGATCAATATAGCAATGAAGAACGCACACTCATTCTACAAGATAAGCAGAAGAAACATGGTTGGTATGTTGACAATGGGTGTTAAAAACACATGACAGGTGGTAGAGACAAGTTTCTTACATTACGGAAGGAAAGAGATGGATTAGTCTCCTTCGAAAATGATGATTCAGCCAAAATCATTAGAAAAGGAACAGTTTGAATTGGGAACAAGAATGAAAAGGCAGAAAATGTTCTACTAGTAGAAGATATGAAACATAATCTTCTAAGTGTGAGTCAATTGTGTGACCAAGGTCATAAATTGACTTTCAATTCACAAAAGTGAGAGATAAGAAAAGAAGGTGCAGGGAGATTGATTGCTACATCTGCAAGAACTTCAAGTAACATATATGTGTTAAGTGAAATTGGAAATGAAAAGTGTTTTCTAGGAAAGGAAGATGAAAGTTGTCTATGGCATAGAAGAATGGGTCACATGCATTTTTATAACCTTGTTAAAGTCAGCAAAAGAGAAGCAGTCAAAGAAATGCCCCAGATCACGAAACCAACAAACACTTTATGCAAGCATTGTTAACAAGGAAAGAAAACAAAGACCAGGTTCAAATCAAAGGAATAGTCAATGACAAGACCACTGGAAATTGTGCATACTGATCTATTTGGACCAACTACAACAAAAGGATTGAAAGGTGAGAGATACTTTATGTTATTGGTTGATGATTATACAAGAATGACTGCAGTTTGTTTTCTCAAGAATAATTCAGAAGCTTTTGAAAAATTCAATATATACAAGGAAATGGTTGAAAATGAAATGTACTAAAGAGTCAAATGTTTGAGATCTGATGATGGAGGAGAGTTCACCTCAAAGGAATTTATGGACTACTACAGCAATCATGGAATAAAAAGGCAATTCTTCGTTGCTAGGACACCTCAACAGAATGGAGTTGTTGAAAGAAAGAACATGACACTACAGGAAATGGTTCGAACAATGCTAATGGATTCAAAATTGATAGATATTTTTTGGACACGGGAAATGCATACAACAGTTCACATTCAAAACAAAATAATGCTCAGAAACAACATTGACAAAACTCCTTACGAACTATGGAAAAGAAGACCAGAAAATGTAAAGCACCTCAGAGTTTTTGGAAGCAAATGCTATATCAAAGGAGAAGATGGAGGAATAGGAAAGTTTGAGTCTCACGTGGACAAAGGAGTAATTGTTGGTTACTCAAGTACAAGGAAAGCATACAAGTGTTACAATCTAAAATTGAACAAAGTTGTGGAAGCATCAACGTAACAATTGATGAAATAGGCAGACCAGAATCAAAGGAATAAAATGAATCAATGAAACAACCCTTAGAAGAAGAAGCAGAAGATGAAAAGGAAGTAGAAGAGGAAGATGAAGAGAATCCGACAAAAGTAGAAGAGAAAATTCAGCAAGTGTCTCCAAAGACACCCAGTAAATGAGTACAGAAGAATCATCCTTCATATCATATTATTGGAAACAAATATGCAGGAGTTGAGACTAGAAGAAGAATCCATTCACCAGAACAAACACACCTAGCACTCTTATCTACAATTGAACCAAACTGTTTTGAGGAAGCCAACAAGGATGAATTTTGGAATAAGGCCATGGATGAAGAATTGGAACAAATAGAAAAAAATGACACTTGGGAATTGGTTCCAAGACCAAAAAATAAGAATGTGATTGGCACAAAATGGATTTTCAGAAATAAATTGAATGAAGATGGACAGTTTACAAGGAACAAAGCTAGATTGGTATGTAAAGGATATGCTCAAATTGAAGGAATCAACTTGAAGAGACATTTTCCCCAGTTGCCATAATGGAAGCAATCTGTTTTCTTTTAGCTTATGCATGCTCCAAAAATGTTAAAGTATATCAAATGGGTGTAAAATAAGCTTTTTCTAAATGGGGAACTTGAAGAAGAAATCTACATTGAACAACTAGAAGGATTTCAGTTGTCAGAGAACACAGATTACATGTGTAAATTAAAGAAAGCCTTGTATGGTCTAAAACAGGTTCCTAGAGCAAGGTACTCCAGACTGGATATGTATCTGCAACAGGCAGGGTTCAGAAAAGGAAGTGCAGAAAACAACCTCTACATCAAGGTAATTCAAGTTAATATTTTATTAATTGAAGTTTATGTTGATGATATTATTTTTGGTAGTGATGATGACAGGTTAAGCTAGAAATTTGCAAAAGATATGCAGAAAGAATTTGAAATGTCTCTACTTGGAGAACTGTCCTTCTTTCTGGGACTTCAGATACATCAAATCAACCAAGGAATTTTTATTTCTTAAACCAAGTATATCAAAGAAATGCTAAAGAGGTTTGGAATGGAAGATTGCAAACCAATTACCACTCCCATGGAAACCAGTTGCAAATTTAACAAAGATGATGATTCAAAGTCTACAGATCAAAGGCAATACAAGTTAATGATTGGCAACCTATTGTATGTGACAACATCCAGACCAAATGTAATGTAGGCAGTTGGACATGTGGCACGATTTCAAGAAACACCAAAGGAATCACATGTATTAGCAGTGAAGAGAATTTTCAGATATCTCAAAGGAACATAAGAGTTTGCGCTATGGTATCCAAAAGGAAAGGATCTATCACTAATTGCCTACACAGGCACAAATTGGGTAGGTTGTATTGATGATCGATGAAGCACCAATGGAGTAGCGTTCTACTTGTGTGAGTGTTTAGTATCATGGCTAAGCAAGAAACAATCATCAGTATCTCTATCTACAGCCAAGGCAGAGTATATTGTAGTAGTAGCATGTTGTACACAGGTTCTTTGGATGAAACAAACTTTGACAGATATATAGGTTGAGTATGATGAGCCCATTCCAATATATTGTTATAATACAAGCACCATCAGTATCTCAAAAAACTCGGTGATGCACTCCAAGATGAAGAACATTCCAATCAAGTATCACTTTCTACGGGAGTAGGTTGCAGAAAAGAACATCAGAGTTGAGTACGTGGGCACAAAAGAACAAGTGGCAGACATCTTTACAAAACCACTTAAATGGTAAGCCTTTGAATACCTTCACCAAAGACTTGGAATTCTTTCTACTCCAAAATGAATGCTTTTTGAATTCTCATCTTATATGTCTTAGATGTACATGAGGATGTTGATTAAGGTTGGTTGTCATTGATGTCAACCCTTGAAGAAAGCCCCGCAACACAAAGGCTTGGGTAATGGACCCAAGATTGTTTGATGTAAAGATGACAAATTAGTTTCTTGTCATGGTTGATAAGAATTAAATATGGATGAACTCCAAAGTGGTCCTCTTATGGTGAAAGCCCTCACGGGAAGACGCTTCACAGAGTAAGAGAACCCATGCTTAATTATGGAATAATGAAATGAAGGACAATGGATTTGTCAGGTAAACTATAATATATGGATAGTTCTTGTCATTCCATTTCTGGTGGTATGTGGAACGTCACATAACTCCTCACGGTTAGAGATTTATGGCCATGAGAAGTTGGAGACCCCGGGTTTGGGTACTGGGCCCAAGTTTGTCTGATGGATAACGGTATGAATTATGATATATTTTCATATAATACTATTCTATATGGATAGTACATTTCATTCCATTTATGGTGGTATGTGGAACATCACATAACTCCTCACGGTTTGACAATTATGGCCTTACGAAGTTGGAGGAACTCATATGTACATCTAAGACATGGTCATCTCCCCATTATATAAATGGGGAGAGTATAAATAAGAGGCAAGGCTCTCTCATTTTAACCACACTTGATAATATTGAATATCTATAGGTTTCTTAGGTAACCAAGGATATATAAGCCAAAATTCTGAGGGAAGGTGAAAAAAACAAGGCCGAAATGCTAGGAAGGATAAATTATTTTGATGGTGTTTTCTAAGGTATGTTATTAACAGGTCATCTCCCCATTTTCACTATAATGTTTTTTCTATAATGATTCAGACAATAAAATTTCTATGCCATTTAGAAAACATATCCAAGTATCTGTGGTAAAAAATTCAGCTTGTGGGTCATTGTATTTTTGGAGTTACACTCCGTGGAAAATAGGGTTTGTGGCTAGTCCTGAAACTAGTCAAAAACAGGTGTTTCGGGTAAAAACGTCATAAATTATTCATAACAGATCCAAATTCAGTGAAACCAAATGTGATGGTTAGGGTGTATAGTATTTAGTATGTTGTGTAATATTTTCATATCAATTCAACAAACATTTCATGTGGGGCACACTCTACAAGGTCTCTCTCTAGAATAAGACATAATTCAACAAGGTATGCCATTTTTTCTATAACTCCTTTTCTAAGAGGTTTCAAGTAGTGACACCTAGAGGAATTGCATAAAACACACTGAAGAAAATTTTGTATCAGTTTCATATCTTTATATATTACAGGTACAAAGTTATGATTACTTCAAGTTAGGGTTATTGACTAATCCAAAACTAGGCATGTGAGACTAAAGAAAAGTTTGATGAAAATGTTAGTCTCTTGTTTTTGAAGTTAAGGAAGGTTTGCAGGAATGTGATCATATAAACCAGCTCTATTACAGAGCTACAAATCATATTTGGATGATGAAATTTATAAGGGATTTTGGTTGAGGTACATGTTGAATACATGGTTGAGACAAGTAGTTGATGAGTTGGCACATACATGATGTGTATAGTTGATGATGTTGGTACATATTGATGAGTCATAGTTGATGAGTAGTTGAAACATGATTGGTACATACTTGGTACATGGTTGGATTCACTTGTTTATGGTATAGGTTGATTACAGGTTATTTGGTACAGGTTGGTGCATGGTTGATGCACTTGTTTATGATACAGGTTGATTACAGGTTGAGGTACAGGTTGATGCATGGTTGATGCATGGTTTATATGTATTGGTACAAGTTTACAGCGGTATATCTCACAGTGACAGGTTGACAGTGGTTCCATCATTCTACTTCTACTTCAGGGTGGTAGGATGGGGCAAAGACATGTAGTTGTAGCCACCTTCCGGTTGTAGCTGAAGAACATAGGGGGTTGTAGCCTCCTTCTGGTTGTAGCCAGTGAATTGGGGATTCATAGATTCCCTCAGGTTGTAGCCTAAGAAACTAGGGGGTTGGAGACTCCTTCCAGTTGTTGCTGAAAAACAAAGAAAGTTGGTGCTTCCAATGAATACAATTATTCAAGACATATAAGAAAAAGAATTCCATGGTTTTCTCCCGATTTGGGTTTCCACATAAAACACTGGTGTACTGTGTATGTGTATGCTTGTTCATTTTTTCATTGATTATTTACTCTGCAGTTATTGGATTATAATGTTTCATTGATATAACACTGGGATTATATGGTTAAAAGGGATTAAATTTCTCTATTACTGATTCACCCCCCCCCCC
>ML797650.1:77477-102668 GCA_009831015.1 Picea engelmannii
CTTTCTCAAGAACAAGTCAGAAGCTTTTGAAAACTTCAAGATCTACAAGGAAATGGTTGAAAATGAGATGGATTCGAGAATCAAATGTTTGAGATCTAATAATGGAGGAGATTTCACTTCAAAGGAATTTATGGACTACTGTAGCAGTCATGGAATAAAAAGACAATTCTTCATTGCTAGGACACCTCAACAGAATGGAGTTGTTCAAAGAAAGAATAGGACAATACAAGAAATGGCTCGAACAATACTAATGGATTCCAAATTGATAGATATATTTTGGAAACAGACAGTGCATACAACAGTTCACATTCAAAATAGAGTAATGCTTAGAAACAACACTGATACAACTCCCTACGAGCTATGGAAAGGAAGACCAACAAATGTGAAGCACTTCAGAGTTTTTGGAAGCAAATGCTACATCAGAAGAGAAGATGGCAGAATGGGAAAGTTTGACTCTCGTGTGGACAAAGGAATACTTGTTGGTTACTCAAGTACAAGGAAATCATACAAGTTTTACAATCTAAGATTGAACAAAGTTGTGGAAAGCATCAACGTAACAATTGATGAAACAGGCAGACCAAAATCAAAGGAATAAGAAAACAAATCAATGGAACAACTTTTCAAAAAAGAAGATGAAAAAGAAGTAGAAGAGGAAGATGAAGATGAAGAGAATACGACAGAAGAAGAAGAGCAAGTTCAGAAAGTATCTCCAAAGACACCTAGAAAACGAGTATAGAAGAATCATCCTTCACATCATATTATTGGAAACAAAGATACATAAGTTGAGACTAGAAGAAAAATATGTTCACCAGAACAAACACACCTAGCACTCTTATCTACAATTAAACCAAACTATTTTTAAGAAGCTAGGAAGGATGAATTTTGGAATAAGGACATGGATGAAGAATTGGATCAAATAGAGAAAAATGACACTTGGGAATTGGTTCCAAGACCAAAGAATAAGAATGTAATCGACACAAAATGGGTTTTCAGGAATAAATTGAATGAAGATGGACAGGTTACAAGGAACAAAAATAGATTGGTATGTAAAGGATATGCACAGATTGAAGGAATCGACTTTGAAGAGACATTTGCCCCAGTTGTCAGAATGGAAGAAATCCGTTTACTTTTAGCTTATGCATGCTCCAAAAATGTTAAAGTATACCAGATGGATGTAAAATGATCTTTTCTGAATGGGGAACATGAAGAAGAAGTCTACATTGAACAACTAGAAGGATTTCATTTGTCAGAGAACACAGACTATGTATGTAAATTAAAGAAGACCTTGTATGGTCTAAAACAGGCTCCTAGAGCATGGTACTCTAGACTGGATAAGTATCTGCAACAGGCAGGGTTTAGAAAAGGAAGTGCAGATAGCAACCTCTACATCAAGGTAAGTCAATGTAATATTTTATTAATTAAATTTTATGTTGATGATATTATTTTTGGTAGTGATGATGACAGGCTAAGCCATAAATTTTCAAAAGACATGCAGAATGAATTTGAAATGTTGTTACTTGGAGAACTATCCTTCTTTCTGGGACTTCAGATACGTCAAAGAAGCCAAGGAATTTTTATTTCTCAAACCAAGTATATCAAAGAAATGCTAAAGAGGTTCGGAATGGAAGATTGCAAACCAGTTATCACTCCCATGCAAACCAGTTGTAAGTTTAGCAAAGATGATGATTCGAAGTCTACAGATCAGAGGCAATACATATTGGTAGCCTACTATATGTGACAACATCTAGACCATATGTAATGCAAGTAGTTGGACAGCTGGCACGATTTCAAGTAGCATCAAAGGAATCACATGTATTAGCACTAAAGAGGATTTTCAGATATCTCAAAGGAACATAAGAGTTTGGATTATGGTATCCAAAAGGAAAAGATCTATCACTTATTGCCTACACAGATGCAGATTGGGTAGGTTGTATTGATGACCGACGAAGCACCAGTGGAGCAACATTCTACTTAGGTGAGTGTTTGGTATCATGGCTAAGAAAGAAACAATAATCAATATCTCTATCTACAGTCGAGGCAAAGTATATTGCAGCAACAACATGTTGTACACAGGTTCTTTGGATGAAACAAACTTTGACAGATATACAGGTTGAGTATGATAAGCCCATTCCAATATATTGTGATAATACAAGTGCCATCAGTATCTCAAAAAACCTGGTGATGCATTCCAAGATGAAGCACATTCACATCAAGTATCACTTTCTACGGGAACAGGTTGCAGAAAAGAACATCAAAGTTGAGTATGTGGGCACAAAAGAACAAGTGGCAAACATCTTTACAAAACCACTTCCATGGGAAGCCTTTGAATATCTTCGCCAAAGACTTGGAGTTATTTCTACTCCAAAATGAATGATTTTTTAATGCTTTTTGAATGCTTATCGTATATGTCTTATATGTACACGAGGAAGCACCATAAGAGGACAGTTCAGCCAGGGGGAGCATCCCCAGATGGAAAGATACATTTGTCATTAATGACAAAGGGGAAGAGATTTATCATATGTAGAGGACAAAGGCATGGTTCTAGGGGGAGAAGATTTATCAAATGAAGAGGACAAAGGCAAATTTATTAGATACAGAGGACAGAGGCATGGTTCTAGAGGGAGCATGAGTGATATGATTTCAGTATTGCATCAGAGTGTTTCCATCAATACCAAAGGGGGAGATTGTTGATTAAGGTTGGTTGTCATTGATGTCAACCCTTGAAGAAAGCCTCACAGAACAAAGGTTTGGGTAATGGACCCAAGATTGTTTGATGTAAAGATGACTCATTATTGTCTTGTCATGGTTGATAATAATTAAATATGGATGAACTCCAAAGTGGTCTCCTTATAGTGAAAGCCCTCACGGGAAGACGCTTTGTAGAGTAAGAGAACCCATGCTTAATTATGGAATAATAAGATAAAGGAAAATGAATTTGTCAGGTAAACTATCCTATATGGATAGTGCTTGTCATTCTATTTCCGGTGGTATGTGAAACGTCACATAACGCCTCATTGTTAGAGAGTTATGGCCATGAGAAGTTTGAGACCCCAGGTTTCGGTAATGGACCCAAGTTCATTTGATGGATAATGGTATGAGTTATGATATATTTTCATATAATACTATTCTATATGGATAGTAAATTTCATTCCATTTCTGATGATATGTGGAATGTCACATAACTCTTCACAGTTTGAGAGTTATGGCCTTACGAAGTTAGAGGACCCTCATATGTCATCTAGAAGCCCCAAAAGGTCAAAGTAGTCAAAGTGGTTTAAGAGATTTTAAAAGGTAAATAATAAAGTGAAGTAAGGAGTGTATTATAATTCAAAGTGAATACAAAATAAATTATTTCAATAATAAATTTAATGGAGAAATTAGAAGTGGGTTAACCCTAAAATAAGGAAAGTGGGGCCAAGTGACCTAGAAGATGTTTTTAAGGAAGCTACTTGGAGAGTATAAATAAGAGGCAAGGCTCTCTCATTTTAAAAACACTTGAGAATATTGAATACATATAGGTGTCTAAGGTAACCAAGGATATATAATCCAAAATTCTGAGGGAAGGTGAAGAAAAGAAGGCTGAAATACAAGGAAGGATAAATTCTTTTGATGGTGCTTTCTAAGGTATGTTATTTACAGGTCATCTTACCATTTTCTCTATAACGTTCTTTTATATAATGCTTCAAACCATGAAATTGATATTCCATTGACAAAAAAATCTAAGTATCTATGGTAAAAAATTCAGATTGTGGGTCATTATATTTTTGGAGTTACACTCCGTGGAAAATAGGGTTTGTGGCTAGTCCTAAAACTAGTCAAAAACAGGTGTTTCGGGTAAAAACGTCATAACTTATTCATAACAGATCCAAATTTAGTGAAACCAAATGTGTTGGTTAGGGTACAGTCTGTAGTATGTTTTGTAGAAGTTTCATATCAATTCAACAAATATTCTGTGTGGGGAACTCTCTACAAGGTCTCTCTCTAGAATAATCCAGAATTCAGTAAGGTGTGTCATTTTTTCTATAACTCCTTTTCTGAGAGGTTCCAAGTAGTGACACCTGGAGGAATTTCATAAAAAACACTGAAGAACATTATGTATCATTTTCCGATATTTATACATTACATGTACAAAGTTATGATTACTTCAACTTAGGGTTGTTGACTAATCCAAAACTAGGCATGTGAGACTAAAGAAAAGATTGATGAAAATGTTAGTCTCTTGTTGTTGAAGTTAAGGAAGGTTTGCAAGAATGTGATCATATACACCAAGTCTATTATAGAGATACAAATCATATTTGGATGATGAAATTGATGAGAGATTTTGGTTGAGGTACATGTTGAGTACATAGTTGAGACAAGTAGTTGATGAGTTGGCACATACATGAGGTGTATAGTTAATGATGTTGGTACATATTGATGAGTCATAGTTAATGAGTAGTTGACACATGATTGGTACATACTTGGTACATGGTTGGATGCACTTTTTTATGGTACAGGTTGATTACAGGTTATTTGGTATAGGTTGGTGCATGGTTGATGCACTTGTTTATGGTACAGGTTGATTACAGGTTGAGGTACAGGTTGATGCATGGTTGATGCATGGTTCAGATTTATTGGTACAGGTTTAGAGTGGTATATCTCACAGTGAAAGGTTGATAGTGGTTCCATCATTCTACTTCTACTTCAGGGTTACAGGACGGTGCAAGGACATGTGGTTGTAGTCACCTTCCAGTTGTAGCCGGAGAACATAGGGGGTTGTAGCCTCCTTCTGGTTGTAGCCAGAGAATTGGGGAGTCAGAGCTTCCCTCAGGTTGTAGCCTGAGAAACTAGGGGGTTGGAGCCTCCTTCCAGTTGCAGCTAAAAAGCAAAGGAAGTTGGTTCTTCCAATGAATTTAATTCTTCAAGACATATAAGAAAAAGCATTCCGTGATTTTCTTCCGATTTGGGTTTCCACGTAAAACACTAGTGTACTGTGTATGTGTTTGTTTGTTCATTTGTTCATTTCTTATTTACTCTGCAGTTATTGGATGATAATGCTTCATTGATATAACACTTGGATTATATGGTTAAAGAGTATTAAATTTCTCTATTATTAATCCACCCCCCCTCTCAGTAATCCAACAAAGGAAGCACCATAAGAGGACAGTTTAGTCAGGGGGAGCGGCCCTAGATGGAAAGATACCTTTGCCATTGATGACAAAGGGGGAGAGATTTATCAGATACAGAGGATAGAGGCATGGTTCCAGGGGGAGTAGATTTATCAGATGCAGAGGACAGAGGCATGGTTCCAGGGGGAGTAGATTTATCAGATGCAGAGGACAGAGGCATGGTTCCATGGGGAGCATGAGTGATATGATTTCAGTATTGCATCAGAGTGTTTCCATCAATGTCAAAGTGGGATATTGTTGATTAAGGTTGGTTATCATTGATGTCAACCCTTGAAGAAATCCCCATAGCACAAAGGTTTGGATAATGGACCCAATATTGTTTGATTTGAATATGAATCATTATTGTTTTTTCATGGTTGATAAGAAGTAAATATGGATGAACTCCAAAGTGGTCCCCTTATGGTGAAAGCCCTCACGGAAAGATGTTTTGTGGAGTAAGAGAACCCATGATTGATTATGGAATAATGAGATAAAGGAAAATGAATTTTTCAGGGAAACTATCCTATATGGATATTTCTTGTCATGTCATTTCCATTGGTATGTAGAACGTCACATAACTCCTCAGAGTTAGAGAGTTATGACCATGTGAAGTTGGAGATCCCAGGTTTGGGTAATGAACCCAAGTTTGTTTGATGGATAACAGTATGATTTTTAATATATTTTAAGGTAATAATATTCTATATGGATAGTACATATCATTCCATTTCTAGTGGTATGTGGGACGTCATAAAACTCCTCACGGTTTGAGAGTTATGGCCTTACGAAGTTGGAGGACCCTCACATGTCATCTAGAAGCCCCAAAAGGTCAAAGTAGTCATTGTGGTTTAAGGGATTTTAGAAGGTAAATAACAAAGTGAAGTGATGAGTGTACTATAATTCAAAGTGAATACAAAATAAATTATTTAAATAATAAATTTAATGGAGAAATTAGAAGTGGGTTAACCCTAAAATAAGGAAAGTGGGCAAAGTGACCTAGAAGATGTTTTTAAGGAAGTTACTTGGAGAGTATAAATAAGAGGCTAGGCTCTCTGATTTTAATCACACTTGAGAATATTGAATATATATAGGTGTCTGAGTTAACCAAGGATATCTAAGCCTAAATTCAGAGGGAAAGTGAAGAAAAGAAGGCCAAAATGCAAGGAAGGATAAATTCTTTTGATGGTGCTTTCTAAGGTATGTTATTTACAAGTGATCTCACCATTTTCGATATACTTTTTTTTTATAATGAATCAGAACATGAAATTGCTATGAAATTAAGAAAACATATCCAAGTATCTGTGGTAAAAAAATCATCTTGTGGGTCGTTGTATTTTGGGAGTTACACTTCGTGGAAAATAGGGTTTGTGGCTAGTCCTGAAACTAGTCAAAAAATGGTGTTTCGGGTAAAAACGTCATAACTTCTTCATAACAGATATAAATTCAGTGAAACAAAATGTGTTGGTTAGGATACAGTCTGTAGTATTCTATGTAATAGTTTCAGATCAATTCAACAAATATTCCGTGCAAGGCACGCTCTACAAGGTTTCTCTATAGAATAAGCCAGAATTCAGCAAGGTATGTCATTTTTGTTATAACTCCTTTTCTGAGAGGTTCCAAGTAGTGAAACCTAGATGAATTGAATAAAACACACTGAAGAACATTGTATATCAGTTTAACATATTTATACATTACAGGTACAAAGTTATGATTACTTCAAGTTAGGTTTGTTGACTAATCCAAAACTAGGCATGTGAGACTAAAGAAAATTTTGATGAAAATGCTAGTCTCTTGTTGTTAAAGTTAAGGAAGGTTTGCAGGAATGTGATCCTATACACCAAGTCTATTATAGAGATATAAATCAGATTTGGATGATGAAATTGATGAGGACTTTTGGTTGAGGTACATGTTGAGTAGATGGTTGAGACAAGTAGTTGATGAGTTGGCACATACATGACGTGTATAGTTGATGATGTTGGTACATATTGATGAGTCGTAGTTGATGAGTAGTTGACACATGATTGGTACAAACCTGGTACATGGTTGGATGTAATTGTTTATGGTACAAGTTGATTATAGGTTGTTTGGTACAGGTTGATGCATGGTTGATGCACTTGTTTATGGTACAGGATGATTACAGGCTAATGCATGGTTCAGATTTATTGGTACAGGTGTTGAGCTCCAGTTTTGTCATACTTTCCACCATACAAATACACTCATCATTACACCTTCTCCCCGCATTTCGTCAATAATGTATCGCTAATTACACCATAAACCTCCATTATCTCTTGTTATTCATCTTATGTGGTTAATACATAATTTTCCATATTTTTAGTGATTAAAATGATGATTATATAATAGTTTTGTCGATGATGGTTTAATCCTATGTTTCTATGTCTAATAAACATGTTTTGTACTGTTCAGGTTCCGGTATATGCATTGTCCATGTTCCGGTACTTGTATTGTTCCTGTTTTGGTACTCACATTGCAGGTCATCCAATACTCTAATTCATCCGGTACCAAAAGGTTCTACAGTCAACCGGTACCTGCAAAGTCATCTGGTACCCACACTCCATGTCATCCAATACTCTATAGTGATCCGATACTACCTTTGTGTTCATTCGGTACCAACTCTCTGCCTCTTCCGGTACCAGCTTCATCCGGTACCAGATTGCGCCTATTCCAGTACTAGCTCCATCCAGTACTACCATCGCTTTGGTCTAGTACCCATAGTCGTGATTGTGTTCATCTGATACTAAACCCCTGCCTACAAGTTTCTGATACTAATTGTTCTAATCCAATACCAACTGTTCTAATCCAGTACCAACTGTGCTAATCCGGTACTAGAAATAATTCAAAATTTTGGAAAGATTCTAGAGGAAAATCAGGTACATGGGTTTTTTCCAGAACGATGTTTTCATGAAGACACATGTGAAAGAATTCACCCATCTCGCACGTGTGGACCTCCAGCTCAGATGGAATGATTCTGCCAAAATTAGCAAAAAAACTCAAACTGCCAACTTGCGCCTCAATTTACGTGCACATGGGAGAATATATTGCAAAACTGAAAAACAAGTTTTTAGAAATATCATCCAGCTACAGAACCCAGAAACCGTTTTCTAAAATTCGAATTCGTTGGGAAGATATAGGTGGATCCCTAACTCGGATCTGCCCAAATTGCAATAAAACCCAGATTTTTGAGGATTTTATCTAAAAATGTAATATTTGAAATATGAGCATTGGGATTCGGTCCCATCCCCTCCTCAATTATTATTCATGTATAAATAAGCCTCATAGGGATATGAGAAGGATCCATTAGTTTCAGGAAGATTTTGTAAATAAGAGGTTTGTTCTTGTGAGAAAGCTTTAACGAGTTGGTTGCCATGTAAAAATAGAGTTTCATGACTAAATGAAAAGATGACTGTTGTTTATCCATTCTGCATCTCCTTGGCTTGATCTGATCGTCTCAGGCATCACTGAGCATCTGAGAAGGGTCCCTCAGTATGGGTAAGTGTTTCCATGTTTTAACTTGTTTAGTAGAATATAATATAATTGTATTTCTAGTTTTCTTATGTGTGGCTTTATTTCCACTTGTTTATTTGATTTTGTTTTATGAATTCAAGGTTATTAAAAACTCAAGAGTGATTCTTCATTGGCATGAAATTCACACACTCTATTATCTTTATGCACCTTGATTGAATTCCATGTTTCATGTACTCACAATTATTAATATAACCACTCCATGCTTGTATTCATATTTCTCACACTCAATTTGTTGAAATTACTAAGACAACTAAGAGGGGGGGTGAATCAGTTGTTACTGTGCTTAAACAATTTTAAGTCAATTAAACCATTTTTAATCTTTTTTCAAGTGACCATCAATATTATACAACATATGAAAAACATAAATAATGAGCATCAGTCACACATAAGATATACACAGAGACAGATTTTCACGAGGAAACCCATAAAGGGAGAAAACCTCTTCTTCTTCGAAATGATAGGTAGTCTTTTAAGTTCTGTACATCATCTATAGTTGAACACCAACTCAATGTGAGGCTACTACCTCTGTTTTACAAGCTTCAACTTGTTTGAGAGAACCAACTCTCTGGTTTCTCTAGCACCCACTAGAAGGAAGCACCAACTCCCTAAGTGTTCCTGCACCGACTGGATGGAAGCACCTACTTTCACTTATACAAGCACCAACTTTCATACAGAAAACTCTGTGTTTTCCCAAGCACCACCCTGCCACCCTATTTTCTAGCCACAACTAGATGGAAGCTACAACTCTCAATATTCAAGCATCAACTTGAATATCAGAGGACCACAGTCCTCCCTAGCACCACCCTACCTCCATGATTATAAATAAATGACTAAATAACCAACAATACAGATATATCAATTCTTACCACTTCTTCACTGTTTTGAAATTCCTTATGCTTTTTTCATACTTGGCTTGACTTGCTATCTGTTTCTTTCTGTTCTTTCTCTATCCTTCTCATGCTTCTTTAATATGTGCACATTCTTCTCTCTTCACCTTTTATGTTATGTTCAGTTTCTGTTCCTTATCTATGAGCTTTCTTCACACTGCGCATACTGTAATTTTACCTTTCTACAGTTCAACTCATTTTTCAGTTAGAATAGCCAACCTTACACAGTCGTTGCATCTCTCCTTTTATACACACTAGCCTCATCAGTTACACCTCGAATCTCCTTGGGCAAATACAAAAATGTCTCAGCAACTGAATCGCCAACCGATCAAGAACCATGATTCGATTTTTTGCTAACTGAATCGTAACTGAATAGTTAATCGTAAAGATCAACAATATCCCTTCGATCAGATTTTCAATTAACAAGCACCGTTGGATTAAATCTGCAAGGTCTTGCGTTTATCCCATATGTCCACTGGTTGTGACCACGGGCCTAATCAAAATGATTTTTGCATTTCTCATTTCGACAATCCTGTGTCAAAGGGTCTCGACACTCCAAGTTACGATCCTTGAAATGGAGCTTAGCTTCATGCTAGCTCTTCCCTCTCATATGACCATCGTCGATGACCGCAGCCTACGCCAAAAGGTGTTTCGCAAATTTTCATATCGGCTTTCCTGTGATGAAAGGTCTCGACACTCCATGTCGCAAACTCCGAAATGGAGATAGGATTCTCTAGCTCTGCTCTCCATCTCTCGATGATTTGACCACGAGATAAGACCATTGGCTAGTCCTTTGAGCACTTCTTTCTTCAGATCAATGGTCTAGAAATTTTATGATTTGACGGTCCAGATATTTTCGTGATTTCGCATATCGGGAGTTTGAAGTGTAGGAGCACCTCCTTCCTTTGACTTTCCAGTCAGAGAAAAGTTGATCTGTCGTCACGTGTCTTCCGGATCCAACGACTAGGATTATATCAAGATTTCGCAACTTCACGTGCCTTCATCATGCCTGATCAACGTTCCACGATCTCCCTTTGATCAACGACTCAGAATAAATTGTGGTTTCTCATTTCCCAATTTCAAAGGATAGAGCACCTCCTTTCTTTGACTTTCCAGTCAGCGAAATGCCAATCGCTCACCATGTGTCCTACTTGAAGATGGACAGTCCTCCTTCTTTAGGGATTTTGTAGGCCCTCTTCATCTTGTACGTAAAGATCGTGCTCCTTCTTATGGATCCAACGACGGTCAGTCTTCAAGCTCAGATCTAACGCCTGAGATCTGTTTTCTTCTACTACGCGTTACTCCTATCTAAATTCAGATCTGACGGTCATCAGGGATTCTGAATAAGATCCAATGACCACCATTTCTCTTCATAGTTGATCTTGCCATTGTCATACTATCACTGCTCTGCTAATCATGTTGATATTTTCCATCAATGACAAACACGCATACTTTGCCTCTGTCTGAGAACATGCCAACAGAATTCGATTATGGTAGTTGAGTCTTGTTTACACAAGAAAAGAAAGTAAAAATACAAAAACAGTCAGTGTGAATTGATTAAGACCATACTCTTCCACCACATTTATATGATCTATCCCATATCCATCAACATTTTTATTAATAATATATATATATATATATCCTCTGTCAATTAAATATACTCAGATCAAATTTGAAATTTAGATATTGATTCACGAAGATATTTCACCTCACCCCATCATTGATTCTTTATGAGAGACCTTTGCCTCTAAGTCAGTCATCCAAGCCATGGAGAATCAAAATCACTTTCAGTCCATTCTTTCATCTCTTTTTATGCTTCTTTCTATTTTAAGAGATTGTTTGATTTACAAAGAATCACTATATGCACACAGTCTTTAATTGCATAAATAAACACCATCTTCTTACACTCTGACTTTTTATTGTTTGTGAGAAATTGTCAAATCTGCAATTCAAGTGAACATAAAAGAGTGCATTTCTCATTGTCCAATCTTCTCATTAAGCAGATATCCATTCTTCTTTCATGCATTTTCTGTAGAGCACTCTTATTTTTGTTGACACTTGTAACCATTTGAAGAATTGTTCTTGGGATCCAATTTTAGATTAATTTCACTTATTGGTCATTATTAGTTTTCTTTCATTGTGATTTGGCTTTCCCATAGTTTAGTTTCTATCGAGAATTTCATTTCCCTTTGCTTGTTTCTTTTATTGCATTTAAGTGTGGATCCACTATAGGAAATAATCATTGAAGGACAAAAGACTTAAGTAAGGTACTCACAATTAATCACATGAACATCACCTCGAGTGCCTGAAAGACTGTGATCCAAGCCTTTATAGCACTAAGTATTTTTGTGTCCCAGTGATGAATCCTTAGTGTTAATTTGTTGCAGTGTGGGTTTGAAGATTGTTTTTCGTCTTTAGATTAGGCTAGACTAGGCTCTGATCCTGTGTTTCCTATGCCTACACCTCGAAGCTTACGGGCCTCGATTGATAATTAAATGTGGGAATTAATAGTGCATATATTTATCCCCAACATTTTGGCATCGTTTCCAGGGAGGTGCTAAAGGGATTAGAGCATAGGTAGGTTTCTTTTATTTCTTCAAATCCTTGAGTGTTCTTTTCATGCAAGTGTGGTGTGATTTTAAAGATGACCTAAGGGCGGAGAGAATATGGTAAGACGTGAGGGAAGATCCCATGCATCCACTTTAGTGGGGTTACTCTGAAGTTAGGTTTTCCTCTTCCTTTTAGTAGTTAGAATTTGTGGTTTATTAGCATTAGCTACTTTTTTATATATATGAGAAGAGAAGCTAACTTGTGTGAATAGATAACTTGGTGACAATAGGGTCCTAGTAGCACGGTGCACTTCAAGTATATAATTGGTTTGCTTACATTTTCTTTTAGTTTGCTTCTTTTTATTTCTTTGGGGTTTTTAAAAAGGTTTTGGGCACTGTAAGAACCTCCCTCTACACTAATCCATGTGTGAAACAGGACCCATCAACCAGCAACAAGAACTCAAAGATGATCAATATTTTAACAAAACTCTCTCAAATCGTAGCAACTGTTGGGATCTCTGCCTCTCAGGAAGAGAAAATCTTAACAATAGTCAAGAACCTATCTGCCTCTCCGAAAGTGATAGAAGAAGAAGAGTTCCATGAGATACATCCACAGGAATATCTAAAAGCCTTTTGTAATCACTCTTTCCAACCTATAGGAGAGACTAAAGAATCATGGACCACATTCAATGGAGAGCCACCATTAGAACCTTAGATCGAGGATTTCTTGACATGCATATCGCCAGATCCAGTATGCATCCAGGAACCAAACCATTCAAAAAAATATGATTTGCGTGGCATGATAGAGGGAGACATGCAGAGTCGTCTAAATGAGGAAGTGAACCAAGAACATCAAGATTACATTGAACATTGGTTCCATATGACAACAAGATTGAAGAACCACTCTCTTCTTCAACAACTCTCCACATCATCATCAAAGCAGATGGTTCTTCGTATTCTGGTATACATTAAAGATTATCTTTCAAACCTGAGTATGAATGTATTTCTACACCTGTTACGCACATGGTTACATTGGAAATATTCTTACACGTGAAATTTAATTTCTTGTTCTTAAATAGGATAGAGTAAAAGTTGCATGTTAGTTAACCTAGTTCTAAATAAATGCAACATCTTTTTGTGTTTCTTTTCAAATAAATGAAATGATATGAAGATAATATTGGTGATCTAACATCAAAAACCAAAACAACTTAAGATATTTCTTCTTCTTACTACATACAGATTTCTGAATATTAATAATAACAGTTGCTCATAAGCCTAATATTTAAAATATTACGGGGATTTACAAAATCTTTAAGTTCTGCATAATGATGCCCATAGGTAACTTGTACATCCTAGTTGCATATCAGAACTTGTTATTCAAGCATTCTTATCAAATAGTAGTAGGATAGTGAATGAAACTTCTACTTGTGAGGGAACACAATATTATATGGAGAAGATGAACTTGGGGACTAGAGGCACCTTTAGGTCATTCTCTCATGGCCTCATCCACCACACATTAAGTAAGTTTGATGATGATATGTATTTCGACTAATCTCGATACATAAGTCTATTTTTCATACGAACAATCTTTTATGGGCAATCTGTAAAATATCTTCCAACTCAATACCATCTCATCTTGTAAAAAGGTTTTCAAAGATGCTCCCCCATTCACCCATGCGAAAACAATCTATAAATTTTGTCTTAAGGGTAAATATTGGGACAAGAGCCTTTGATGGGAAATGGGTGTAAGAGGCTAACCCGTCGAGATACTGAACAGGTATGCTAGCAGCAGGTACCAGCCTGTGGTATAACTAGGCAAACCCATTAGGGTACTGAACAGGCTCGTGGGAAATGGGGCATTCTGCCTGGGAAGGATATTTCTTAGATGTCAAAATTACCCCATCAGAGTACTGAACAGGCTTGTTGGCAATGGGTTATGATTTTGATGTCTTTCATTATGCCTAATCTATATTTGTCCGTATGAACAATATATTTGTGTAAATCGTTAAGAAGAAGCATGCATGGTTAAACAAAAGGATAATGAACCTCATCTAATTGCCATTTGAGAATGTCTGTAAGATGGTCTTAAGACCCTGTTAGTTAGACCTAGGATGTCATTGTCCTAGAGGTGGGACCCATAAGTGTAGGAGTCTAATGAACTCAAATGAGAACTTTATCAATAGCACTTGAATGATAGAGATTATTTGAGAAATTAAACACGAATGATTGGTTTTCTATCGGTTTCTCATTTATCAAAGACCACTTATCTCCTCATATTTTCTTGTTCAAGGATGAGAGGAAAAAATCCCCCATCATAATTTACATGGTTTCTTGAGCATACAATTGTTAATGATTGATGAAATCATATGTAATAAGTAATTTAGAAATCTCCTTTATGCTTGTAATATTTTAAAATAAATTTCATTTCTGAATTTACAAGCATGAATACAGTTTAATTTTTGGTTGTTTCTTCAAGCATGGCATCAATGTATATTTCTTCTCTGGTAATAATAATATTTTTTTAGTTCTTTTATATTTTTATGTTCCGGTACTACTGGTACAAGAACCAGTAGGTTCCGGTACTTCTGGTACAAGAACCAGTAGGTTCCTGTACCAACGGTACATAAATTTAAATCTTTTTCGAGGGTACTTTTTGCAAGATATTTTCAGCAGCTCTCAGCTCTAGCATACTTCATTTCTCTCCTTCAGTCAACATGCATTGGTTCCACATAGTCCACTTTCAGCTTGCAGAAAGTTTATGTGTTAATGAGAGTTTGCATTAGGACATGCAAACTAGCGGGTTTGGGGGAGAGAGAGACATAAGGAATCTCAGTAGATCAACATTCATCAACTCTCTCTCCCAGATATCCATCATTTCACAGCCTTGTTCCACTTCATCTTCAAATTTCAGCAGTCTACATCACGGTTTTGCAGACATTTTGTCCTGTTCTCCATAGTTTACACTTCAACATGCATTAGAATTCAAAGCAAGGTTAACTTGAGGTAAAACTGGTACAAATCTTTTTAATTTACTAAGAACTTGGAAAACATGATGCATAACCACTATTACCCACTCCACACTCCACTATGCATTATCATAACTACTCAGTAAACCCTCCATTTTCACCCCACTTGTCATAATGAACAATATACTCTGATGATAAGACCAAGTAATGAAAAGGAAATATGTGGTATACAAATACAAAGCAACTTCTATAGTGTCTTCTCTTCGTACATCGTAAAGCATTCTTAAGTCATATCAAAGAGGATGAAGTCATTGTTGCCTATCCAAGAAAAGAACCACAAAGTAAATATTGGTCTTAAAATTGATGTCCAAGTCCATACGGCCACCATCACCAACATTTTATAAACCATTTTCCATATGGACACCATTCACCATCACTCTGATACCGCACCCATTGCTTGTCCTCCATTTTTATGATAATTTTGTTTCTCTGTTTGAAATCAGTCTGTGGCAGTTTCCAAAATGTCATTCCACAAGAACCAACACTTACACAAAAGAAACAATGTCACATAAATCTATAAGCAGAGTATCATAAGTTCTTCACCTTGTTTGCATGAGGACATGCAAATCCTTGGGTTTGGGGGTGTGTTGAGCTCTAGTTTTGTCATACTTTCCACCATACAAATACACTCATCATTACACCTTCTCCCTGCATTTCGTCAATAATGTATCGCTAATTACATTATAAACCTCCATTATCTCTTGTTATTCATCCTATGTGGTTAATACATAATTTTCCATATTTTTAGTGATTAAAAGGATGATTATACAATATTTTTTTCGATGATGGTTTAATCCCATGTTTCTATGTCCAAGAAACATGTTCTTTACTATTCAGGTTCCGGTATATGCATTGTCCATGTTCTGGTACCTGTATTGTTCCTATTCTGGTACTCGCATTGCAGGTCACCCGATACTCCAAGTCATCTGGTACCAGAAGGTTCTACAGTCAATCGGTACCTGCACAGTCATCTGATACCCACACTCCATGTCATCCAATACTCTGCAATGATCTGGTACTACCTTTGCGTTCATCCGGTAACAGCTCTCTGCCTCTTCCGGTACCAAATTGTGCCTATTCTGGTACTAGCTCCATCTAGTACAACCATCGCGTTGGTCTGGTACCCATAGTCGTGACTATGTTCATGCAGTACTAAACCCCTGCCTACAATATTATGGTACTAATTGTTCTAATCAGGTACCAACTGTTCTAAGCTGGTACCAACTGTACTAATCTGATACTAGAAATAATTCAAAATTTTGGAAAGCTTCTAGAGGAAAATCGGGTACATGGGTTTTTTCTATAACAATGCTTTCATGAAGAATCATGTGACATAATTCACCCATCTCACACGTGTGGACCTCCATCTCAAGGGGAATGATTCTGCCAAAATTAGCAAAAAAACTCAAACTACAAACTTGGGCCTCGATTTACGTGAACATGAGACAATATATTGCAAAACCGAAAAATGGGTTTTTATAAATATCATCTAGCTATAGAACCCAGAAACATTTTTCTAAAATTAGAAATTGTTGGGAAGATATCGGTGGATCCCTAACTCAAATCTGCCCAAATTGCAATAAAACCTAGATTTTTGAAGATTTTATCTAAAAATGTAATAGTTAAAATATGAGCATTGAGATTCGGTCCCATCCACTCCTCAATGATTATTAATGTATAAATAATCCTCATAGGGCTATGAGAATGAGCCATTAGTTTCAGGAAGATTTTGTAAATAAGAGGTTTGTTCTTGTGAGAAAGTTTTAAGGAGTTGGTTCCCATGTAAAAACAAAGTTTCATGACTAAATCAAAAGATGATTGTTGTTGATCCATTATGCATCTCCTTGGCTTGATCTGATCGTCTCAGTCATCATTGACCATCTGAGAAGGGCCCCTCAGTATGGGTAAGTGTTGCCATGTTTTAACTTGTTTAGTATAATAGAATATAATTGTATTTCTAGTTTTCTTATGTGTGACTTTATTTCCACTTATTTATTTGATTTTTTTATATGAATTCAGGGTTATTAAAAACTCCAGAGTGATTCTTCATTGGCATGCAATTCACACACTTTGTTATCTTTATGCACCTTGATTTAATTCCATGTTTCATGCACTCACAATTATTAATATAGCCACTCCATGCTTGTATTCATATTTCTCACACTCAATTCGATTATGGTAGTTGAGTTTTGTTTACACAAGAAAAGAAATTAAAAATACAAAAACAAGCATCCATATATTTGCACCCTCATTCCTATTGTGTGAATTGATTAAGACCATACTCTTCCACCACATTTATATGATCTATCCCATATCCATCAACATTTTTATTAATAATATATATATATATCCTCTGTCAATTAAATATACTTAGATCAGATTTGAAATTTAGATATTGATTCACGAAGATATTTCACCTCACCCCATCATTGATTCTTTATGAGAGACCTTTGCCTCTAAGTCATTCATCCAAGTCATGGAGAATCAAAATCAATTTCAGTCCATTCTTTCATCTCTTTTTACGCTTCATTCTATTTTAAGAGATTGTATGATTTACAAAGAATCACTATATGCACACAGTCTTTAATTGCATAAATAAACACCATCTTCTTACACTCTGATTTTTTACTGTTTGTGAGAAATCGTCAAATCCGCAATTCGAGTGAACATAAAAGAGTGCATTTCTCATTGTCCAATCTTCTCATTAAGCAGATATCCATTCTTCTTTCATGCATTTTCTGTAGAGCACTCTTATTTTTGTTGACACTTGTAACCATTTGAAGAATTGTTCTTGGGATCCAATTTTAGATTAATTTCACTTATTGGTCATTATTAGTTTTCTTTCATTGTGATTTGGCTTTCCCATAGTTTAGTTTCTATCGAGAATTTCATTTCCGTTTGCTTGTTTCTTTTATTTCATTTAAGTGTGGATCCACTATAGGAAATAATCATTGAAGAACAAAAGACTTAAGTAATCTACTCATGATTAATCACACGAACATCACCCCAAGTGACTGAAAGACTGTGATCCAAGCCTTTATAGCACTAAGTATTTTTGTGTCCCAGTGATGAATCCTTAGTGTTAATTTGTTGCAGTGCGGGTTTGAAGATTGTTTGTCAGCTTTAGATTAGGCTAGACTAGGCTCTAATCCTGTGTTTCCTGTGCCTGCACCTCGAAGCTTACGAGCCCCGGTTGATAATTAAATGTGGGAATTAATAGTGCATATATTTATCCCCAACAACAGGTTTACAGTGGTATATCTCACAGTGATAGTGTGATAGTGGTGCCATCATTTTACTTCTACTTCAGGGCAGTTGGACGGGGCAGGGACAGGTGGTTGTAGCCACCTTCTAGTTGTAGCTAGAGAACATAGGGGGTTGTAGCCTCCTTCTGGTTGTAGCCAGAGAATTAGGGAGTTGTAGCTTCCTTTAGGTTGTAGCCTGAGAAACTAGGGGGTTGGAGCCTCCTTCTAGTTGCAGCTGGAAAATAAAGGAAGTTGGTGCTTCCAATGAATTTAATTCTTCAAGACATATAAGAAAAAGCATTCTGTGGTTTTCTCCCACTTTGGGTTTCCACGTAAAACACCGGTGTACCGTGTATGTGTATGATTGTTTATTTGTTCATTTCTCATTATTGGATGATAATTCTACATTGACTTAACACTTGGATTATTTGGTTAAAAAGGATTAAATTGCTCTATTACTGATTCACCCCCCCTCTCAGTAATCCAACAGCATCAACACATTATCGTGGTCATAGACTACTTTACTAAGTGGGTCAAGGCCATGCCTACAGTTAAATATGACAGGAAGATTGTCGCCTTCTTCATATTGAATCAAATTATCACCAGATTCGGTATCCCGAGTGAGATTGTCATTGATCATGGCAGTCACTTTCAAAAGAAAATGATGGAAGAGCTAGCATACAATATGGGGTTTAATCATGGTCATTCTTCCCCTTACTACCCCCAGGAAAATGGACAAGTAGAGGTCGTCAATAAGTCTCTCAATACTATTTTGCAAAAAATTATCAGCCAGAGTAAATCTGACTGGCATATTATGCTATATCCCGCACTATGGGCATACCGAACCTCGGTCAAGACTTCCACCGGATTTTCTCCTTTTCAGTTAGTAGACGGTGTGGAGTCGATATTACCTATTGAATGTGAAATCCATTCTCTTATATTGGTATTTGATCTCCTCCCTGACACTTTCGATCTCGAGCAACGCCTCATACACCTAGAGAGTCTCGATGAGCAACGTCGAGACGCCTCTACGGCTATCAAGGTGAATAAAAGATGTGTCAAGGTCCAATACGATAAGTCTGTATGTCCTCAGTTGTATGTTGAGGGTGAATTGGTCCTTTTATATGATCAAGTCAAAGATCCGTTGGGGGAAGGCAAGTTCAAACCCATGTGACATGGTCCCTATATCGTGCGATGTGTCTTAGAAAAAGGAGCCTGTGAGTTAGAAGATTATGAAGGGAAAGTGTTGGCCGAGCCTAGGAATGGGCTCTACTTGAAAAGATATTACACTTGAGCCCTAAGCTTGGGCATAACTTTTTGTATACTAATGTAATTTAGTGTATATATCTTTTCCCTTTACTTTTTGTCTCCAGCGTGCTTATCGAGTTTTCCCTTGTTTGGCAGATGTCAACAAAGTCTTCGGTCTACTTAGGATTCGCAAACTGAGCCAGTCATCATACACAGAACTTGGATTTTTCCGCTTGGGTGGTTTACTCACCCGAGGGTCTATTGGTGTCTTCAGGTGGTGTATGCCTAGGGCCATCCACGAATAATGTGGCCAAATATAGCGTCGTTATAGAACTTTTGCACGATGTCATTTCACATGGTATTCTCTCTTTGTAAGTTCACCTAGATTCCTAGTTAGTAGTATGTCAGTTGAATGTCAATTACCATGTGCATGATCCTACATTACCCTGACGATTCCTATGGGTACATCTTTTAGAGCGACAGTTTGATTTTATTACTTATCATCACATACCTAGGAGTTCTAATTATGTATCCTATGCTTATACTAATTTCGTTAGATTGACATTTGTTACACAACTAAAGCAAAGAAAAAAATCTCATCAATGTACACATTGTAATATAAGTAAAGCCGAAGAACCCTGTTTTATATATATTTCAAAAAATACGATGTTTATAGTACAAAATTGGGGTCAACACCCTCAATACACATATACAGTCAATAATACAAAATACACGACATCTACGCCTGTGGCGCCAGATGTGTGTCATGATAACAAACTTTGTGAGACACCGAAAGAGTCGCACCCAAGATCTGGGCACACCAACCACTTGTTATTGCATGGCCTCAGACAGATCCTCTACCTGAACCATTAGAATCCTATGTGTCAAACAAGACAAGTTTCTCTGCACGTTTTGAATGATTCTCTATGCTTCTCCTCTCACCGCCTCATCTCCCCGATGCCTCTGATAATGTCATGGAACCTCGTCCAACTGTCACAGACCTACATCTATGTCACACAAGTGTCTAGTTAGTACTTAAGAATCATCCAAAAATATTTTTGTTTTACTATACAAAAATACAAAAAAATGAAATATTTAAAAACTTTGACATACATATGTCCCCATAGGTAGTCCCTGGTGGCAGTGGAATGTCAGGATCCCCTCTGAAGTCGATCCCTGCATAGGGGTAATCATCTAAAGAAATGACCTATCGCCTCCACCATTAAAATAAATCATTGTTGTAGGGTGTGGGCACCCTACCTCCCCCCTACCATCTCATTACCTCGGTCCATCGTGCCATGGCTAGATCATGAGTTCCTCGAGGAATGATCTTGACTCTAGGTCCCAAACATGGAACCCGCTCGAAGAAAAAGTTGCACAAGATAGATGCAAACCCGAAGTTCCTCTTTTCACCCTATTTGCATTCTGTCAAATGGCTCTTCATATTAGTCAGTAGTTAGGTGCACCAATCATACACCATGGGTCTCAATCACTCTACAGAATAGAACATGAGCGGCCTCGATGCCTGGTGCAATGAAGTCGATCCTATGATTCTGGTCAAAATGAGGAAAACAATCTTGAGGTTGAGATTGTTTATCGCTCGGATGGGGAGTTGACTTCTGACCTTCCCGGTCCCTGATATACAGTGAGCATCTATGTAATATTCTATCTTCATACCGCTCCTAGCTCCCCGGGCTTTGAGGTTCACAACCCCACCCTAACGTGACAACTCAGTCAAGAAATATATATCCTTGACTTCAATCCTCAATGGTTGCCCATCGAGGTTGAAGCTCTCACTGTCTGGATCCCAGTAATCCACAAGCAACTGAAGCAACCTCACTTGGGCCCTCATCCCTTTGAGTGCCAAAAATTTGTACAACCTGCATCTTTTCAAGGTCATTTGGGCCTCCAGATCTCTTTCCACAGCAGTATCTACCTCCTCATGTTCCCTTTCCCTCCATTCTAGCACCATCCTTCCAGAGAAACATCAATTTTTGAGTTATCAACCATCAAAAACCTTGTTTATGGACTTGTACGATGGCTGCAGCATTCACAATCGTGTATAGGGCTGAGTACACACGGCATGTATTTTACACAGTCGCGTATAACCTCGTGTATATGCGACCCGATGAGTGGTATCTCGTGTACACCGAAATACCTAATTGTGCCTTAATTAACTCAAATTGTGAAACCTAAATAAAAAATGTAATCCACTAGAAAGGAAGAGGAGGGGAAGAGGAATTACTTGGTCCAGACGGTATCTGATTATATCACTCGACGCTCCCGCAATCACAAGTTGAAGATCGGAAGTAATTTGGTCAAATTTTCACTATTTGGGTAAAAAGTCAAAATGACATAGTAAAATTTGGTTTTTGTTACTATTTATAGTAGTTTTTACCCACTTTATATAGTTTTGGATCGTCTTTTCGCCTAATGGACTAATACAATAGTGGATTGAATTTGTTTTTGTAGTTTTCGCCAGGGATTCTTGTGGTTTTTAGCGTTATGTTGATCGTTCGTAAATACGGGCAGGTATTTTCATTAACCAACATATAGGATAGGTATTCATTCCATCATGCACACTTGCATTTTCCTATAACTGTCACTCATATGCCTTAGGTACGAACCCATTTCTTAGTGACACAGAACCCTCCATCTACTACAAGATGTTTCGTTATCAAATGGTAGAGACTTACCAAACATGGGTACCCTAGTTAGATCCTCTGCTCCATTTGGTGCCCATGCATATATTTTTTCCGTAGGACAGAGAGTCCCTTATAACTAATACATGAATTTATGTTGAGCCTCATTTCTCACTCATAAACATGCTAACTTATACCTAGAGGACTCCCAAGCGAGTTATATTTAAGCTCTTTTTTGACTCATTTTCAAAATGTGAAAAGATTGTCGAGTGAAATTGTCTCTTTCACACTCGTAAATTGGATTTGAAAGGATGTCTATTTGGTACAAGTTTATCCATTTTTCACACCAAGTAGACTAATATTATGAAAAAAGGACATTTTTTTGCGTCAAGTTGTGATTGCATCTCATGCCCTTGCTTGCGGTATCGAGCCTATAGTTGGTTCTCGCTTTGCATTATAAATCATTTGCCTCAACAGTTTTACATCCTCAACCAAGAAGAGTCTCGTTTATATCCTTTGCAATTTGACACCCTGTACCCAGGAGGGAACATTCCCCTGAGTGTCCATCTCCCGCATGCACCTCCTTGCATTGAGCATAGGTATGTTCCACTATTGGAACTAGTTTTTCTTACTTGCGACACTCATTTCCTCTTCTGTATCATAGCATTCATTTGACTATGAAAAAATAAAAATAAATACGGGCAGGAAGGGAGTATTATCTTATATTGGCAACAGTCGTGTCGCCTTTGAACAGAGCACAAAGTTATCGAGTCCACATGTCATCATAATTTTTGGTTTAACATGGCCTTAGGAAGATGAACTCGTTACAAAGAATTTTCTCCACCGATCGATTATTCTTGCAATCCCTATGGAGAGTTTGATTGATGCCTCCTACATCTCATGGTTTCATCATTGAGTCTATGTTGCCAGAGTCTTCCATATTTCTCATGCTCTTGTTCAAAGGAATTCTATCAATTTGTGTCAGCCATTCCTCATAACTCTTGACTTTGCATGTCGGCCATACCCTCAATTTGTCTCAGAATCACATGATGTTGTAGTCCTATTATGCACCCTGGTCCTACTTTCCTCATTGGTAGGTAACCTTGAACCCAGCAATTGAAATTTCATCATTGGTCGTTGACTGGGTGGTTTCCCTTGTGTTCAACGGCAAGACATCTATTCACACATTGGGATTTGTGTAGTGTCTTGGATGCCATTATCCTTATTGGTGGTTTCCTCACCTTTTTTGACAGTTTTCCTCATTAGCTTCTATTCATATGGTATTTTTCATGTACCGCTTACACTTGGCACACGTGAAATATGCATAGGGTTGTTGGTTCATGAACGTGTTCTTCGTCTGATTTCCTCCAAATCATGAAGCTCCTTCTTTGTACCTCGTACTGAATTATGAGAGATGCCTTAATGATCTCCTTTCAGCGGGTATCCTTCCATCAACTTCAACTCATCTATTCTAGAAACGAGACCTAGAGTCCTATGAGTACCTTGAGGCTTGCAGTCATTAGTGGCAGGTTCTCTCGCCATCGATAGTTGGGAATACATCAATGTCTCCTAATCAATGGATTCTTCAAGTGTTCGACCCCAAATCCTTTATTCACACTTGTAAGAATGTACTCGGTGCCTTGATACCTACTTTCATCATCGGTAGGTTGCCTCACATTTTTTAACGATATACCTCAATGATCGGTAATCAAACAAAGTCTCATTGTGTTCAACCTCAACTCCTTTATTCACATAATGTAGACTTGCACCTTTGGTAGATTGTGTAGAAGACTTGAAGACATCAGTATGTGGCCACAACTTTCCAAAGTTGTTGCTTCCTTTTCATTGGACTAGTACCTATGTGACTTCAGTGATCATGGGAGATCAGATTGTACTCCATTGTATACAGATATCTTCAGATTGATTTTGAGACCGGTTCTACTGGGCCTTATTCATGACTATGACATCCTTTGGCATATAATCACATTTTTATTTTCCTATTCATGGCCACAGACAGTTGTTTGGTATATTTTCACATGGATCTACATGGTATATTGGCCAACAACTAGTTCTTCCAGCTGGTTCCCCATCACTCCACTTCTGTATTTTTATAATGTATTTCAGCCATCGCAGATACTCGTCTGACCTCACACATTAGGGGACATATGTTATAGAAATATTTTCCTCACCCCATGCAATCTTTCACAGAAGGCATTTTTCCATTTCCCCATGCAAACTTTTAATCCCTTTTTGCAAATCCTAGAGCTAAAAATATAATTTTTTCCACATATACGCACCTTACCTACTACATCAAGAAATGTGCCCAAGATTGAAAAATAGTGTCAGGTTTCCATGTCACGACAGGACATCAATGATCCTTGGCCTTCCATATACTGGAAATGTTCCGACTCAGCCCTTCAGTTCCACTTGAAGGCTATAAATGGGCCAATTTCGAGCTATGGAAAAGAGGAGAAAGAATTCAACTTTGAGAGCAAAGTTACTCTGGAGGAATTATTCTCTTCACATTGAGTCTGCGTCCCTTTGTCCTTTAAGTCTGAACACAATGTTCATCCCCCATGATATTCCCTTATTGAGTGAGAACTCCATTGTCTCTCTTACATGAGTTTTCCTTTGGTGGAGGATTGAAGTGGTGGAGGCCCAACTGGAAGGAACTTAGTTTCTCGGTTCCGAACCGTGCCGACACGAAATTCTATAACTTATTCACTTCTGCTAATTATATCTTAATAGAAATACTCTTTTCTCGTCCAATTGATATCTTACAAATATTTGAATTATTATTCCATGGGCGTATCTGTTATGAATGTGAATGGATTATGTTATTGAATGTGCTAACATCATATATTATCACCATATGTTTTCTTTGCTTGGTTGTTGAGGACTAGTTGC